>OZ023329.1:9143702-9311202 GCA_964007535.1 Brachyptera risi
CTTCTCATTATCTAAAAAAAACCATATACACATATACACAAACACATACACATATACATATACACATACACATACAGATACATATACATATACATATATATATATATATATATATATATATATATATATATATATATATATATATATATATATATATATATATATACATATATATATATATAAATATATATATATATATATATATATATATATATATATATATATATATATATATATACGTATAGTTGATGCAGCACTCGGTAAAAATGATGTGTATTAATTATCTGTTTATTAGTCTCTGTCAGTGTGTTACAAAGAATCACTCTTTTCGAGTTAGCTTTTCATAAATGGATTATGGCCAAGTTCCAAAAAAGTCGTTGATTCGAGAGAAGTTATTTTATCTGTATTTTGATGAATGTCCCTGGTCGCTGTGTTCATGCCAATATGTCTGATAGCTCCTACAGGAACCGACTTGGCTGATGAACTGTTCAACGAGGCTGGGATCAGGGGTGGACTGGGAGATAAGGGTCTGTGGGATGAAAAAAATGATAGGGTTCCGAAGGAAAAAAATGAAAAATAGTGAAAGTTTGGAAAGCATGCCTGAGCAGTCGGGGAATGAAGAAAGGAGTAAATGAAGATCATTGATCGCACTTGGAACTGCTAATTGTTCTCGCAGAATGGCACGTGAGATGACATCATCAGCCGAGTCTGATTGGTAGCACTGCTAGTATGTGGGCCACTCAAGCCTGCCATCAAGCTGTTATTGTCCGCGGATCAAAAGCGACAGTTGCTATTTTCTACGTGTAGCCACGAAATGAATAATCTTGTACCAACATTGCAAATATAAATATCACTGTTATTTTTTGTATAGTTGTGGTATTTTTTTAGGGTCAATGTGGTGCATGCTCTGAGCTTGAAAAATTGGAGAAATTCATTCCATCTTTTTCTTCTCCATGTTCACGAACCAATGCAATTGAAGGAAACTTATCAACTCCAAGATATCTCTATGATTCGTAATTAGTGTGTCATTCTATTTTTGTGATTTCAATCAGTTTTAAGGTATAATACGTCAATTAATTTCATCACATTCTTGTTATTCATTCACGTATCATCTTAAATCTGATTGAATTCACAAAAAAATAAATATCATGTTGATTGAAAAGCATACAGTTATCTTGGGGTTGATATTCTTTTTATTAAATGTCACTGGTTTAGTGAACATAGTTAGTGAACATACGTAGTAGTGAACATAGTTAGTGAATCATGTTAATTAAAAAGCATACAGTTATCTTGGGGTTGATATTCTTTTTATTAAATGTCACTGGTTTAGTGAACATAGTTAGTGAACATACGTAGTAGTGAACATAGTTAGTGAATCATGTTAATTAAAAAGCATACAGTTATCTTGGGGTTGATATTCTTTTTATTAAATGTCACTGGTTTAGTGAACATAGTTAGTGAACATACGTAGTAGTGAACATAGTTAGTGAATCATGTTAATTAAAAAGCATACAGTTATCTTGGGGTTGATATTATTTGTATTAAATGTCACTGGTTTAGTGAACATAGTTAGTGAACATACGTAGTAGTGAACATAGTTAGTGAATCATGTTAATTAAAAAGCATACAGTTATCTTGGGGTTGATATTCTTTTTATTAAATGTCACTGGTTTAGTGAACATAGTTAGTGAACATACGTAGTAGTGAACATAGTTAGTGAATCATGTTAATTAAAAAGCATACAGTTATCTTGGGGTTGATATTATTTGTATTAAATGTCACTGGTTTAGTGAACATAGTTAGTGAACATACGTAGTAGTGAACATAGTTAGTGAACATACGTAGTAGTGAACATAGTTAGTGAATCATGTTAATTAAAAAGCATACAGTTATCTTGGGGTTGATATTCTTTTTATTAAATGTCACTGGTTTAGTGAACATAGTTAGTGAATCATGTTAATTAAAAAGCATACAGTTATCTTGGGGTTGATATTCTTTTTATTAAATGTCACTGGTTTAGTGAACATAGTTAGTGAACATACGTAGTAGTGAACATAGTTAGTGAATCATGTTAATTAAAAAGCATACAGTTATCTTGGGGTTGATATTCTTTTTATTAAATGTCACTGGTTTAGTGAACATAGTTAGTGAACATACGTAGTAGTGAACATAGTTAGTGAATCATGTTAATTAAAAAGCATACAGTTATCTTGGGGTTGATATTATTTGTATTAAATGTCACTGGTTTAGTGAACATAGAAATAAATGGTAGCGTGAATTTCTCTATTTTTGTAAGAATGATCTTTCATTAATTATACAACTTAATTTTTAGGGTTGATTTTGTCAAGCCGCAAAGTTCATCTCGATAATTACCGTTTTTTTTACAATAATTTTGTTGGTAGACCTTCTTTTTCGTGTGACCTCGAGTATATTTCTCTTCTAATCTCTCTTTTCACAAGCAATACAATAAGAGATGAGCCTCCATGCACGTGTGGTAATTGGTACTAACACTCTAGGCATACAGCTGTTTACTGTGTGCAATGCAATTCTAATAATTGCAATTGCAAGTCGTTTATTGCGCAATGCAAATAAGTGTTACTTCAAAGAACGAGAGGCATTCTACAAAAAAGAACGGAAAGTTTCTAGGAAAATGACATTGGTATATTTCCGTGGCAAATATCCAAATTGCATCTTCCAGGAAGTCCCTCTACATCTGTATAGACCCACTTCATCAAGTTACGACCCTGTTTCTTTCTCTGTTCTCTTTCTTGGCTGAGGTAAAGACGAACTTTATGTCTTTGACATTTTCCTGATGGGATCAACATACATTCGGATGTCACCCTATTTACGAGCTACCCTATCAGCCATAGGCTGTTCCTTATTGACATCGCTGTGACTCGATCGACCGTCTTCTCTATGCGGTAACACTGCCGGTCGACCGTGTCGATCCGTCCAGTGAGATAATGGCAGTAATACCGCCGAGACGAGTGGATCTCTCGCTAGCGTGATGGACCTTCATTCAGGAGACAGTAGTTCGAGCATCGACCATCCCGGCAAGAAGTGTTCGTGGTTTCCCTCTCTGTCGTCATAGTCAATTATAGGACTATTCCTTGATATCAAAGACCACTACCGTCCCCCCCCCCTTCCCAGTCTCCCAAAAGCCTGATGAAATTGTAATTATTTTATACATATTGTTATGTCTAGGGATAACAAGGAATATATATTAACAATAATACGCACACATAAACTTCTTAAAATAATAATATATTCTTAGATTTACACACGGTTCACATTTCAAAGTGTAAAATCACAAATACTATTAGTATTAACACGGGTTGCTTGTACCAAGATTGCTAGTGAGCAGCACTTAATATAATAATATTAGTAACATAATAACTATATCTACTGCTAATAGGCCTACATGTCATGTTAGGTGAGGCCCAACAATATATATATTATATATATATATATATATATATATATATATATATATATATATATATATATATATATATATATATATATATATATTATATTGGCTTTAACGACGCACTGTGAGATCTATTGGCGTCGAATGAATGATTAATGATATAGTGAGATGATGAGATGAAGGTTTCTTGGGTAATGGGAAGGATAGTGCGGGAAGGAAGCGGTAATTTCCTCTCCTATTATCTCATTCAACATTCATCCACTCCAATAGATCGGTCACCATCATCATTCGCGGTTTTTAAAGCCAAATTAAAAAGTCATCAGTCACCTAGATAGCCACGAATTTCTTGCAATAGTGACACTAGTACGCATGCGCGAGTGCCAAACAATAACCTAAAAATCCTACATTCTAACTGACTTGATCGACCTAACCTAACCAAAAAACTCTCCACGAATATTCGTCTATACAGATTTTCGTGACACCACAATTCGTGTGTATATATAGCCACTTCAGATTAAAATGGTAGACCACCAATGTATTTGGGACAACAGCGGAAATAATATTTATCCATCTATCACATAATTTCATCCCATTCCTTCCTGAAGCGTCAAGGTGCTGAAACTGCTGATTAAACGCTTTTCAGCGAGAATAAAATAGAAGGCGGTAAACTGTCCAGTTTCCCGGGTATCCAAGCTAATGTTGTGGTAGATCCGCCAACACGGCGCTAATCTGCTACGTCACTACACGAAACAGGTAGACAGATGGACAGGCCACGTGGTCAAGGCCACCAAGATATCGACTGTATACACAGATCGTTCGGTGTGTTGGTTTATGATAAAAAGTAAGTTAACACCTTTAGATTCATAACAATTTCTCTATAGGGCTATTGTTATCTACGCCATGCAGTCTTTATTCCACGGTTCCACCAATTCAGTTATCATCACTTTCTATATATATCGGTTAGAACGACGCTCTGCAACGATGACTGGGATCTATTGGCGTCGGTGAATGAGGTCTTTCAATTATCTCATTCTGTTGACACATTCTTTTTTTTCGAGTTCAAGTTTCGATTTTTTTTTTATATTTGTATTTAATTTTATTAGGTGTTTTTGGATTGTGGGGAGGAGTCGGTCGTGGTCTGTTGTTATTAGGAACCATCCCAGTGTTGACCTGAACGACAGTGGGAAAAGCCTCCATCAGGATGGTCGACCATGGCGGGAATCGAACCCCACTCTCCTGAAAGGTGGTCCAGTGTGCTAGCCACTCGACCACTCGTCTCAGTCGATCCCGTTACTCGCTGATCGTGACGGGGACTACGGGGGTTTCGACCTTCGAACGCGTTTCAAGCCGTGCCGAACATTCAAGACCACTCGGATTCAACGAAATATTTCACTTTTTGTCTCAGCTTTTGAACTATTTGATAGGCCTATATCAACAATGTAAACCTCAAAGCGATTTCTAAATACCCTGGGTACGATTACTTGGGGATCGGACTTAAAAAACACAGAAACTTGGAAATGAATTGAAACTGTTTATTAAAAGTCGCATGATAACAGTGCATGTAATATAGGCAAAAGCTGCTAGAAGAGCATTCTTAGATGATGACCTCTTGAAGCTCCGTAAAGATTACTTGAAGTTTTCTCAGAATTTTGATACAATATTTTCCAGAATAACACCTCTCCACTTCACCCTATTGGCCAGTTGCAATATGGTACCCAATGATTGGTTGCTGGACTGGACCCAAGTAGACATTCGCCTCCCCTAAGCCCGTCATTGCTAACTATCTTTTGCCGACAAAGACTATTCTAAAAAATAAAGTAGAGATTGAAAAACATGGTTGTAATTCAAATTTAGATACCCAATGTCAGAAATGAAGAAGTGAGAACCAATACAACAGAAAACATAAAATATCTATAATAAAACATACCAGCTCCATGTAACAAAATACGCTGTTACCATTTTGACGGCGTTTTAACGAAGGGTTTACACACAATAAAATGTTGTCCAGAAAAACAAGATGATGGAAAAGAAATTTGAAAGAAGATGACATGGTTCGGATTGTCAGAACAGATTATTAGACGAGCTTTAGCGAGGATTCAATTTGACATACTGAAAAAAATTGGTGTTCGTTTTTTTTTTTTTCAAATGTTTTTTTGTCGGTTCTCCACAGGTCAAACGGCTACAGCTATCAACTTCAAACTTTTTTTAATTATGCTTCCTCATCTAGCTTGGATCTGTATAGTTTTGTGGTATTATCGGTTGATAACTTTTATTTTTATGAATTTTAGAAATTTCAAAAATACTTACCGGTATTAGAATAACACAACGAAAAAAAAATTGAAAAATTTTTATTTTCCCAAAAAATTGAAATTTTGTGTGGAGTTGAATTACATATTGATACACATTTCTGGAAATTCTCAGCTTAATCGGGTGTGCTATTTTGAAGAAAAAACATGAAATGTGCTAAATTGGTACCCCTCGAAGCCGTTTTTACCCATTTATAACTAAAATGTTACCCAATTGGCGAATTTAGGCAAAAGTTTGGCAAAGAAGTCGACATACTATTACTTTCCGCTCGTCTAACAACGCGTATATAGCGTTTTCCTAGTTATGAACCTTGCCAGATATTCGGCACAAAAAGTTGCAGTCATGCGCTCTATCGGCGACTACCGTAAATAGAGTTTGGAGGACAGAATTCTGCACGTGGCTATGTTACAACGTTGTTTGTGACTACTTTCTCGCCCCAAAAATGTGTTTCACGACGAAATTGTTGCGTACCACAGGATAATTCTGGGGCAGGAAAGAACCGCGAATGTTCCTTTTATTTATTCCCGAAATGCGGCAATTTATTTCAATTGATGAATCATTTTACGTTGATTGCAAATGATATGCCTATCTGTAACTTTTTAGATCAATTGCAAACAGCATAATTGTAATTAATTATTTGTCACCATCGATTTCAATTGATGATACATTTTAGGTTTTAAAAGTGCTATACTATGTGCCTGTAACATTTAGGGTAATTGTAAATACTATTTTTGTAAATAACATTCGACTGTAAATAACATTTAACTAGAAATAATTATTTGACATTGTCCATAACAACTGATGATATGCTCTGGGTCGATTGCAAATAGGGCCTGTCATACGAAAACTATGCAAAACTGTTTTGTATACTTCATTATACAAAACAAAAACCGTATAATTAAATAAATTAATCTTGAAGCATAACACATTTTTGATGTTTTCCTTGCAATTGATTTCCTGGGAGTGCTTATAGGTAGTCATACATAGACCCAAATTAGATAACAAGTAATAAAAATGTTTAGAAAAAATAAAAATCCCATACATTTTACCAATACCTACTGGACATTTTAAGCTTAGGTCAAATGGTGTTTTGAACTAATATCAATAAACGAATACAAATGTTACATGGGTAAATTAATTGGTTAATGTAGGCCCTAGGCTATATAAGTTTTTGATAGGTTACTAAAGGAGTGAAATAATATAATAATCTAAATTCTCACACAACATTTACGTGGTAATAATAATTAATACCTAACTCACAACAATTGTTTAAACAAATGTGGTGGGGCATATTATTAAAATAATCCGATCTGAGTTTCAATAACATTTTCTCTACAAATGAAACATCCAAATCCACTTGAATAAGTTGGACAGATTTGTCAAAAGATGAATCTAAAACAATATCGCACGTATGAACGTTTAGCATGGCCATTCCAAGCTGCATTACAAGCAAAGTGGCCATAGTAAACACTACGGAGAGATTACTCTGTCCTCCAAACTTCCGCCATGTTGGATTTTTGACAGCTGCCGCTAGCGCATTCTATAGGTACTTTTTGTGCCGAATAACATGAAACATCGCAACCTGTAGAGTCGCATTAGAAACTGGTTTTAACTGTGGTTTACCTAATTGTCTTCTATAATTCCACAGACAGCTGGTTTTGTGAATTACCTTTCAGCGGATGTTTAAAGAATATTTGCTCCCGTGGAATCGGAATATTGACGGCTGAAAGCGTAAAATGCCATCACCAATAAATAAACCAGCTCTATATATAATATCACGTTAAATCGACTCTCTTTGACTGTTGACGCTTTAGGACTCGGCTTAGCGAAATATCGGATGTTTTGTGATAGCTTTTGAACGAATCAAATTCATCATATACCAAATAGAAGCACAGATATTTTTAATGCATCTGTCTGTGTACGTTAAATTTTATATTGCATAATTTTCACATGCTATAACAGTCAAAATGACACAATTTTTAGCTGTAGGTTATATATACATGTGAAAATGTTCGAAATCGAAGGTTAGTAATTCTAGTTTTCTGTGCATATCATTTTGAAGCTATTGAAAAGATGTGTATATATATATATATATATATATATATATATATATATATATATATATATATATATATATATATATATATTTCTTTATATATATATATATATATATATATATATATATATATATATATATATATATATATATATATATATATATATATATATATATATATATATATATATATATATATTATCATCATCATCGAAACTCATAGGAAATCAATCGTTCCCCAATTAAGACTATGGATGAAAGTAGGATCATTTGTGATGTTTTTTTTCTTTTTCTCTTTCATTAATCAATACATGTATACAAAAATAATTAGCACGCTATTCCACAAAGCCAAAGGAGGCTTATTCGTGGGATAAAAAAATGAATCATTTCAATTTGAAATAATATGATAATAATGATAATATGTTCCCCTATTCGAATGTTATCGCCCGACCCGACAGTCTGCCCAGTCTAGTCCCATGCGCTCGTCATCTGCGCATGCATCTCTCGACGGCCTGAGATCATGTTGGACAGCAGATGATCACACGTGTGACCATGGTCTCTAGACGGTGTGACGCAACTGACGCGATCCACTAATTGACGTGTCATATTCACGAAACTATAATATTATGTTGGCCCACTTCCGGAATGAATTGCACCATTTTATTGACGGCCAAACTTTCTTTCAGTAGGCTAATGTTGATGACATTTCTGTTGGAATATAGTTGAGGCAAATATCAAAAGTAAGAGAAATAAGAAAATGAAAAAGGAAGACAAATCAGGATAGAATAAAGATGATAAAGAAGAATAAACATGAGAGAAGTTGGAAAAGAAAATTGATTAGGTTTCGTTTTCCACTAGATCAAATGAAAACAAATCAAAATTGGAAGACAAATCCGAATTGAGTATACAGAGAACGACAACTATAGTAAATTTGGTGTACACCTGATTACTGATTTCAAGGGATTTCAAGAAGATTTCAGGAAGATTTCACGGGATTTCAGCAAGATTTCACGGAATTTCATTAAGATTTCACGGGATTTCAAGAAGATTTTACGGAATTTCAGTAAGATTTCACGGGATTTCAAGAAGATTTCAAGGGATTTCACGGGATTTCAAGAAGATTTCAGAAATTTCAGGAAGATTTCAGAAATTTCAGGAAGATTTCATGACAAGTGCATTCAAGATTTCAGGAGTCGTTAACCCCTCGACAGAGAAGATGAAAAGAAAATCGATGAAGTTTAACATGGATATCATGCGTAAAGTTAACACATGATTCATTATCCATGATATTATTAGTTTACTATTTATTCACAGTTTTATAAATGGGTTACGTATACGTCTTACGTTAATCAACTATTTTCTCTTAGTAGAGGACGGTAGGATCGCCCTTGTGCACGACCCTAGCCTCTATGTATAACTGTCGGACAAGCTTGGCATATTGATGACCTTTGGGGTGCACGATGATGGTTTGTCATCATGCCGACAATCATACAGGAAATGTTATTATTGTTGTTGTTCTTCTTCTTCATTTATCCGCATGCCGGTACTTCATCGATCCCTCCTTCATTGACTTTCTCTGTTCCTTTAATTGTCATCTTTTTCATTTGACTTTGAAAGTGATGACGATATATGGAGACAAATAAACTATCGAGAACCATGAAACTCCAATCAGTATATTCAAATATACATATATCGTATATTTAAATATTCCTCACTAATTTTAACCATGCATGTGTCTGTATTTGATTTATTACAACCATTGAAATGTGAATATAACCCATACTTGAAACAAGATGGAAACCTTGCTATCGGGCAATTCGTATGAATTACATGAATCTGGTAATTATTCGCACGAAACACGGAAATTGTACACATTGAGTGTAATTATCCGTGTGTAAGCTGACCCTTGGGCCCTGACCCCTGGGAGCCGACCCGAGGGATAGCTCTAGGCGAGGTCACCCGCCGCCACCCTACAAGGAGCTAAATCGTCCGAGAGCCCCAAGTCCCAGGTACTAATGTCAATTACTAGGAAAACGCTATATACGCGTTGTTAGACGAGCGGAAAGTAATAGTATGTCGACTTCTTTGCCAAACTTTTGCCTACATTCGCCAATTGGGTGACATTCAAGTTAGAAATGGGTAAAAACTGCTTCGAGTGGTACCAATTTAGCACAATTTATGGTTTATCTTCGAAATGGCTCACCAGATCAAGCTAAAAAATTTCAAAAATGTGTATCAAAATGTAAATAAATTTCACGCGGAATTTCATTTTTTTTTTTAAATAAACATATTTTCTTTTTTTTCCGCCGTGTTATTTTAATGAGCATTTTTGAAATTTCTAAAATTCATAGAAAAAAAAGTTACCATCCTATAATGCCACAAAACTGTACAGATCTAAGTTAGATGAGGAACCATGATGAAAAAAGGTTTGAAGTTGATAGCTGTGGCCGTTTGACCTGTGGAGAACCGACAAAAAAACATAAAAAAAAAAAACCTAATAACGAACACCAATTTTTTTCAGTATGTCAAATTGAATCCTCGCTAAAGCTCGTCTAATAAATAACCTCAAGCGTAATTACCACAACGACCTTGACCTCTGTTATAACCTTGGACCGTAGAATGTGCTGCGACGCTTATTGCCTGATTTGAACTGCGAATGTCAGTTTTGTGTCGCTATTGAGTATATCTCAGCCCAGCTATAACTGCTAACGAACGCTCTTGTATTGGCTACCTTGGATGAATGTAGCTCTCAAGTTTGGATTTTTTTATATTCGTTTTGAATTCGTCTATATTGGAATGTAATATTCCCCTTGTGGTGATGCCCCGTCCGAACGATACTACCTTGTCACCCTCAGCTGTAATTGGGAAACAGTGACTTTGTGTTAAGGTTCACATCTGTAAATGATATTAATTGTTAAAATGAAATTCATTTCCATCATTATTCCATTTTGTAGCTATGTTCACGAGTTATATTACCTTCCAAATTGGGATATAAATTCGTTTTCATGATAATTTATAAAAATGCATGAATTAAAAAAAAGGTAACTAAGCAAGTAATACTTCGTTGACAGTTTCACTCGGCATTTCATGTTTTAAAGTTGGCACTCATCTTGTTGTCTCTCTCTCTCTCTCTCTCTCTCTCTCTCTCTCTAACTCTCTCTCTCTCTCTCTCTCTCTCTCTCTCTCTCTCTCTCTCTCTCTCTCTCTCTCTCTCTCTCTCTCTCTCTCTCTCTCTCTCTCTCTCTCTCTCTCTCTCTCTCTCTCTCTCTCTCTCTCTCTCTCTCTCTCTCTCTCTCTCTCTCTCTCTCTCTCTCTCTCTCTCTCTCTGTATTTGCTGGTGGCCGCCCTCGGTAGCTCGGTCAGCTGAGGCACCGCTTCAGAAACTGAAGTGAAGTCTCCGTTGGGCGTGGGTTCGAATCCCGCATAAGGCATGGGTTTTTGTAAGCGTCCTTTCACTTATCATCACTTCATAATTTCATAATCACCTGCTCATTCGTATCCCCGTATAACCTAGCTGTTGGTCATCGTCAGCATTGGTCAAACATATCATCATGTATTTGCTGGTGAATTGCTTACAAGTAAATGAGGTCGCCAAATAGTTAGGGCCTAGGGCACAGAATGTCTTGACACGACCCTGATAACAATCAAGATCAGAAGTAAGACCAATTGTTTCCATATCGCGTCTTGGAGAGCGTAGGAGTATCCTTATTGCCTCGACTCCTACGTGCATTACACGACCTTCTGACGGGTCGAGACGCACGTTCGTCACGGTATAAAGAGTCGGCGAGACGTCCGAGCTACACCGCCGATAGGCCGCACGGGTGTAACGGTATTTTCATGGTGGTCGATTCCTTCCTAATACTGCCCAGTAGGCCCACTAGGCTCACTGGGCCCACTAGGCCCACTAGACTCACTGGGCCCACTATAGGCTTACTAGGTCTACTAGGCCCAGTAGGCCCACTAGGCCCAGTAGGCCCACTAGGCCCACTAGGCTCACTGGGCCCATTATAGGCTTACTAGGCCCACTAGGCTCACTGGGCCCACTATAGGCTTACTAGGCCCACTAGGCCCACGAGGCAGCCGTGCGAAACCCAGAAGTCAGCGTTATCGCTGATGTGTATAATATTACGTCAGAGTGGCTATTCGTCGAACAGGAGGTAGGCCCACTAGGGCCATTAGGTTCACTAGACTCACTGGGCCCACTAGGCTCACTGGGCTCACTAGGCCCACTAGGCTCACTGGGCCCACTAGGCCCACGAGGCAGCCATGCGAAGCCCAGAAGTCAGCTTTATCGCTGATGTGTATAATATTACGTCAGAGTGGCTATTCGTCGAACAGGAGGTAGGCCCTATAGGTTCAGTTCCATTTGAGATCATTTCATTCTTGCTATAGTGATGCAACACTAATAAATAATCAAAGTAATAATGATAATATATAGTACCAATGAATAATCAATATAATAATACATAACAAAACAATAATATATAGTATGGAGTGAATGGAAATAATAGTAGTATTTTTTATATATTTGTTACTTATATAAATTATGTTGAAATTAAATTTCAAATATTCCAATTAAATTCTAAACTTGTGTGTATAGAAGAGTGAAGAAACTCGCGTAAGACGAGATGTCTTTTGTGCGGGCTGTCTTGAAATAGAGTATGGTATGAAATATATATATATATATATATATATATATATATATATATATATATATATATATATATATATATATATATATATATATAACTTATGAAGAAACACAACAAAGAACAATTGCGAACAAAATTGCAAGATCGATTCTGGTTCAGATTAAATTAGTGAGGAATGTGTTTGGTTAGGTTAGTTTTCACTTCATTAATTTATTCTTCCAATCAGATCGTTACATTTCTGACTCGGGTAGTTGATGCACGATATACGGCATGTCATGAAGTGTATGATGAGGGCAATGTGGGGCGGAGTCTTATTTGTCATCCTAGTCTATAGTGTTACGTTATGAAAAATGAAGCGAACAGCAGTTAGCAACAGTTGGTTGAGGTTAGTTGGGATAGATTAGGTCGAGAGGTTTACAACTCGCAAATTTGGTGTACAGCTGATTTCAGGCAAATCAAGGTGATTTCAAGTGATTTCAAGTGATTTCATGGATTACAAGTGATTTCAAGTGATTTCATGGATTACAAGTGATTTCATGGATTACAAGTGATTTCATGGATTTCAAGTGATTTCATGGATTTCAAGTGATTTCAAGGCGATTACAAGGGATTTCATGGATTTCAAGTGATTTCATGGATCTCAAGGGGTTTCAAGGCGATTACAAGGGATTTCAAGGGATTTCGAGGATTTCAATGGGGTTTCAGGGATTTCAAAGGGATTTCATGACAAGTGTACACCGGATTTCAGGAGTTGTTAACCCCTCGGATTAGGTTTATTAAATCGGTTAAATTGGGTTATTTGGGTTAGTTTGGGCTGCGCGCAACAACAACAACAATAACAACGTCCGCGTGTGGTGACCGACCGATAGTCCGATAGATAGCGGCTGCCGTCTTCGATACGGCTCGGAGGACCCAGATTCCGCGTGCTCCATCCATGTCTGTGTGTGTGTGTGTGTGTGTGTGTGTGTGTGTGTGTGTGTGTGTGTGGGCAGTCGTCAGTCTTGCTTGCTTGACCCTAGCCCAAGTTACAGTTCAATTAATTGGAGGTCATTTACACATAGAGTGCTGTAACCATTGTTGTTATGGCCGCAACAAAAAGATATCGAGACATTCGAAAGTCGCTGTTTATTTTATAGTCCTGTTACACCGAGATACGTTACTCAACGTTAAGAAGGCGTAAATAAATATAAGATTAATTGATATGAAATTATGAAGAATAAATAGATTTTTTTTTTATATTGGGTTTTAACGACGCACTGTAATGATGACTGAGATCTATTGGCGTCGGATGAATGAATAATGAGATGATGGGATGGTGAGCTGAAGGTTTTATGGGTAATGGGAAGGCTAGTGGGAAGGAAGCGGTCGTGGCCTATATTGTGGGAACCATCCCAGCATTGGCCTAGACTACAGAGGGAAACCACAAAAAAACCCTGTAAAGATGGACGGTGGCGGGGATCGAACCGGGTCCGATATGTCCCTTCACCTTTGGGTCAAACGAAGCAAGTATAATATATATAAATAGAAATATGAAATGATAGAAATAAATACCGGTAATCATTTATATAAATATGAGTTTTTTCATATAATATTAATATATAATATATAATATATATATATATATATATATATATATATATATATATATATATATATATATATATATATATATATATATATATATATATATATATAAATCTACCCGCTCATTCTCATCCCAAATGAAACAATAATGTTAACAAGCAATAATAATTAATGTTATCGTCTGATATAAGATATTTGTATTGTCGACTTCGACGTGGCAACTGGTTGCAGGTTGTAGGTCACAGTTGTGCTGAGGGTCTTGCAGGGGGCTAGAGGCGGCTAGTTGTTTCTGAAAGTCGCCATGCAGAATCGCTCAGGGTTCGACCTCGGCCTGACCTACATCATCTCATCTTCAACCCGTCGCGTGCAGATGCGTGAATCAAACACTTTGGTACGCTGCCGGACACTTGAACTGTTCAACCCGTCACGTTCAGATGCGTGAATCAAACACTTTGGTACGCTGCCGGACACTTGGACTGTTCAACCCGTCACGTTCAGATGCGTGAATCAAACACTTTGGTACGCTGCCGGACACTTGAACGGTTCAACCCGTCACGTTCAGATGCGTGAATCAAACACTTTGGTACGCTGCCGGACACTTGAACTGTTCAACCCGTCACGTTCAGATGCGTGAATCAAACACTTTGGTACGCTGCCGGACACTTGGACTGTTCAACCCGTCACGTTCAGATGCGTGAATCAAACACTTTGGTACGCTGCCGGACACTTGAACGGTTCAACCCGTCACGTTCAGATGCGTGAATCAAACACTTTGGTACGCTGCCGGACACTTGGACTGTTCAACCCGTCACGTTCAGATGCGTGAATCAAACACTTTGGTACGCTGCCGGACACTTGAACGGTTCAACCCGTCACGTTCAGATGCGTGAATCAAACACTTTGGTACGCTGCCGGACACTTGAACGGTTCAACCCGTCACGTTCAGATGCGTGAATCAAACACTTTGGTACGCTGCCGGACACTTGGACTGTTCAACCCGTCACGTTCAGATGCGTGAATCAAACACTTTGGTACGCTGCCGGACACTTGGACTGTTCAACCCGTCACGTTCAGATGCGTGAATCAAACACTTTGGTACGCTGCCGGACACTTGGACTGTTCAACCCGTCACGTTCAGATGCGTGAATCAAACACTTTGGTACGCTGCCGGACACTTGAACTGTTCAACCCGTCACGTTCAGATGCGTGAATCAAACACTTTGGTACGCTGCCGGACACTTAAACTGTTCAACCCGTCACGTTCAGATGCGTGAATCAAACACTTTGGTACGCTGCCGGACACTTGAACTGTTCAACCCGTCACGTTCAGATGCGTGAATCAAACACTTTGGTACGCTGCCGGACACTTGGACTGTTCAACCCGTCACGTTCAGATGCGTGAATCAAACACTTTGGTACGCTGCCGGACACTTGAACTGTTCAACCCGTCACGTTCAGATGCGTGAATCAAACACTTTGGTACGCTGCCGGACACTTGAACTGTTCAACCCGTCACGTTCAGATGCGTGAATCAAACACTTTGGTACGCTGCCGGACACTTGAACTGTTCAACCCGTCACGTTCAGATGCGTGAATCAAACACTTTGGTACGCTGCCGGACACTTGAACTGTTCAACCCGTCACGTTCAGATGCGTGAATCAAACACTTTGGTACGCTGCCGGACACTTGGACTGTTCAACCCGTCACGTTCAGATGCGTGAATCAAACACTTTGGTACGCTGCCGGACACTTGAACTGTTCAACCCGTCACGTTCAGATGCGTGAATCAAACACTTTGGTACGCTGCCGGACACTTGAACGGTTCTTTTTCTCCCGAAATGTCGATGAAATGAAGGATACTCATTACTTTCTATTTATCTATTCGTTTATATTGCGTTTAACGACGCACTGAACTGATGTTCCCACGATACCTGTAAATAACTGGGAGGACTGGGATTATTGTTTGCTTCGACCCCACTGAAAGCTAGGTCATTTGGGAGTTCGAATGATCAAGTGATGATGAAACTATATGAAGTAACGATAAATGTGAAGGATTGTTCACAAAAACCCATGCCTTACGCGGGACTCAGTCTTACGCCCATATAGGTGACTTCAGGTTCCAGACTGCAATACGGAGAGCGGAATTATTTTGTCTAAATCTGAACTGAAAGACAGTTCACCTTAGTCAGCGTATAATTGCGGCGATGCTGATGGATGAGGATGCGAAAAATTTCTGGAAATTCGACAATTTAGGCCTATACCGGCCCAACACGAAAAAATATATATAAAAATAGGTGGAAATAACGTAATGGTGATTTAGATGTAAAAGAGGACGAGGTCTATGTGCTGCTAGACTTGGGTATGTCGCAACCCTTGGCGGGCGTTGTTGTTGTTGTTGTTGTTACGAGTAATCTAAATGGACGAAAGATGACCTGATCTATCTAACCCAACCAGCCTAACCAGCCGTAACCTCAACCATATATATATATATACCTCACTGAGATACGTTACTCCTGCAGCCGATAGCGTCATATACTCGTTCTAATCCCGGCGGCCATATTGAATATGTACAAATAGAATCTAAGTAAGGCATTCTGTATCATCACTAATATGTGGCGAATATGGCGGAAACTTCCTGGTTTACAAAGCGGTGTGAAGCTATACTGCCGAGACACAAATATGCACGAGTAACTTATTTCGGTAATTTATATCTATGACTACACAAATTTATTGTAACCTAGAAGTAATATGGGCCTAGTTTAATCGAAATGAAAGTTGTAAGATCTATAATGCTCGGCTAAGGGATCTCACACCAAGTATATAAGACTTGGTATAAGTTTGAAAGAAAGTGTTTTTTATTTAGGAGAGCACCGTCATAGGTGGTTACCCTAGGAGAGTCTGAGAACAACTGACTCCTTGTCGGATCTCACTCAAGTCAAAAACCTCCCCTTCCACATTTACCGTTAGACAGACAACACTGTCAAAGCTTATATAATTGTCAAATAACTAAATCTTAAAACAGTTTAAAATACAAGTAACAATTACCAACAATAATCATAAGCAAAGAAAAAGTATGGACTAAGTAAAAAACAATTAAAGTGATTACTGATTAGTTGAAAGGATCAAAGACAAAATCTGGATTGGCGGGAAAAATAACAGTCAGACTCGACATCAGGTGTGAAGAGGGAGGCAGTAAGATAGAAGGCGTGGGAAAAAAAACGGGATTCAAGCCAGGGTGAGTCTTTCGTGGAAGAGTCCGTGACAAGAAGAACAGAACAAGAATGGGGTAGGACCCGTTAGGCATGCTGTGTGGGAAAGGGTAGTGGTCAACACAGGTTTGTCGGAGAGTGGGGTCATCACAAAGTTGAACCGAACTGTGGTCAACAGTTTGTAATAGCCACGTCGGTAAAAGAACGTATTTTCATTTTGACTCAAATGTCTGTCTTTCAAATAATTGTCACCTCTAGTTCGTTGGTCGCCCTAGGAGCTAATAGAACAAACGCAATCCCACTATTGTTGCGTACACACAAGATTACGTCCCACCCACATCTTGCCACACATAACCTCACACCCAGCCTCGCGGGCTCTGCGCCACATCACGTGACGTCACTCTTTTCCGCGAGCAGACGGCGCGAGGAACCTCCGCTTACTGCCATCCACAAGAGAACCTGCACATGTAGCTCAGCGCTGATGAGTTTGCTTCATATCACCCGGGAGGTGATGATCTGGTTCCTACTTCCTCCCCGCGCCATTGTCTACCGTCACACAGAAGTTTATCGTGGTTTCCCTGTGTATTGATTTACTTTCATCAGGTTTCACGACGCACTGTTATGATAACCAGGATCTATTGGCGTCGGATGAATGATGATGAGATGGAGGTTTCTCAGGTAATGGGAAGCATGCGGTCGTGGCCTATATTGTAGGAACCATCCGGTCATTTGTCTAGACAACAGAGAAAAACAACGAAAACCTCTGAAGATGGACGAAGGCGTGGATTGAACCAGGTCTGATATGCCCCTCACCTACCGGATTACAAGAAGCTATACATTTTTAAAAATTTGTATTGTGTTTAAGGACGCACCACTGATGACTACACGATATATTGGCGTCGTTGAATGGGGTAGGTGAACGTTATTTTATTGGGTGTTTTTGGATTTTGGAAAGGAGTCGGTCGTCCTGTAGTCAAGGAACCATCCCATTATTGACCTGAACGACAGAGGGAAACCACGATGCATCGAATGGTCGACCATGGAGGGAATCGAACCCCGGTCTCTATATACTGATCCGAGCTACAAGTGACTTTATAGTTTCTTCTGTCGTGAGTAGAAGTGTATGTATAGACAGCGCTTGAGCTAGGTCCCGACGGGTGAACGGCCCGGCATGAACATCCACTTCCTCAGCGCACCGTGTGTGCACGTCCTCACCCGGCGAGTACATGTACACGAGGGTTGTCCTTATTTGGTCATATCCTCGCTCGGTCGCTTGGGGTGATGATTGGGGTAACCAGTGGGTACATGGACACATCGTGTGCAACGAGACAGTACTGCGTTCACTCGCGATGCATTATCATTAACATTGCGTAGCCACCCTCGGTAGCTCGGTCAGATGAGGCACAGCTTCAGCAACTGAAGTCACCATTGGGCGTGGGTTCGAGTCCCGCATAAGGCATGGGTTTTTGTAAACGTCCTTTCACTTATCATCACTTCATCATTTCCTTATCATCTGCTCATTCGTACCCCCGTATAACCTAGCTGTTGGTGGGGTCGTTAAGCAAACAATAATCATCAATCAATCAACATTGCCTAATATTGGCGTGCTGAGATTACCTCACCGAGATACGTTACTCCTGCAGCCGATAGCGACATGTGCTCGTTACAATCTCGGCGGCCATATTGGACGTTTACAAATAGAATCTAAACAAGGCATTCTATATTATCACTGGTACATTATGTCGAATATGGGAAACTTCCCGGTTTGCAAAGCGGTGTGAAGCTACTGCCGAGACACAAATATGTACGCCTTCGTAACGTTGAGTAACGTATCTCGGTGATAGAGATCTTTGTTGAGATTGCCCTTGTGGTGCCCCGTTCAAACGTTCATCCTTTGCCTTTATAGGGAAACAATGGCTTACCGGGCCGGAAAAACCGCGCAACCGTGCAACTATGAAGCAGGCTTTATACGTATTTAAATCGTAGACATTGTGTACATAGAAATCGCGGGGTAAACAACTAGTAAGTTTGGAGTACACTTGATTTCAGGGTAATTTCACGGGATTTCAAGAAGGATTTCAGGAAGATTTCATGACAAGTGTCCACCAGATTTCAGGAGTTGTTAACCCATCGCTAGAAATATCTATTTCATGATCACTCCTCACCAGATTGCATTGCGTTTTTATCAAAACTATAAATGTAATCAAATTTCAATTTAATTGAATTAAAGAAGTGGGGAAAAGGCGGTAAAGGCATATTCGCCCCCCCCCCCCCCCTTCATTCACATTGTATAATATGACATGTAACGACACTACCGCAAGGGGGGGGGAGGGTCGTATAATCACCAACATCCGAGCGACAAATACAATTTAATTGATTCAACTAGCGCGTTTTGACAGCCAATTAAACACTACCAAGTGGAACTGACGAATTAGTCTAATTCAGCGCGTTAATTTGTGGCTCTGTTTGGCATCTAGCAACGGAGTTGAATACGATTAGCTGCACTACCGTTGTCGTGACCTTGAAACACTGCGAGGAGTTGGGGAACGGTTTAGTTGTGCGTGTCAACAACTCGCCGATTGCCACATTTCTTTGGGCGAAGCTTCATTGATTGTATTCAGGTTTCAAGAAGGCTGTGAACTGAAAGATTTTGCGAAATATCAGTTTCAAAATAATTTTACAACTGTAGACGATATAAGAATTCTTATACAACAAAAACACGGATGTTTTCGAATATATATATATATATATATATTCAAGTTTTTAATAATTAAAATTGGGTGGTAAGATCGTCCTTGTGGTGCCCCGTCCAAACGATCCTACCTTTCATCCATAGCGCTAATTGGAGAACAATGATTGTGTAACAAGTTTCGATGTTATTAAAAAAAAAAAAAAAGTTATATATTATTGTTCAACCATAATCTACCTTTGAATATTCTGCTACCAAATTCTATTTCGATTATGAATTCGTATATCATTCTGTTTCCCATGGCAACTATACATTACTACAGTATGGTTATATCCATGGTAGACCATTTCTTCTCACCAACTCTCGGATAAAGACTAACTGCCGGAATTACCAGGGTGGGAGTAGCTCTAACTCACAGTTATAGGAGCTGTTGTCCGCCATGGTTACCCTTGGTATTTGTTTACACTAACTCTCAGATAAAAGCTAACTGGACTGGTAATACCGGCTACCATGGGTTCTTTCTTCCTTTATATTGGGTTTAACGACGGACTGTACTGATCTATTGGCGTCGGTGAATGATGTATGAGATGATGGGATGATGAGATAAGAGGTTTTCATTATGTGTTTTGGGATAGTGGGAAGGAGTCGGTCGTGGCCTGTTGTTGATGAACAATCCAAGTATTGACCTGGACGACAGAGGGAAACCACGAAAAATCCTGTCAGGATGGTCGATCATGGCGGGAATCAAACCCCGGTCTCCTGAATAACGGTTCAGTGTATCAACCACTTGGCAACACGTCTCAGTTTGGTAAAAGCGAGTCTCATGGGGTGTTGATGTGAGATGTGAGCTTGGCGTGTAGGAAAGGTGTGATGTCGTGCGATTTACCACGCTGTCACACGACGTGTTGGTTCCAGTCGGCTCATGCTCAGACGCCCAAGGTGGCTCACACAACGCGAATAAACGAAGCAATCAAAGAAATAAGAGAAAAACTCGCGCAACCTGACAAAAAACGAAAAAGGGTGAAGCCATAAAAACAACGAAATCGCAGCCGATAACTATGACGTGACGTCATGAAGGCAATGAAGTAACTGTGGGGCCTGCTGGGGGGGGGCTAGGACTGAGGGGGGCTGAAAATTAGGACTCTTCATCACGAAAATGTGTATTTGTGTTGATATTTACTCGACTTACAATATTCAACGTTATCAAGATAGTGCCTACAATAATTATTGTTTACGATAAGGTATGTATTTATTTATATTGGGTTCAACGACGCACTGTGCTGTTGACTACGATCTATTGGCGTCGGTGAATGATATATGAGATGGTGGGATGATGAGATGGAAGGTTATTTTATTACTTGTTTTTGTGGTCTCTTTTTGAGGAACCACCCCAGTATTGACCTGAACGACAGAGAGAAACCACGAAAAACCCGTCAGGATGGTCGCCCATGACGGGAATCGAACCCCGGTCTCCTGAATGATGGTTCAGTGTATTAACCACTCGGCCACACGTGTCAGTTTGTTTGTGATATAACGGAGGATCTTGCTGCTTAAACCGGTCACCACGGCGCGTCCTTGCTGCTTGCTACGTGGTAAGAAGGCCGTCTACCAGCCTAATCATTGTGAAGAGTTTTGGTATAATGAATGCTCACTCTCGCTGCACCTATTGTAGGACATCTCACTGAGACGAGTGGTCGAGTGGCTAACACACAGAATCATAATGCAGGAGATCGGGGTTCGATTCCCGCCACTGGTCGACCATTCTGGGATGGTTCCTCAACAACAGACCACAACCGACTCCTTCCCGCTTCCAATAGCCTTCCGTCACATCATCCCATCATGTCATATAACGCCACTAGATCGTCTAGTCATCAGTACAGTGCGTCGTTAGACCCAATAGAAATGAAAAATAGAATAAGACATCACAAAGCTGAAACTATAATTCGATTATTAATAACGATATGCACTTCCCTAATTTGTAGAGGAACTAGAAATCATTTTCTCAATTTCAGAAATTAAAATTTCTGAGCGACTTGAAAATGGAACGAATAACATTTTTATTCAAATTTTCTCGAACTGTTGGTCGATATTTCTTACTCTCGAGAAATTTGCACACATCGATTTGAATTTCGAATGCGGGCCAAGTTGGTTTGGAGTGGGCTGTGGAATGAATGACCCGCTTGGGATTATTCGAGTTGGTCAAGTTTTCCGTCGCCACGGCCAGTTGGTTTCCGATACTCGAATACCGTGATCTTGTCTTCACGGATTATAAACACCGATCATTTGACTCCTTTACTGTAAACATGACTTGAATATTATAATATTACGCTTGTAACCACGAAAGTGGAAGGTCGTCAACAAACAGATGATTGTTAACACTTCAGTAGTTACAGCTTAGATTCATATTACCGAGATACGTACATATTTGCGTCTCGGCAGTAGCATAAATTGGTGGCAAAGATATCCTAAGACTAAATTCCACCAAAAATATTGCTCCTATAGAAGGTTTGACACCTTAATAACACTTGATAAACATCAAATTATATGCTACTTATAATTATATATATATATATATATATATATATATATATATATATATATATATATATATATATATATATATATATATATTTGTGTATATATATATATATATATATATATATATATATATATATATATATATATTTGTGTATATATATATATATATATATATATATATATATATATATATATATATATATGTGTACATATATATTTGTATCATATATATATATATTTATATATTATATAAATTCGTTTTTCACCCTCCTACTTCAGGCTCTTTCAGCTTTGAATAATTCCATTTTTTTTTCAAATCCCACAAATACACCGTCAGCTAAATTGTTCCAGTCTCTTCCCGTCCGATTTCTGAAAAAAATCCCGAAAACGTATTATACTTGTAAGAAAACGACCTTCATGGTTCGTCGATTCACGTGGGCCTATCTAGTATATAACATATATTAAAAGACTTGTATTAAATACCGGTAAAGTGGGGTGACTTTAACCCACTGGTGTGACTGCCCTTTTGTTGAAAACAGTTTCAAACTGCTACAAATGAGAAAGTTTTAATTTTATCGTATCTATTTTGATACGTATTTTGATTTTGATATGTATCTATTGAGATACAAAAAAAATGGATACGATAAAATAAAAACTTTTTCAATTGTAGCAGTTTGAAACTTTTTCCAACAAAAGGGCAAAGTCATATCAGTGGGTGTTGTTGAGAAAGAAGCTTATACCTATGACTATCAATAACGTGACGGGATAAGCAACATGGCGTAAGTCCTATTCTTTTAACATTAGGCCGTTTTCACCATGATGGAATCAGCGCTTTCGTGTACATTTCTGAGATTCGCAATTTCAAATCAAATCGTACGTATTAGGCTCGTATCTCAATGTGTAGTACATAGTTGTATAGGTGCATTGTTTCTGATCATTCTCGTAGATGACGAGTAATTATCCAGTTATCAAATGATAAATATAGCAGTAGGGCTTTTGACTAGGGGACTAAATGCTTTTACAGACGAATTTTAAATTTAGATTAGCCAATTCAAGTGAAATTTATCCCAATATTGTTTAATGCAGTTGGAAAGAGCTGGATTCACAGATTGCATTACATCTATCACTTGTATAGATCAACATACAATAATACCAGCAAATCATCATAACATATGTTAGGCGGCATTCCTCTGATATACGCATGGTGCGAAAGGAAAGCGCCATGTTGCTTATCCCGTTACGTTATTGATAGTCATAGCTTGTACCAACTATTTCTGTGAATTAAATCAGTTTCAAGATAAAACGTCAATGAATTTCATCACATCCTTGATACTCATTGACGTGTTATCTCTTGATTGAATTCACAAAATATCAATTAAAGAGCATACTAAAACGTCAATGAATTTCATCACATCCTTGATACTCATTGACGTGTTATCTCTTGATTGAATTCACAAAATATCAATTAAAGAGCATACAATTATCTTAGGGTTCATATACTTTTTATTTAATCACACTGGGACATGGTAAAAACAGTAAAGATGAATGTCTCTATTTTTATAAGCCACGTGTATGCACTTCTTTAAGGATGCGACTTTATGTGACGACAAGTATAGTGTACCTTCTCGTCGAGAATCCTTCAAACTGACAACAATTAAAATCACACTCGAGAGTGAAGAACACTCGAGCGACCTTGCCGATGTAAAACTGCATCGTTATTGCAACGGCGCGACGGTGACCTTGATATTGTCACTGCATCAATATTGCAACAATGAACACGTGATGCTACTGCGATTGTTATTGCTATAAACCATTGTCAGAGCCGGTCTGTTTGTGCTATCAGTTTGTATAAACACTGCTCCTTGTCGTATATATATCTGTCTCTTTCGTCGCAAGGGAACATGTGTAACAGTGGGACTGTTTGATAACATCACACGTCACCACAAGGGGGGGGGGGGAGGAGGGGGGGGACTGATAAGATCCTGGTACTTTGCTTGACAATCAGTTTTGAAATTGTAATATTTTCACTTTTATTTATATTTATGCGTAAATATCTTTCAAGCTGTTCTATATATTTGCGCTTGAGGAAAGTGTTTTTTACTTTTTTTTATTTCACATCTCTGAACTGCACTCGTATATTTGAAATGCTCTTTCTTTTCTCGTCGTGAAGTGTGAGTTATCTTCGAGTTACGACTCGACTCGACTCGACTGAGACGCACTCGCAAGATGTGCCCAGAAAACTTGGACAATATTTCAGTCTGTTTTCTTTCATTTCCATTCCCCTTGATAAACTCCCCCCCATACATGAAACCATCTCGTGTCATTATCCCCCAGTGTAATCTACATGATCGATTTTAAGATGAAACACTTTTAATGTATCCTTTCTCTATTAAATAGAAACGGTTTGCGATTCGATACCCTATTATGACGTAATAGTTCTGAATTGGTTTTTTATGCTCACAAAAGAATCGCTCTGTCGTAATTACTGTCTAAAATACTTCCGTATAATAGACATTTTTCCAATAATGTAAGAATTTGAATGCGGAAATAAAATTGTATAGATGGTGATTTCTTACATTTTTAACAATAGAACCAGTCGTTTTTATTTCATTCAAGCGGCACGCTGTTTGGATTGAAGTGTTGTTCTTTTATTTGATGAAAGTTTGCGAATACGTGTGGTTCTTCAGCCATTGATTGGTCACTGGTGGTAGCGCTGTTCAGACCGTGTGTGACACGTAAAACGCGACTGGTCCCGGTCAAAACTGCTGAGAGGCAAGGCTGGTTGTTCATCCATAAGACCTTCATCTGACAAATAACTATATTATGAATTGAATAATGTAGCGTCTTGAAAGTGAATTGATATTAATTGATGAGCGTAGCGAAGTCTCCATCCCACTCTTATGGGGCTTTGTCTGTGTTTTTTTTTTTTTTTTTTTTTTTTTTTGTAAGCACTCCACAGGTCGCAAGGGTTGACTAATCAACATGAAACTTTTTTTGTACACGCAAACTCATCCAACTTAGAACTGTATAGTTTTTGGGATGAATCGGTCGGACCGATTTTGAGAATCATCATCTCAAAGTTTCTAAAAACCCCATGAGATTTGGCTGGGCAGAAAATGTTGAAAAATAAAATCTCTCCAAATGGGATGAAATTCTCTCTAAATGTGTATACATGGATTTTACACATTATTACGATTTTTTAAGCAATTCTGATCAGTCGTTTTGAAGAAAAAAAAATAAAATGAGTGATAATATTCATAAAATATATCATAAAAATTGTGACAGAATTAAGTTGTCGAGATTCACTGCTTTCTAGATTCAAGAGTTGACCAACAATGAAGTATTTTTTATATGCGTCAAGGTGTGTAGAACACCAGAGTCAATGAAGTGGCAAGAGTAGAACTACTTTAACGACTTTAATAGCTTATTCAGATATCAAGGTGTGTAGAATACCAGAGTCGATAAAGTAGCAAGGGTAGAACTACTTTAAGGACTTGTATACCTTATTGAGATATCTCGCTCATCTTACAACGCATATTTCGCGTTTGACTAGTTGAACCAAAAAGATGGTAAATAAAAATATTTGGTCCCGTTCTTCCCCGCGTTTTTTCCGTGTTTCGGAAAAATTGATTAGAAACCCTCGTGGTGGAAAGAATTCTACAAAACTAATTTCAAACACATGAAAATTGTCTTAGTTGATGTTCTTACTATATTGGACAGATCCTCAGATATAATTACAGTGTTTTCAGAAGTCTTGCCGCTTAATTGATGAGCGTAGCGAAGTCTCCATCCCACTCTTATAGGGCTTTGTCTGTGTGTGTTTTTTTTTTTTTTTTGTAAGCACTTCACAGGTCGCAGGGGTTGACTGATCAACATGAAACTTTTTTTGTACACCCAAACTCATCCAACTTAGAACTGTATAGTTTTTGGGATGAATCGGTCAGACCGATTTTGAGAATCATCATCTCAAAGTTTCTAAAAATCCCATAAGATTTGGCTGGGCGGAAAATGTTGAAAAATAAAATCTCTCCAAATGGAATGAAATTCTCTCTAATTGTGTATACATGGATTTTACACATTATTACGATTTTTTAAGCAATTCTGATCAGTCGTTTTGAAGAAAAAAAATTAAATGACTGATAATATTCATAGAATATATCATGAAAATTGTGACAGAATTGAGTTGTCGAGACTCACTGCTTTCTAGATTCAAGAGTTGACCAACAATGAAGTATCTTTTATATCCGTCAAGGTGTGTAGAATACCAGAGTCAATGAAGTGGCAAGACTAGAACTACTTTAACGACTTTTATAGCTTATTCAGATATCAAGGTGTGTAGAATACCAGAGTCGATAAAGTAGCAAGGGTACAACTACTTCAAGGACTTTTATACCTTATTCAGATATCTCGCTCATCTTACAACGCATATTTCGCGTTTGACTAGTTAATATTAATGTTTTACGTGGGAAGAAATTGTTATGGAATTTTGAATGAATCTATATCAGTAGAATGGAGCTATTTTGTCAGGAGTAGTTTTTTCTTATTTTTCATCTGGATGAACAGCCTTGAATGGAAGACATCTCTTATATCGGTCGCTGAAAAAATCATCGTGTCCCATATCTCGTGACCAAGATCCTTGATATAGGCCCTAATATTTTTATAATAATTGATGAAACAAAAAGTAACGCGGGGTGAATTCGAACCCTATAGCACCCTCGCACCGAAGGCAAACGGCGTACTAATGCGCTACGGGTTGTTTCATGGCAAGCATTGTTTACGAAGAATAAAATATGACAGATATTTATTTTTATTTTTTTTATTGGGTTTTAACGACGCACTGTAATGATTACTAAGATCTATTGGCGTCGGATGAATGATTAATGAGATGATGGGATGATGAGATGAAGGTTTTATGGGTAGTGGGAAGGAAGCGGTCGTGGCCTATATTGTGGGAACCATCCCGCCATTAGCCTAGACTACAGAGCGAAACCACGAAAAACCCCTGTTAAGATGGACGGTGACGGGGATCGAACCGGGTCCGATATGTCCCTTCACCTCCCGGGTCACACGAAGCGAGTGCGCTAACCACTCAGCTACTGTGCCGGTTATGACAGTTATTCCGTGAATTGTAGCCTAACAATGGCGTTTTCCTGACCGAGTCCCCGTGACGTCACGTCGGGACTTTGCCCCCCCCCCCCCCATAATTGCTGGCAGTTCCCGGAAGAGCGGCGAGATAGAGGGCATGCGCTGAACAACGGAGATTATTTATAAAACAGATCTTAGAGATTCATTCAGTTTTCTGATAAGTAGATGAAAGAAAATAATGCAGCAGGCAAAGTTTGGGAGATTGTTTATTTATAGTATTCCTGCCTCTGTTCTGTAACTAGGCATATAGAAGCTTCTTTTCTTGACATTTTATTTCTTTTTATAGACGTTTTTCAGTTCGTACTCAGCAAACAGGTATATAGAGAGTAAATCAACATTTGAAATAAAACTAAGCGTAAGGAGTCCCCAGTCTCCTCTTGGAAAAAAGTCCCCACCAGGGTGATTAAACAGATATAAATGATGACTTGAACCTTCCAAGATACAAAATCAACAAATACATCCTCTGATACAGCAATAACTTATTTGTCGGACATGCTTATGGGTCAGATCTCATAATGACAAATACGTTTTTTTTTTTTTTATTGGTCACATACACTGATACAGAAAGAAAAACATCCACAAAGCCCTTCAAAAAAGGCTCAACTGTGGGTTAAAATAGTGAATAATAAGTAGGCCTACAATTCAAATTCGGACGTATTTCTCGAACATTAAAATTAATAAGGTACGGTAGTTGAAGTAAAACGAAAAGAAGAAAAACATTTAGTGATTTACATTTAATGATTTGTTACATTCCACTCACGAAGTGTAAGGTTTCTTTGATTACTATTGATTTTAAGCAATCAAGTTACATCAAGTAACGAAAAAAGTAGACAGTTGTACAAGATTGTAAGAAAAAAATGATTACATAAAAACCAGTAGGCCTATTAAGACACTTTGATTAGATAAGTATTTTGACTAGAAGACACATAATACAGAATATTTTTTAAATAGTTAAGTCATAATAATATTGATAGTATAAATAGTACATAATTATCAATCAGAAATTGAAAAAATTGGGTATTGACACCCTTTTAATTTCAACAATTTGAGCTGCGAGGCACAACAACATTCATGATAATGAAAAGAAAAGAAGCAATATAAGACAATTTAAAATTGTCACAAAATACACAAAATACATCGACTCTGAAGAGTAAATCGTACATTTGAAATGAAACTGCTTGACGCGTGGATTATGCGCGAGATCGTACTGTTTGTTGATGATATACGTTGTATAGACTGGATTTAATTCCGATAATTTATAAACAGACGGCGGATTGGGGTAGGAAGTGTCAGTTTGACTTTTCTGAAAGATAATGTTACCCCTTATCACCTAAATAAAACTGACAAGGAAAATTTTGGGTTTCTAACCCTTTTTGGGCCCAAAATATGGTTTTTGATGACGTTTTGCCGAAACCATCATAACTTTTGCTGTATCTAGCACAGGACCGTGAACAAAAAACTGTGGGTCAGCTTCGACAATTGGCTACAATTTGGCTGATTCAAACATTCAATTTGTGTTAACACAAATACACAAAATCAAAACAATACGGCAAAAACGGGGGTACGAGTTCTTTTGGGAATTTAGAACTTGTCATAACTTCTACACTTATCACGCTAGAAACGTCCCACTTTGCCAAAAACTACTTCCATGTTTAAAGACGACATTCACGTTCTAACATTTTACATATCTACCATAGCATTACCGCAAAAAAATATTAAAAACCCTTGTGTAATCATCGAACAAGCCGCGCGGACGACGGCAAGCAGCTTGACGGACCGCCCACTCAGTCAATGCGCGCTGCTGATTGGCTTTCGCGCAGTCCTGCACCAACTGGATGAAAGCGTGCTATAGTTTTAGTATACAACCTATTTATATTCAGTAACATCTCATCACATTGTTAATATTTATTCTAATCACTTATTTTATAATATAACACTTGCATAAGTCAGGTTCTACTACTGTTATAATTAATTAAAAATTTTATACAAAATCCGAGTCAATAGAAATACGATTGATACAGACATATTGTGTATTATATGTCTTTATAACATAAAATGTTTTACACGCATGGTTACTTTTCTGTGAACGCAGATTATTCGATTTTAAAAAAAGTATTGAAACATATTGACCCAATCTTTCTCATTTGTTTTTATAAACTATATATATATATATATATATATATATATATATATATATGTATATATATATATATATATATATATTTATATATATATATTGATATATTGATATATATATTTATATATATATATATATATATATATATATATATATATATATATATATATATATATATATATATATATATATATGAATATATATATAAATATGTATATATATATATATATATATATATATATATATATATATATATATATATATATTTATATATATATATATATATATATATATATATATATATATAGTGTGTGTGATGTCTGAAGTTTTGAGGGCCGGTGGTTGATGGTAGGTGTAACTTTGCGGAAAATTGCCCTTCTTTGATGAGTGTTGTTGGTTCTGAAAAGAATATATATATGTTTATATTATATATATATATAATATTTAATTCATATATTATATATTGAAATATATATTATATATATGGTTCTCTTTACAGAACCAACAACACTCATCAAAGAAGGGCAATTTTCCGCAAAGTTACACCTACCATCAACCACCGGCCCTCAAAACTTCAGACATCACACACATATATATATATATATATATATATATATATATATATATATATATATATATATATATATATATATATATATATATATATATATATATATATATATATATATATATATATATATATATATATATATACATATATATATATATATATATATATATAGATATATATATATATAGATATATATATATATATATATGTATATATATATATATATATATATATATATATATATATATATATATATATATATATACATATATATATATATATATATATATATATACATATATATATATATATATATATATATATATATATATATATATATATATATATATATATATATTCATTATTATAATCATGTACTATTACATGAATTATAATAATTATTATACAACTCAGTGTGTTGATATACTTGTTTCATTTTATTTGTTTATCATGGTTCAAAAATGCGAAAAGTAGACAAACTATACAAACGGTATAGAAACTGAGTATTTCTATAGTTTCGATGCTGTTTTCATGATGGTATCGTTAAGAATAGGCGTAGGCTCTATACTAACAACTTACATCTCCCATTTAATTAAGACACCTGATGTATGGTAAGGTGAACACGCCGCTCTAATGCCACCAACCAGTGACGCCCTGAAGTTTCACATCCAGAGGGCACATCTTCAGGCGTCTATTTGGATCAACGCCTGTTCACCAGGATACATTCAGCTATCTCCCGAAGATTATGGATGGATACGTGACAGTGATACACTTCTGTCTGTGAAAACAATGACTCTACCAGCAATGCCACAAGGCTGTGAAGAGCTAGTGTTTTGTAATTGTATGACTGGTTGCAGGACAAATAGATGTCAGTGTAGAAAAATATCATCACCTTGCACGATGAACTGTAACTGTGGTTACTCCGAAACAGGTTGTTTCAACGAGCCCGTTATACATCAGATTGGCCACACAGTATTCTGTATTAATCGTATTTCTATAGATAAGGATTTTGTATCACATTTTCAAAAATAATTATAACAGTAGTAGGAACTGACTCATGCAAATGTAATAATACTAGGCAAACGCGAAATATGCGTTGTAAGATGAGCGAGATATCTGAATGAGGTGTAATAACAGTCCTACATTTGCTACTTTATCGACTCTGGTATTCTACACACTTTGTCCTTCATTTAATTGCTACTTTATCTTCTCTGGTATTCTACACACCTTGACGAATATGGAGAATATTTAATGCTTGGGCAAATATCGAATCTAGGAAGCAGTGAATCTTGGCTCATTTCCATATATTTGATGTATAAAAACAGTTATTTGAATTTTTTCTTCAAAACGGCTGGTTTGAATTGCTTACAACATGGTGGTTATGTGTATCATTTATGTTTGAACACTCGGAGAAAATTTCATTTTTTTCGGAGAGGTTTCATTTTTTCAAATTTTCTCACTCAGCCTAACTTTACGGGGTTTTTAAAAACTTTGACATGATATTTCTCAGAATCTAATCGACCGATTCATTCCAAAATCTATACAGTTCTAAGTTGTAAAAGTTGGCCCGTACAAAAAAAGTTTCATGTTGATCAGTCGAACCCTGCGACCTGTGCAGTGTCCACAAACAAACAAAGGAAAGAAAAAAAACACAAACACAGACAAAGCCATATAAGAGTGGGATGGAGACTTCGCTACGCTCATCTAATAAAATAAGTGATTAGAATAAATCTTAACAATGTGATGAGATATTACTAAATATAAATAGGTAGTATACTAAAACTATAGCACGCTTTCATCCAGTGGGTGCAGGACTGCGCGACAGCCAATCAGCAGCGCGCATTGACTGAGTGGGCGGTCCGTCAAGCTGCTTGCCGTCGTCCGCGCTGCTTGTTCGATGATTACACAAGGGTTTTTAATATTTTTTTGCGTTAATGCTATGGTAGATATGTAAAATGTTAGAACGTGAATGTCGTCTTTAAACATGGAAGTAGTTTTTGGCAAAGTGGGACGTTTCTAGCGCGATAAGTGTAGAAGTTATGACAAGTTCTAAATTCTCAAAAAAACTCGTACCCCCGTTTTTGCCGTATTGTTTTGATTTTGTGTATTTGTGTTAACACAAATTGAATGTTTGAATCAGCCAAATTGTAGCTAATTGTCGAAGCTGTCCCACAGTTTTTTGTTCACGGTCCTGTGCTAGATACAGCAAAAGTTATGATGGTAAGTTATGATTTTGGGCCCAAAAAGGGTTAGAAACCCAAAATTTTCCTTGTCAGTTTTATTTAGGTGATAAAGGGTAAAATTATCTTTCAGAAAAGTCAAACTGACACTTCCTACCCCAATCCGCCGTCTGTTTGTTAACGAAGCACATTTCGTTCAAGTCTCGACCACTCTAGTAGGCCACCGGCTCAGCAGCTGAGTGGTTAGCGCACTCGCTTCGCGCTTCGTGTGACCCGGGAGGTGAAGGGACAAATCAATCCCCGCCACCGTCCATCTTTACAGGGGTTTTCGTGGTTTCCCTCTGTATAGTCTAGGCTAATGCCGGGATGGTTCCCACAATATAGGCCACAACCGCTTCCTTCCCATTACCCATAAAACCTTCATCTCATGAATCATCCATCCGACGCCAATAGATCTCAGTCATCATCACAGTGCGCATATAAGAAAGTAGTGGCCTAATGCCTCATTAAGAGACAGTCTGCATTTTGTACAATCATGATACAACGATAATTTTGCATCAAGATTCAAGTTTCGATGTTATTTAAAAAAATATATATTTTGCTCTCTATAATTTAACATCGACATCGCTTTTTACAGTCATTGTTTCCCAATTGAGGCTGTAAAGGGTGAGTCACTAAGACCGTTCAGAGGCGGCACTTCTTCGTTATAATTATCTCTTGATAATTCACCATGGTTACCTTTTCTATTTATTCAACTAACTCTCTGATTGAGGCTAACTGGACTCTGTAATACTGGGCCTGAAACAATTGGGGCTGCTTCATTTTTATCAACCGCGTGTTCAACTCTGTAGGATCATAGTTCTATGATATCGAGATACGTTACTCAACGTTAAGAAGGCGTACATATTTGTGTCTTGGCTGTAGCTTCACACCGCTTGGCAAACCGGGAAGTTTCCGCCATATCAGACATTTTCAAAGCAATTTCTTCTATATTCTATTTGTAAATGGCCAATATGGCCGCCGAGATCGGAACGAGTATATGGCGCTATCGGCTGCAGGAGTAACGTGTCTCGGTGAGGTGATATAGAATTCTTTGCTTAGATTCTATTTGTAAATGTCCAATATGGCCGCCGAGATCGGAACGAGCATATGTCGCTATCGGCTGCAGGAGTAACGTATCTCGGTAAGGGTATATATATATATATATATGGTTGAAGTAATTTGCCTGCATATCCTTCCCATCATGTTAATTGTGAAAACAACGTGCCACGGCAGAAAGTCTGTTTTTGTCATTAAAAAACTTGTTTAGTTGATTTCGTCCAGGAATGCCGGTTGACCTCTGGAAGGCCGCGCGAGAACCGCCGTCCCCAGCATCCAGCTGGTAATGGAGCTTGGTGCATCTGTGTCTCCAGTTACCATAGCAACCACGTACACTGGCGGACACAAGTAAAATGGTTTTTGACGACATTTCAATTTGAAGGATCTCTCAACCCTGAAACGATAGACGTTGACGATTAATTACGATATTTATCTCCTCAATTTGAGAGAAAACGAGAAATAATCATCTCAACTTCAGAAATTATAAATGATTCGTTTGTCCTTATGAGTCGTGACATAGACATGACTCGATTCTGTTTTTGTTTCTATACAGAATCGGTAATACCTACGCCATGACTCACGGTCTCTGGAGGACAAAGAAATTAAGTATAGTTTCTGAAATTGAGATGAAGATTTCTGGTCTTCTCCAAATGTAGGAATGTATATCGTCGTTATTCATGAACATCAAGTTTCAGGGTTGTGATGTCCTTCACATTTGGATGAAATCCACGACTTTTTACCGCCATTTCTTATAGGCTATGCGTGCAGTGCATATGTTTATTGGCTGCCAATTTTAGAGCGGATCGAGAATGTTATTAAATTGTCTTTTTGATATGCATTTGATAGTGTGGCTTTATCGATCACTTTACGTGGTCGCAAGTGTACTTTTCGTTATAATATATATATATATATATATATATATATATATATATATATATATATATATATATATATATATATTTATGCATATATGAAGACTATACTTCATGCTTCATATAGAGCATAAATTATCTATCGATTTTTGTTCAATCATAAAGTTGATTACTCCCAAAGACTCTTCCATAATTAACAGTCCTCTACACAGGTAGGTCAATCATTCAGTCAGCACACACACATCTCTGAGACTGGAGTGCTTTGTTTCACATCAGTCTGATGCTCCCTGGATGGAAAACACGGGTCCAGGTTCGATCCCCGATTGGATCGAACAGTGAGTGATGGTCGATTACTGATTGGCAAAGCTCGCTGCGAATGTATAGCCTTGTGAAGGCCGTATATTGGCTGCATTCTAGTCATGAATGTGTATGACCTCTATTTATAAATATGTGCAATTCTCATTTTGCCAATGCTATTCGGAAGAAATGCGTCTATGTAGGTTAATCAACATTATAAGGTTAAAGCCAGTTGAGGAATTAGATATATACTACCAACCTTACAACTACTTCAACTTGAATTTATTGAAAATGAATGAATAAAGATCCATCACAATCTCCTGAATGACGGTTCAGTGTGTTAACCACTAGGCTACTCGTCTCAGTTCAATTGTCTCTGCAATAATCAATTGTTGACGAGAGAGAGAGGGAGAGAGAGAGAGAGAGAGAGAGAGAGAGAGAGAGAGAGAGAGAGAGAGAGAGAGAGAGAGAGAGAGAGAGAGAGAGAGAGAGAGAGAGAGAGAGAGAGAGAGAGAGAGAGAGAGAGAGAGAGAGAGAGAGAGAGAGAGAGAGAGAGAGAGAGAAGAGTTCGGCTTATCGACTGATTATAGTGAAAACAAACACTGGTAACCCAGGGAGATACAGTAGAAGTTATAAATCAGTATTGATCAACTTTAAACGAACCACTGTGGAAAACCGGACTCAGATTGACGATCAATGAAAGTATGTAACAATCACTAATCTATACTCTCATGTTGATGTATACATGATTATTGTTGATGTCTAATTTTTTTTTCGGTAGTATTAGTAGTAAAAGTAGTGTTTATTCCCAACCCTCTTTCGAGGAAATCGGTAAACAATTTACATATTTTACAATATAACTTATGAATAGCATTATACATGATTGGGTATTGCAGTAAGCCGTCGTATTTTATAAATTATATCAACGAATTAGTAATTATAGTATATCAAATAAACAAGTACAAATAATGATATACCGGTATTCAAAGAATTTTGATTGATTGATATGGATTTATTGATTTACCACCTCCCTGGTTGAGTCAACTAAAGTCGGATAGGTATATAATTTATTCACGCAATTATTGACGACGTTCAGAATAAGCAATACTCACAGGTTTCTTACAGTTAGCTGACTGGAACTAACTAACTGGAAGAAGCCTGTAAGTGTTGTTTATTCTGATCAACGATTGCGCCAACAAATTACCTGTCACACTTGGTTGTCCTGAGCGGACAATGTCCCTTGAATCGTGTTCTCCTTCACAATACTCTTCTATTGGTCTGTTTGCAATCGACTTCTGTAGTTGCCATGGTAACCTGACAAATATGTACACTTGCGGTCACATACAAGCGAGTCTACTGAAGCTCGGGTCAAATCTCTGGACTCGATACATCGCACGTAGCCTACGTGTAGTTCTTCTTGTTCTATAGTGTAGGGCGGAGGGCTTGAAGCATAAGTGAAAGTCTGTTTCGGTCGTTTGATACCTGTTGAATCCTATGTCATTTAACATGGTCGACTGGCTTGAACAGGTAGCAAACAGACTTACTACTATATAATAATATATAATTAATAATATAAATAATAACATATTACATTACATATATATATATATATATATATATATATATATATATATATATATATATATATATATATATATATATATATATATATACATATATATATATATATATATATATATATATATATATATATATATATATATATATATATATACATATATATATAAATATAAATATATATATATATATATATATATATATATATATATATATATATATATATTTTATTGTATTCATTAGTCTGTTCCACAGATGAGCCTTTGGCTTTGTGGGAATTTTTCACGGTGTCAATGTGTAAACATGGATAAAATTGATACAATTTTTTTTTTAAATATATATATATATTAATATAGATTAATATGTTGATATATTACTATATATACTTTACTGTGCCCATGCAAGTGGCAACCGTATTGTCGACAGTGTTTTAATAAAAACAAAATCTATATATATAATAATAATAATAATAATAATAATAATAATAATATATTTATTGGTCATTTCTTGTTTCTACAGTGTAAAATGCGCGACATGTTGGAGTACATTTAAATATATGAGTATGCGTCACAATCAATAAAGTTATGGTCAAATTCAACCGATCCACCAGTTGAATTTGGCCCAAACACAGTACAATAACAATGCAAATACACTTCACAGCTAAGAAATTGATAATTGCTATGAAGTTTTCCAGCAAGTAATCATCAACAGAGTAATAACAATCTTCAATAAGAGGAAATGGTTCAATCTACTTTCGAAAATAGATAATTCCAATGATGTCAGATGAGTTGGCCAGTGATAAATAGTATTGCACGATAGCATACGATATAATAACAAAACAATGTATAATTGTCTTCAAATTAACGATTGTAATATTTATAAAATCCCAAACTTGAATGTTGTTTGAAATAGACAGGAAAGTAGCTGTTGAATAATATCTTGTCTGCGGATTAACCTGAATAGAATACTGTTTTTATTGTCCTATCCCCCATACAACCTAGCTGTTGGTGGGATCATTTCCACCATTGTATCTATCATATCCCTCGTCTGTACCCCCAAATATCCCAGCATTCGGTGGGGTCGTTGGTTAGACAAACAATAATCCTTATTGGAAAAGGTTGTCCATATCAATGTAACAAAGATATCATCGTCATCTATTTTTATATTTATATTGCTGCTGTATTTCCAAGGTATTGTGATTTTTCAGGGCAATGTTTACGATAACAAGTCTAACTTCATCGTTCAAAGCATGTGAAAATGTAGCGAAATTATATGTAACTAGGAAAACGCCATATATGCCTTGTTAGACGAGCGGATAGTAATAGTATGCGATTTTTCTGCCAAACTTTTGACTACATTTGCCAATTGGGTGACATTTAAGTTATAAATGGGTAAAAACTGCTTCGAGTGGTACCACTTTAGCACATTTTATGTTTTTTCCTCAAAATGGCTGACCCGATCAAGCTGAGAATTTCCAGAAATGTGTATCAGAATGTAATTCAACTGCACACAAATTTTCATTTTTTCGAAAATGAAAATATTTTCTTTTTTTCCGCTGTGTTATTCTAATGGGTATTTTTGAAATTTCTAAAATTCATAAAAATAAAAGTTACCACCCGATAATGCCACAAAACTAGACAGATCTGAGTTAGATAAGGAACTATAGTGAAAAAAGGTTGAAGTTGATAGCTGTAGCCGTTTGACCTATGGAGAACCGACAAAAAAATTTAAAAAAAAACATCAAAACGAACACCAATTTTTTTCAGTACCGGTATGTCAAATCGAATCCTCGCTAAAGCTCGTCTAATTAGCGAAGTTTATGCCTACTATTATTCATCGGTAGACGACCTTATAAGAAGACAATCACACAAGTATATAAAACACCAGCTTTCAAAAGTGTTGCTTAGCTTTTAATTAATTTCTCACAGTCCAAGAGAATTGATTGATTTGATTGATTTCATTTTATTGTAGTTAGCAAGAATACACTTGATTACAACGTCAGTAAAATTAATGTAATAGTGAGATCAGTCAATAATTAAAAGATCACAGTCAAGATTTAGACAAATCGTCTCAAGAAAGAAGTACATATACAGATTACAGTATAAAAGACAGATATAATTTCAAGTAGGCCTACAAGACAATTTAATTAAATATAAAATATAATCCAATCGTATTAATAAGGGGCATAAATACCTGTTAATTATACATCCTCCAAGCTGCTGGGAATTATACACTTGCACATCTGTGTGTGTCATTTCACATTATGTCACCGAGTAGTATTCATGGAGTTTCAGAAGGTTCAGAACTGCCGACTGTTGTGTGTAATCGATAGGAAGGACGCTCGATCGAGCCCCCAGCAACTCGTGGGATTGACTGACTTGAGCTCTTTGACGTCACTTTGATGTTTGTAAACTAGGAAAACACTATACACGCGTTGTTAGACGAGCGTAAAGTAATAGTATGTCGACTTCTTTGCCAAACTTTTGCCTAAATTCGCCAATTGAGTGACATTTAAGTTATAAATGGGTAAAAACTGCTTCGAGTGGTACTAATTTAGCACATTTCATGTTTTTTTTTTCAAAATGGCTGACCCGATCAAGCTGAGAATTTCCAGAAATGTGTATCAAGATGTAATTCAACTTCACACAAAATTTCATGTTTTTTTAATGAAAATATTTTAATAATGAAAATATCAATGAAAAACCATAAAATGTGCTAAATTGGTACCACTCGGAGCAGTTTTTACCCATTTCTTACTTGAATGTCACCCAATTGGCGAATTTAGGCAAAAGTTTGGCAAAGAAGTCGACATACTATTACTTTCCGCTCGTCTAACAACGCGTATATATAGCGTTCTCCTAGTAATTATTTATGGCAGATAAAAAAATTTAAAATGGAATAATTGTTTATGAATGAGTTATTAGACGAGCTTTAGCGAGGATTCAATTTGACATACTAAACAAAATTGGTGTTCGTTTTTTTTCATGTTTTTTGTCGGCTATTTACAGGTCAAACAGCTATCAACTACAAACTTTTTTTCATTTTGATTCCTCATCTAACTTAGATCTGTATAGTTTTGTGGCATTATTGGGTGGTAACTTTTATTTTTATGAATTTTAGAAATTTCAAAAATTCCCATTAGAATAACACAAAAGGGAAAAAAGAAAATATTCTTATTTTCAAAAAAAATGAAATTTTGTGTGAAGTTGAATTACATTTCAATACACATTTCTGAAAATTCTCAGCTTGATCGGGTCAGCCATTTTGAAGAAAAAACATAAAATGTGTCAAATTGGTACCACTCAAAGCAATTTTTACCCATTTATAACTTGAATGTCACCCAATTGGCGAATGTAGGCAAAAGTTTGGCAAAAAAGTCGACATACTATTACAATCCGCTCGTCTAACAACGCATTTATGGCGTTTTCCTAGTTACATACAACACAGCTCTGTTCCCATGCGTGTTCATCACAATTATTCGTATGTTGTAATTTATACGATGTACGGTCGCGGCCACAGAAAGTGGTCGATCAAGACACATTAAGAGGTATACTGGAGAAAATTCACTGATATTATACGCATTAAAACTAGAAGACAATCTGCGTACTGTACGCACTTCACGCATAGTCTGTGAGAAAAATGAGTGGTTGAATGAGCATAGATTTAATTTAAATTTAAATCTCGGATAAAATTATTCTATGTGACCTTGAGTGTACTTATACATACTTACAGTAAATTGTACTTCATTTTTTTCGGATTAATTCCAGAGTTTGAATAAATGTAAAAAGCATGCCCCGGATCACTAAACAACAGTTTGGTCTAATGGTAGATAGTTATTAACTTTGCGTACATTCCTGTCATTGTGTTTGGCTGCCTCGACCCGTGGCAAGTATAGGCTTACCACACAGCTTTTCACGAAATGCTCCTGTTTGGCAGTCGGATATTGAAGTTATCATATTTTTTTCTGTTGTGTATTGAATTTCTTTCAAGTGTGACATTCAATTCTTATTAGATACCGGTATATTTATTCTCATTAGATCACCTTAATCCAATATTTAATCAACCAGTTATAATTAGATGAGCGTAGCGAAGTCTCCATCCCACTCTTATAGGGCTTTGTCTGTATGTTTTTTTTTTTGTGGGCACTCCACAGGTCGCAGGGTTCGACTGATCAACATGAAACTTATTTTGCATACGAAAACTCATCCAACTTAGAACTGGTAAAGTTTTTGGAATGAATCGGTCGAATAGATTCTGAGAAATATCATGTCAAAGTTTTTAAAAACCCCATAAGATTAGGCTGGGTAAGAAAATCTGAAAAAATGAAATCTCTCCAAAAAAATTAAAATTTTCTCTCAGTGTTCAAACATGAATCATACACATAACCACCATTTTGTAAGCAATTCAAACCAGCCGTTTCGAAGAAAAAAAATTCAAATAACTATTTTTAGACATCAAATATAAATATGGAAATGAGCCAAGATTCACTGCTTCCTAGATTCGATATTTGCCCAAGAATCAACTATTCTTTATACTAGGCAAACGCGTTATGTGTTTCCGCGTTGATGGATGAGCTGGAACATATCAACTTATCTTTGGATTGGTTATTATATTTATATATACACCTTGAGATCCAAACCATTACATCACTGCCATCTTATTTTTCATTAATAATTGGATGAGCGAAGCGAAGACTCAATTACACTATACCGAAAAAAAAGTGTCGGTTTTTTTTTTTTTTTTTTTTTTTTGTTTTTTTGTTTTTTTGTTTTTTTGTTCGCGCTCCACAGGTCAGACGAAAATTCAAAATCAGTTGAAACTTGGCACACACATGAACCCCTATCTGACTTGATGCTGTATAGTTTTGAGGCGTGATCGGTTGAACCACTTCTGAGAAAACTCATTCCAAAGTTTTCAAAAATCCCATTAGAATAACCCAGAGGAAAACATTCGTGAAAAATATTTCATCTGAGAGGATTCAAATTCTCAGGGAATTTGAATCTGATAATGATACACATTATTCCAAACTCTCACTTGAATCGGATCAGCCGTTTCGATGTAAAAAAATATATAATGTTATTTGTGTTAATTATTCAAAGCTATTAAGATACCTATTAAATCAAAGCAACAAGTGTCACCACTTGATCGTAAACGATTAAAACAAAGCCTTCTTTATTATCATATAAATTATTAATGAAAAATAAGATGGCAGTGATGTAATGGTTTGGATCTCAAGGTGTATATATATATATAATAACCAATCCAAAGATAAGTTGATATGTTCCAGCTCATCCATCAACGCGGAAACACATAACGCGTTTGCCTAGTTTATATGATAATGAAGAAGGCTTTGTTTTAATCGTTTACAATCAAGTGGTGACACTTGTTGCTTTGATTTAATAGGTATCTCAATAGCTTTGAATAATTAACACAAATAACATTATATATTTTTTTACATCGAAACAGCTGATCCGATTCGAGTGAAAGTTCGGAATAATGTGTATCATTATCAGATTGAAATTCCCTGATAATTTTAATCCTCTCAGATGAAATATTTTTCACGAATGTTTTCCTCTGGGTTATTCTAATGGGATTTTTGAAAACTTTGGAATGAGTTTTCTCAGAAGTGGTTCAACCGATCGCACCTCAAAACTATACAGCATCAAGTCAGATAGGGGTTCATGTGTGTGCCAAGTTTCAACTGATTTTGAATTTTCGTCTGACCTGTGGAGCGCGAACAAAAAAACAAAAAAACAGGCACTTTTTTTTTCGGTAGAGTGAAATTGAGTCTTCGCTTCGCTCATCCAACAAGGTGTGTAGAATACTAGGCAAACGCGTTATGTGTTTCCGCGTTGATGGATGAGCTGGAACATATCAACTTATCTTTGGATTGGTTATTATATATATATATATATATACACCTTGAGATCCAAACCATTACATCACTGCCATCTTATTTTCCATTAATAATTCATATAACTAGGCAAACGCGTTATGTGTTTCCGCGTTGATGGATGAGCTGGAACATATCAACTTATCTTTGGATTGGTTATTATATATATACATATACACCTTGAGATCCGAACCATTCACTGCCATCTTATTTGCCATTAATAATTTATATGATAATAAAGAAGGCTTTGTTTTAATCGTTTACAATCAAGTGGTGACACTTGTTGCTTTGATTTAATAGGTATCTTAATAGCTTTGAATGATTGACACAAATAACATTATATATTTTTTTACATCAAATCGGCTGATCCGATTTGAGTAAAAGTTCGGAATAATGTGTATTATTATGTTGTTCGAGTTCTGTGAAAATTTGAAAAATTTCGGAGAACATTCACTTTGTCTTTTTTTCCGCCTGGCTTATTCATATGGGTTTTTTGAAAACTTCAAAATGATTTATCTCAAGAATTGTTGAACCGATTTTGCCTCAAAACTATACAGCATCAAGTCAGATAGGGGTTCACTTGTGTGCCAAGTTTCATCATGATCTGAATTTCTGTTTGACCTGTAGAGCGCGAAAAAAAAAAAAAAAAAAAAAAAAACACTTTCGATTTTTCAAGTACAGTGTAATTGAGTCTTCGCTACGCTCATCCAACCAGAGAAGATAAAGTAGCAATTAAATGAAGTACAAAGTGTGTTTAATACCAGAGTCGATAAAGTAGCAAATGTAGGGCTGTAATTATATCTTATTCAGATATCTCGCTCATCTTACAACGCATATTTCGCGTTTTGACTAGTACTAGGCAAACGCGTTATGTGTTTCCGCGTTGATGGATGAGCTGGAACATATCAACTTATCTTTGGATTGGTTATTATATATATATATATATATATATATATATATATATATATATATATATATATATATATATATATATATATATATATATATATATATATATATATATATACACCTTGAGATCCAAACCATTACATCACTGCCATCTTAATTTCCATTAATAATTCATATGATAATAAAGAAGGCTTTGTTTTAATCGTTTACAATCAAGTGGTGACACTTGTTGCTTTGATTTAATAGGTATCTTAATAGCTTTGAATAATTAACACAATTAACATTATATATTTTTTTACATCGAAACGGCTGATCCGATTCGAGTGAAAGTTCGGAATAATGTGTATCATTATCAGATTGAAATTCCCTGATAATTTTAATCCTCTCAGATGAAATATTTTTCACGAATGTTTTCCTCTGGGTTATTCTAATGGGATTTTTGAAAACTTTGAAATGAGTTTTCTCAGAAGTGGTTCAACCGATCGCGCCTCAAAACTATACAGCATCAAGTCAGATAGGGGTTCATGTGTGTGCCAAGTTTCAACTGATTTTGAATTTTTTTCTGACCTGTGGAGCGCGAACAAAAAAACAGGCACTTTTTTTTCGGTATAGTGAAATTGAGTCTTCGCTTCGCTCATCCAATAATAATTTTTCATGTTATTCTTAGAAATTCTGTGTTTTTTTTTATCGAAGAAAAACTAGGTATAGGCCTAAAGTAAATCGGGAGAATTATATTTCGACTATAGTCTATAATCTATATCGAACGAGTGATTATGATTGGGGCTGTCAAGATGTGAAGAAGGATCTTTGAAGTCAGCAAGTCTCATGTCTTGTTTCGTTGTTCCAGGGAAGAGGTGCAGGACCACAACGTGCGCTGGGGGGCCAGGTTCGAGTTCGTGTGCAAGATGAGCGCCAGCGCCTCTACCGGCATCCTGGATCCCTGCATCCTCAGGGTGTCCGTCAGGAAGGTAAACAACTGCAAATGTCTCTAGACACGCGTCAAATCTTGAATTCCGTAAATCCTGGCTATAGCCAAAATATACATACGGATTTTCTGTGGGAATTTTGGTTAGTTTGGTCAAGTTTTGGCGGTTGATTGAGTTGGTGATATTGGACAATTTTTAAGGTCATTTTTTTTTAATTCAGTAAACACTGCTTCCCAGAGTGACCTGACCATCAAGGTTGTCTCCTGATAAATTGGCTATACATTTGAAACTAAAAATGTCATGTATGATGTAATTAATTAATTATACAGAATTCGTAGGCCCAAACCTAAAAACGAGGAATCAAAAATAATTCAAAATAATGGCCAATTTTTCATTATATTATTCAAATATTATTACAACATCTGTTGATAATTAATCTCAATCAGAATGTTGGTATGTTGAACTAGAGATAACATGATTATATATAGTATACATAACAATATACAAGCTTTTATATTCAAACAGAAAAAAAAACAATTATAAGACTAATACTTTATTAATAAAATAGTCATTTACGTGGAATTGTGAACACTGTTTTTTTTTTAATTCACAGATTAACCACACACGATATCAGTTTCAACGTACCCTAATCTAATCTCTTCAATTTGATCGCTCTGATAATATTCATTTCCTTTGAAATTTATTTTTAAATATAAAACTTCACAATGGGCTTGACAGTTTCTTGTCCGGATACATGATCGTGTGTACTGAGTTGACTGTGGTCATTACCTTTTATCTACGACATTCATGCATTGGCCATTCAACAGGCAGGTCGATAAGAGAGCCAACTAATGAGTTGATGGAAATAAGTGAACTTTGCCCCAGAGAGAGACTTACTTCAAGGTGGAGAATATCAACATTCATGTGTTTATTTCACTCTTGATACAAATGCTGGTAATGTCCGGATATATCACAGAAACGGATTTTACTTATAATGTGTTCCAGACTTTTGGAAACTGAAAGACGGCGGAAAATTATGGTCACATGACAGCGCAGTCCTGGTGTTGAAGTTCATTGGTTGTAAATAATAATCGAAATGGGGTGGTGAGATCGCCCTTGTGGTGCCCCGTCGTCCAAACGATCCTAACTTTCATCCATAACCTCAATCAGGGAACAATGATTTTGTATCAAGTTTCGATGTTATTTGAAAAAGTAAGTAGAGTGGTGCCGGTGTTTCAACCATTGAGTCGACACTCTCTGAATGCGGATTACATGTTTCGAGTGATTTCCAACATAGTTGAAGGTCATTACATCCCATGGGGCTGGATTTTAAGAGAAAACAAGAAATCATTATCTCGGTCCATCTATTTCTATTTCGGTCTTCTTCTATTTGCATATGTGTAACTTTTATAAAGGCAGATTCAAACGTTTTCAGTTACCCATGTAATTAATTTTGTTAGTTGAAATTTTAAATGAATTTTTTTTTAGATTCTTAAATTTCAGTTTGAATTATGATGCATAGATCCTAATGCATTCGGATGCATGAATCATATATATGTAATTGACTTGTTAACTAATTTGACCGATTTTAAGATATCCACAACTGACGTAGTTCAATATTCGTACAGATTCATGCTATAAAAATGTGTACATGAGTGACAACTATGAAACAAATATATTGAAATTGAAATTGAAAAACAGTTTCAGAAATTATCTTCAATTTATTTGCCCTCCCGAGACCCGGAGTCGTCACGTGAGCATTACCCATTTCTGTTCATGTTTCTATACAGAATCGGATGATAATTTCTAGTTTTTCTCGAATTATAACATGAAAAAATATATATAAATATATATATATATATATATATATATATATATATATATATATATATATATATATATGTATATATATATATGTATATATATATGTATATAAATGAATATATATATATATATATATATATATATATATATATATATATATATATATATATATATATATATACAATTATATATATATATATAATATAATTAATATATATATATATATATATATATATATATTTTTTTTTTTTTTTATATATATTTATATATATATATATATTTATATATATATATATATATATATATATATATATATATATATATATAAATAAATTTATATATATATATATATATATATATATATATATATATATATATATATATATATATATATATATATATAAATGAATATATATATATATATATATATATATATATATATATATATATATATATATATATACAATTATATATATCTATAATATAATTAATATATATATATATATATATATATATATATATATATATATATATATATATATACATATATATATATATATATATATATTTATATATATATATATATATATATATATATATATATATATATATATATATATATATATATATATATATATATATATATATATATATATATACTTGTAGATGTAGTTGTACTTTCAAAAATACAATAACGTCTTTTTTGTTTTGAATCGAATGACAAAACAGTTTCAAGTGTCCGTTATAGTCGTGTTACTTAAACGACAGACGTTCGCATTGTTTGGCCCACATCACTGTACTTTCATTTTTACGATTAATTCGCCGTAACCCTTCTCTGTCTGGAGCAACTGAACGGTGGCCTTGTCGTTATTTACTGATCAGTATCTCTGCTGATAGGCCTACAGTGCGCCAGTGGCGTAGCGGGATCAACTCCAGCCTCCCCCCTCCCCCCTCCTCCCCCTCAGTAAACGTGTCTTCTCCCGAAATACAAATTTCATGTTGGTGTATAATGCCAGAAATTTCAAATGATGCGTAAGAATGTTCATTATAACTAGAATAACTTTTCATCTCATCATCCCATCATCTCATCATCCCATCATCTCGTTATCCATTCATGCGACGTCAAGAGATCCAAGTCATCAGTAAAGTGCGTCGTTAAACCAAATATGAATAAATAACGTGATGCGCAATCAAATTCTCAATTGTGATTTTCTATTTGTGTGGATACAAATGAACACCAATGTATGACGCACAATATTCCGATGAATGAATGAATGAATGAATGAATGAATGTTCATAAGCTCCAGAAACTGAAGTCTTTGTTGGGCGTGGGTTCGAGTCCCGCATAAGGCTCATTTCTTAGATAATTCGTTTCTGATATACTATTGGAACACTAAATTACAAGTGATTTCAAAGGAAATACAATTAAATGTACGAAAATACATTACCGAGACGTGTGGCCGAGTGGTAACACACTGAACCGTCATTCGGGAGACCGGGGTTCGATTCCCGCCATAGTCAACCATCCTGACAGGGGTTTCTCGTGGTTTCCCTCTGTCGTTCAGGTCAATACTGGGATGGTTCCTTAACAACAGGCCACGACCGACTCCTTCCCACCATTCAAAAACACCTAATAAAATAACCTTTCATCTCATCATCCCATCATCTCATTCATCATCCACCGACGCCAATAGATCGTAGCCATCAGTATAGTGCGTCGTTAAAACCCAATATAAACGAAAATACATTGCACAAATACAAGAATGCCAGGGGACACGTGTCGATGTATGCGTGCCGTGTGGCGTGTAAAGTGCATGGCTCGTACTCCACTGGTGGGTATATAGACCCATAATCTTCTGCCGTGTATCTAGGAATAGAAAAATGAATAACTTGTAATCTGTGTGTGCAAAACAAGTCCAATCTAATCTAAATCTATTCTTATAGAATCGAATTGTTTTACTCCATCCGATTTGTTTGTAATCATTCTCTGATTGGCTCCTGATGAAATGGATCACGAAAAAAGGAAGTCGAGAAAGATTACGACTATCAATTGCCACAAATAAATCATCACTTTGATCGGATCCAGGGCCGTGTTGCGACATTTTGCGTCCCCAGGCCAGCCCCGAAACTGTTGGCGCCCCCCTCCCCCTCAACCCTCCCCCCCTTAACCCTTCACCACCTCCATTTACTTCAAAATCAACTCACCATCAAACACACATAGTTTTTTTTTTTTTTTTTTTAATAACATCGAAACTTGAAACAAAATCATTGTTCCCCAATTAACATACATATAGGCCTAGTTGTTCGTTTTTAATACACTCTTTATTCGTCAGTTGACATCTCACCACACGAATATGAAATATTATAAAATACTTCACAATAATAAATGTACTCTACTTTTTCAAGTAAATACAACATAGTATAATATATGTTTGTTTCAAATTTCAATGGCCTTGTGTATATTTGGCGCCCAATACCCGCGCCTCGTGGTCCTGTGCCTTGATGCGACCCTGCTGGAGCGACTTTATCTGATATTTCAATCACTATCCATTGTACGCACTCGACAAGGTAGGATCGTTCGAATCTTAAACAATGACGTCATATCAAATCATCTAATCAGGTTGGAGTTTTCACTCTGTTTGTTTCCTTGCCGTTTGAACCACATACGTCACCGTCGTCACACACACACATGTGCTGCAATCGACGACCTCTTCATCGTTTATTTATCCAGACCCGACATCCTGTAGTTTTGGACTTGTATTTCAGTTTCCAACGAACGGAAATCCTCGCGAGATTGAGACAAGGTGCAGGACAATTACAACACTGACTGTACTGTGGATGTGGATTGTGGAAGAATTGAGATATGATTGGACAATCAGAGGCGAAAGATAGAACCTTCCTTTATCTGTGGTCAGTGGTAAAGCTGGATTCACAATGCGAACTAATGATTAGTGATTAATGATTAACTAAAGTTGGCAGATACGGAATCAGTGTTGACGTTTACATTGTGTTTAATATTAGTGACTGACCTTGAAAGTTAACCAACTTTCAACTTTAGTATTAATCATTAGTTTTAATCATTAGTCTGACCAATCAGAAGTCGTGAATTCGTAACGACAAGAAGTCAATGCAAAAGGAAGCTATCCCGCTCGATGAAGCGCTCGTTTACAGCCTTTAACATGTAGATTTCAATTTAAATCTGTCATCTTAAGAAAGCTACGACTCATGAAAATTAATTCTTATTTCAAGCCTATGTGAATGCTCAGTTTCTTAATTTTAGTATTCAGTATTAGTCACCAATCATTAGTTCGCATTGTGAATCCAGCTTTACACACCACGCACCACGCATAGATCTATATTACCGATACGTTACTCAACGTTAAGAAGGCGTACATACTTGTGTCTCGGCAGTAGCTTCACACCGCTTTGTAAACCGGGAAGTTTCCACCATATTCGCCATATATTAGTGATAGAATGCCTTGCTTAGATTATTTTTGTAAATGTCCAATATGGCCACCAAGATTGGAACGAGCATATGTCGCTATCGACTGCAGGAGTGACGTATCTCGGTGAGGTAATATATATATATATATATATATATATATATATATATATATATATATATATATATATATATATATATATATCTATGGTGACTGGTAGAGAAGGAATTAATAATGTGCATTTGTCGTCATGTACACTGGCGGTCACCTAAAGTGGTCAAGCGACAATAAAATCCATCCTGAACAAATACATTCATACAATTCATCGTACGCACCAAAACTTTTTTGTTTTAAATTACATCGATACTTGACACAAAATCAGTGTTTCTCAATTAGGCTATTGATGAAAGTTAGGGTTGTTTGGATCTTACCACTCCAAAATGGTACACCACATTAAAACAAGCGAACAATGAATAGCCTTCTTGCGGTCACATAAAATGGTTACATCCGAAATTGACATATCAATTCAAATAAAATCTACGAACATTTAACTGCTAATTCCATCAAAGTCTATGCGTGGAGTGCCGAGTGCGTCTACACATTGTCTTTTATTAGATGAGCGTAGCGAAGCTTTCCATTTCACACCCTGAAAAAAAATGGGCTTCGTTTTTATGTTTTTTTTTTTTTTTTTTTGTAATTATGTACGCGGCATACAGGTCAGAGAAATGAATCAATCAACTTGAAACTTTTTCTGAACGTTGGTGTCATACCAGAATAGGTTGGGATTGTTATTCAGAGGAATCGGTCGGAAGGTTTTTCCGGAAAATAATCGGAAAGTTTGTAAAATCCTCATAAGAATAACCCGGAGGAAAAATACTTGAAAAACAAGAATTTTTCAAAAACTCTCAAATTCTCACAGAATATGAAAAATACTATTAAACACCTTTTCAGAGATTTTTACAACAATCGAATGAGAAATAATGAAGAAAAAGCAATAAACGTGCACATTTAATTGAATATTTGGATCAATTGGTTTTGCAAAGTGTTTGTGCCACAGGTTGCAGGTTACTATAAATATCAACAAGTTGCAGGTGAGGTTTTTGAACGTTTGAAGTAAGTCAAGGTTTGTAGATGTGAATTGAGCTGACAAGTTATTTTTCATTCTAGTTTGCCATACTTCTAAGCTCATCACACAACGCGCATCCCGCGTTTTCCTAGTTTAGATGAGCGTAGCGAAGCTTTCGATTTCACACCCTGAAAAAAAATGGGCTTCGTTTGTATGGTTTTTTTTTTTTTTTTTTTTTTTTGTAATTATGTACGCGGCATACAGGTCAGAGAAATGAATCAATCAACTTGAAACTTTGTCTGAACGTTGGTGTCATACCAGAATAGGTTGGGATTGTTATTCAGAGGAATCGGTCGGAAGGTTTTTCCGGAAAATAATCGGAAAGTTTGTAAAATCCTCATAAGAATAACCCGGAGGAAAAATACTTGAAAAACAAGAATTTTTCAAAAACTCTCAAATTCTCACAGAATATGAAAAATATTATTATACACCTTTTCAGAGATTTTTAAAACAATCGAATGAGAAATAATGAAGAAAACGCAATAAACGTGTACATTTTATTGAATATTTGGATCAATTGGTTTTGCAAAGTGTTTATGCGACAGGTTGCAGGTTACTATAAATATCAACAAGTTGCAGGTGAGGTTTTTGAACGTTTGAAGTAAGTCAAGGTTTGTAGATGTAAATTGAGCTGACAAGTTATCTTTCATTCTAGATTGCCATACTTCTAAGCTCATCTCACAACGCGCATCCCGCGTTTTCCTAGTTAGATGAGCGTAGCGAAGCTTTCCATTTCACACCCTGAAAAAAAATGGGCTTCGTTTTTATGTTTTTTTTTTTTTTTTTTGTAATTATGTACGCGGCATACAGGTCAGAGAAATGAATCAATCAACTTGAAACTTTTTCTGAACGTTGGTGTCATACCAGAATAGGTTGGGATTGTTATTCAGAGAAATCGGTCGAAAGGTTTTTCCGGAAAATAATCGGAAAGTTTGAAAAATCCTCGTAAGAATAACCCGGAGGAAAAATACTTGAAAAATAAGAATTTTTCAAAAGCTCTCAAATTTTCACCGAATATGAACAATACTATTATACACCTTTCCAGAGATTTTTGCAACAATCGAATGATAAATAACAAAGAAAACGCATTAAAGGTGTACATTTTATTGAATATTTGGATCAATTGGATTTGCAAAGTGTTTATGCGACAGGTTGCAGGTTACTATAAATATCAACAAGTTTCAGGTGAGGTTTTTGAACGTTTGAAGTAAGTCAAGGTTTGTAGATGTAAATTGAGCTGACGGAATATTTTTCATTCTAGATTGCCATACTTCTAAGCTCATCTCACAACGCGCATCCCGCGTTTTCCTAGTAGTTTTAGTGCGTAAAAAATGGAATGAAGCTGACGGTAAGATTTTCTCCGTGAGAAATGTAGTGAACCGTGACCGTGCTCTTGTAGGCCGCATTAGCAGACTCCTCCACGCGAGGGGCCTTAATGCATGCACATACATGTCTTCAATCCGACTCCCGAGTACAGACAATCCTAGAGATCTTTGGCCAGTCCTGTTTTATAACCGTTCAATTAGCCTTAATCTGAGAGTTAGTGAAAACAAATAGCAAGGGTGACAACACTTGATTGAGAGCCCGCATCTTGGACAGATTTACAGTCTGCACTTTCGCCACATATTGGCCTATCTCAAGAACTACCAACACTACGGACTTGCGGTAAAATGCAATACATAAGTAATACCCTCGCAATTAGATATGCCCAATCGAAAATTGAAGAATAATTTCACTATGGAGCAATAATTGAATCAAATTGTGCCTAAATTGATGGTTTTCATTGCTCAATTCCGGGTTACTGAATGATAGTAGAAAAAAATTATAAACGCACATCTCTAAGTTCAACTTGGCTTATCAATATTTTAAATCCTGATTCGCCTGTAATTTTACAGTTTTCCCATTTTCCTTGGCCAAAATGTGTAATGTAACTAGATTTTGTCCAAATTATAAAATGGAAACTCCTCCATCTAGCGATGGTTTCTGGAACTCTTTCAATATTATCTCTTCTTCACTTTTCAACCCACTACCAAACTTTTGGACACATGAAACTTATCTCGAGTATTTCGAAGAGAAACATTCTCAGCTAAGATGCGGGCTCTTAACTGCAAGTTAAACAATTAATGTTACCATGTTTGTAATTCTGGTATCAAGAGTGTATGGGCGTCGATTTAGCCAAATATCATTTTTTTGCGATACCTTTTAAACGGTATGATACATCCCTCCGTATTGGCGGGAATCGAACCCCGGTCTCCTGAATGACGGTTCAGTTTATTAACCACTCGGCCACACGTCTCATGTGAAACTATAATAGTTGACCGAGCTCGAGCGCTCTCGTGAGTGAAAACTTTCAAATCAATGCTTTTCGTTTAAATCCATGTCAGCAAGTGAACAGCTGTGCATGACAAGCAGCTAGGATGCTGTGAGGCGCTCGCTGATTCGCTGAGAACAGGAGCGAGATGAGACATTGCATATTCATTAGTGTAATTGGATGCCAGATGAAATCAGACTGGTTGAAATTGTCTCGAATTGTTTGAAGAACAGGAAAGTCTGTGGAACGAAGTACCTCGTTATGCGGTGTTTCAATTCAACCCTTATTACTTGTTACTTGTTAGGCACTATGTGGGTGAGACTTGTATTCGTCAATCACCACTATACAGCATATCGTCGGGAGCATTTCTTTATCTGTAATTTTGATCTAGCATTTCTTTATCTATATTAATATGATCTATCATTTCTTTATCTGTAATTATGATCTAGCATTTCTTTATCTGTATAAATATTATCTATCATTTTATCTTTAATTATGATCTAGCATTTCTTTATCTATATAAATATGATCTATCATTTCTTTATCTGTAATTATGATCTAGCATTTCTTTATCTGTATAAATATTATCTATCATTTAACTGTAATTATGAAATATCGTTTCTTTATCTGTAATTATGATCTAGCATTTCTTCATCTATATAAATATGATCTATCATTTCTTTATCTGTAATTATGATCTATCATTTCTTTATCTGTAATAATGAAATATCGTTTCTTTATCTGTAATTATGATCTAGCATTTCTTTATCTGTAATAATGAAATATCGTTTCTTTATCTGTAATTATGATCTAGCATTTCTTCATCTATAGATTGATAGATATTTATTCCATTAATCGACATACAAATTATACCTAATATGAATGACGTAATTACACTCATGTGTGTGATGAGAGGATCACACAAGTTTTGGAACATAACAATAGAATATAAGTAAAGTAAAAAATAAATATATATATGTTAGGTTCTACAGATGAATACCTCCACATGATGTAAATGACAAGAACTAAGTGAAACAGATGTTCCATTTGCAGTTTTTCCCATTTTTAAACTCATCTATACTGTAGAAACCATGCATGGTCAAGGAGATAATTTTTGACCTTATTTTTATATATGCTTCTATTATTACCTTGATCTCTAAGATATTGAGGCAGATTATTATATATGATTATTCCTGCATTTATTGGATCGTGATCTGCAATAATTAATCGTCTTCGAGTTTGACAAAGATAACAGCCATGTCTGGTATCAAATTGATGGAAGTCACTGTTCTTTTTGAAATAATGAGGATTGTCTCTCACAAACATGATAATTTCTAGAATGTACAAACATGGGAGAGTTGAAATTTGTAGATCTATAAAAAAATTTCTGCACGAAGCTCTTTGATTTACTTTTGCTATTATTCTGACAGCTCCTTTTGATGCTTGAAAATTGCACAAGCATATGATGATGCACCCCACAGTAGAATACCGTACTGTATTTGCGATTGAATAGTTGCAAAAAACACTACGGGATATAAAGTTACTAACTTGATGAGCAATAGTAGTCAGTGCATAACAAGATGAACTCAACTTTTTACTGAGCTTAATTACATGTTCATGCCATTTCAGTCGGTAGTCTATATAATTAGGATCTATCATTTCTCCATCTATAATTATGATCTGTCATAATCTTTATCTGTTTAATTATGGTTTATCATTTCTTTATCTATAATTATTATCCATCATTTATGTATTCATCTTTATCTGTTCATATTTGTATATTTCCTTTTCCTTTTGCAAACTATATAGTCTAGCATTGAGGGATACACACAAAGAGCGAAACCTTTCATCATTATGTGTATAAAGCTTGAGACAAAGTGGTTGTTCCCCAATGAGGCAACGATGGCATGGTGTAGGATCGCTCGGCCACAGAGGCGATCCATCATCAGAAAATAATCAATTGAATAAATAGATATAAACTTCAACCCACTGACCAGTGTGACTTTGCCCTTTTGTTGAAAAAAGTTTCAAACTCTTACAAATGAGGAAGTTGCAATTTTATCCTAATCTATTTTGATACGTATTTTGATTTTGATACGTATCTATATTGAGATACAAAAAAAAATAGATACGATAAAATTAAAACTTTCTCATTTGTAGCGGTTTGAAACTTTTTCCAACAGAAGGTCAAAGTCACACCAGTGGGTTAAAGTCACGCATTCACCTCAAGTCCTGTAATCTCTGAACGAAATAAGACATCATTCATATCACCCGATCATTCGTACCCCCAAATAGTCTACCTGTTGGTGGGATCGCCTAGCAAACATGAATCAATCAAATCAGGAATTTGGTGCGGTGATCTCTACAGCATCAGGTCTGGATCAGTGCCACGTACATTCCTCCCGCGAGAATGACGGGAAGACGCAAGCCAGCCTGGAAGAATTCACGGTGGCTCCGTCAATCACACAGGTGGGAACACAGCCGAAACGAACACAGATATTACAGCCGAAACGTCTAATCGTTCTGTCAGCCGAAACGTCTAATCGTTCTGTCAGCCGAAACGTGTTGTCGAAACGTGTTAACCGGGACCTTGATAGAATTCAGTTCATAACCGCAACCGGGACCTTTATTCATAAGGGACTCAGTCCCTTATATATATATATATATATATATATATATATATATATATATATATATATATATATATATATATATATATATATATATATATATATATATATATATATATATGGTATATATATATATATATATATATATATATATATTTATATTTATATATAGGCCTATATATATATGTATATATATATATATATATATATATATATATATATATATATATATATATATATATATATATATATATATGTATATATATATATATATATATATATATATATATATATATATATATATATATATATATATATATATATATATATAGGCCCATATGTGTGTGTGTGTCTTTGGGAAAATCTTTATAAGGAAGGGGTATTGAGTATATATTTGAAACCGGCTATTTGTAGCTCACCAAGGATGATGTTGCACATATATACATAATATAACTTGTAAAACGTGTATTTTAGAACCCAGATAGCCAGTAGGTCTGCTTCAGAAGATGTACCCCTCTGAACGGCGTGAAGCAATTTCACTACAACATGTTGATCAGACGGCAATAATTCACATCTAATGTTTGTACTGAGAATATCACGCCGTAAAAGATGACAAGGGATTTGAAGAGTGAAAACTGTGTTAGCCTTGTTCAATAGATACACTGCAGAAATGTGGCATTTAGAATAATTTCTACTCTTTAATCACTTTCACTATAACATGAGGTAGTGTGGAAAAAAAAACGATTGCAAATTATACACTTGTCAATTATATATTGTAATATTTAATTTACCTTATTTTTTTTATGATCATCATCAAATATATTTATCACAAAGTCATCACTGTAGTTCTCCAAGGATGACGAGGCAGGTTCGTTCTTCATAGGAAATAATTAATTGTAGAAGAAAATCATCTATTGATGATGCTATAAAATTTTAATTTCAATTACCGAGAGTGAAAATTAGTGATGCAGTAATTAACACTTGAGTAGGAACAATAAATGTGGTTACGAATAATGAGAAAATTAAAACAACTGGATTTAAAGTTGATTGAGGAAGCGATTAAGAGATGATTTTGGAGAATATGACAAGATTTGAGTAAGATTTTGTGACACACTGAACCGACATTCAAGAGACCGGGGTTCGATTCCCGCCATGGTCGACCATCCTGACAGGGGTTTTTCGTAATTTCCCTCCGTCGTTCAGGTCAATACTGGGATGATTCCTTAACAACAGGCCACGACCGGCTCCACTATCCAAAAACATCTAATAAAATAGCCTTCATCTCATCATCCCACCATCTCATACATCATTCACCGACGCCAATAGATCGAAGTCGTCAGTACAGTGCGTCGTTGTACCCAATATCAAAAAATGAATAAAAACAAACAATTATTCGACTTTTATAAACAATTATAATAAATATGGCGTTCTTTTATGCGTTTAATTCGTGATTAGGTGTCTCATTTTCCCTATCTCTTTCATATCTATAAATAAACACTACTGTCACTCCAGGGCATTACGAAGTAATATATATAAAGGTCTTTGGTCCAGGGTGCCTAGTCTTGAATCCATTCCGCGGTGGAATTGCTTCATTTTTACTGTGATTTCACTGCAAACACGCGGAATGCAAGTCTCGAATCAAATCCACCGTGTGGAAATTTTTACTAGGCATTTGGTTTGTGCTTTTGAATTTCACCGGTGAAATTGTGAAGCGCTTCAGCTCTGAACTGTCAGATCGCTAAAAACTCTTCGAATCTGTACTCTCTGCTCGTTTTACTGCATTCCTTGACGACTTGGAACTTATCCCTCCGTCTCAGTCGGGTTTCCGGTCTGGTCTTGGCACCACAGATCCCCTGACACGCCTCACATCCGATATCGCACGGGCCTCCAACTGCAGCAATTGCGTCCTTGCAATCTTCCTTGACATTGATCGGGCTTTTGACTCCGTTTGGCATAATGGACTTCTGCATAAACTTTTCCAATCTGAGATACCTCTCCCCTTCACTCGCCTTCTCCGTAACTTCCTAGTCGATAGGACGGCCCGCGTGCGCGTCGAAGATCACTTTTCGGGGGCCTTCCAACTTCTCGCGGGCGTTCCTCAAGGTGCGGTCCTCTCACCACTCCTTTACAATTTCTACTGTCATGACCTCCCACAGGCATACCTTCCCTCCCTCACTCTTGGCCAATATGCTGATGACACAGCCTACTGGTGCCTGGCTCCGACTTCCAGCCTTGCCCAGTTCCAACTCCAGCAGCAAATCGACCTGCTCCAAGGCTGGATGTGTCGCTGGAGGCTAAAGCCGAACCCTGCCAAATCCCAACTTACTCTCTTCGCCACTCGAATCTCACCAGGGTGCCCAGTCTCGAATCCATTCCGCGGTGGAATTGCCTCACTTTCACCGAGATTTCACGGCAAACACGCGGAATGCAAGTCTCGAATCAAATCCACGTGGCAGTGCTCAAATCCACCGCCGTGTGGAAATTTTTACCAGGCATTTGGTTTGTGCTTTTGAATTTCACCGGTGAAAGATGCTATGCTTCCCGTGTTAAACGATGTCCAATTATTTTAGTTTACAAAATAGCCAACGGTGCCGTTGTTTCCAGACCATGACGTCACTTTCCAAAGACATTCAAGTGTATCAGTCTATAATTGACATGTCATATCTGCGAAGATACCAACAACTTTGGCAATTTCTCCCTGGATCCACTGGAAACTGACAAAAACTAAACAAAAAAATGAGAAAATAGGCCTACAATGAATTGAACATTCATGGAGGCAATAACCTATGCACAGCAAACCCCAATTAAATCTGCAATACCAAGTTACAACTACAGCAATATTTCCTTATATTATGATCGAGTATTTGGGAGAATAAAGAAGAATATTATAATGTCATAAGGAACTGTGGCTAGATTCGATCTGGCGTCCTTTAGATCCAAAATCGGGGCTTTACTCGCAGCTATCGAGACACTACTCACTCACTGCAGTGGGGACCAACCTTTTTAGGCAGTGAGCCATTTAAATTTTCCAATTATCACCACGGGCCACACAAGTTCACTAAAAAAATGTACGTATTATATATATTATATATACAATTCGGCGGCGTGCGGTGATTATTTTGCTGGGTATGCTACTCTTAATAAGAACGATGAGCACATCCAGGGTAGTATGTGCGAAGCCGGTGACCCGCGGAGGGTTTGGGGGCAAGGCCCCCCATTTTAAGCCCCGCAGGGAATTTTTTTCAAACCATAATTTTAGGTGTATTTTGTTGACTTTTGATGGAACGTATGAATGGATTTAGATGAGAAAACAAAGGAAAAAAAGAAAAACGTTACGTTTTTGATGGTGGCCTTTGCTCAAAGTATTTTAATTTTTTTAATTGCAAAATCACTGACAACACACCGATTTGCCTTTGGAGTAGGTAAAAAAAGTACATATTTGTCCACTTTTCCTGAAATAATCGACATTCATTATTGGTTGCTTTGCGCTTTGATATAATGTTCATTTCGCTCCGAAACATTCTTGCCGTCACAACACTTATAATAAAACTAAAAGTGACCAAGGGACTCACTCACTCACTGTGGATGTGATTTTGTGCTTCAATTTCCAATCTCACCGTTAGCGTATAGTGGTAGCGAGCTAGCTATTTGCGCGTGTTCGGTCCCGCATGTGTTACTGTTTTTGATACACTGTTTTGTTCTGATTTACACGACATAACGTTGATTATTATTTTTATCAATGTAGTAGTGGTTATAGATAGAGAATTACCCCGTCTTTGACACTCTGAATGCACCCACGACTTGGCCCGCGGGCCATTTGATTTACATATGTTAAATAGTAATATAATTCATACAATTCCTCAGCGGGCCATGGGTTGGCACCACTGAGTGTATACAGTGTAGGCCTAGAGCATTAAAAGTAACAGCATAAGCAAATGCAAGCATTTTGTTCGGGTTCATTAGAATTGAATTGAACATACTTAACTCATAATAAAGGATCATATTTATACTATGTATTATAATACTCAGTTTTATATTGATTCTTTCTCAGTTACGGCATACCTAGGCATACACAGGTTTGACAAGCTTGTATCATGTCCTAGGGAAACCAAGACAAAATGATTCAGTCATCAAAACTTTGGATTCAAGGAATTTCAAAGTTGTTTAAACAGCTGCTAACTGGTTGCCAATTAACAGACCTGTCAATTATAAATGTACTCGCCGTTGACTCGTCCCGATCTTCTATGAATAGAAAATACCCTCACTCCAGATCTGTGTCTTGTTTCAGGGAAATTGTTGATTCAGAAGTTTTAAACGGAAGATTCGGTGAATTGCAAAGTTTTTTTAATACAGTGGGTTAACCTTACCAACTGTTGTAAACCATTACTAGGAACAGAGGCGGTGGAGACTTGACGTTATTCAGGGGTCAGGATTGATATACAGTTGTCAAGGGAACGTCCATAAATTACGTCACAGCTTAGGGGGAGGGGGGTTGTCAAGATTTGTGACAAGGTGTTACAAGGGGGAAGGGGGAGGCAACAGGCAACTGTGTGACGTACCATTTTTTTGTGCCATGTATTTGGCGCCATTCTTGAAGATTCTTATATTTATACCCATCCCTAGAAACAGCAGATGCATATCAAATAATTATCAAGTTCGACTACTCAAAAAGCAAATATAAAGAAATTAATATTTTGATTTGATTACTTCATTGAACCTTTGCCCCTTGTTAATTTCAATTTTTTGACAGAGGGGGGGGGTTTGAAAATTTGTGACGTATTTAAAGGGGGGAGCGTAATAGGTTTGGTGACCAACTGTGACGTGGGAGGGAGGGAGGGGGGGGGGGAGGAGGTTCAAAGTGGCCTAAAAAAGTGTGACATAATTTATGGCCGTCCCCCAAGTAATAGAAAATGGTGTGGGGTGTGGGGGCAGGGGCCATATTAACGTGGTTTTAAGGAGATTCAGGGGATAAGTGGATGGGGACGGTAATTGATTGATAATTGCAGGTGTCAGGTGTTTGATGTATATGTAAATATGTACCAAGCTGCAAAAATAATTAACTACACATTATTATTGTAGACACTTGATTGACGACTCTCAGTCTCCGCCCCCATGACGTCAGAAATCATTCCGTCCAATCAACAGGGCTGTTAGAACTGTAGTCAAATTCAAATATCCAATCGAGGTATCTTGAAATGACTACAAATAATATGATCCAACTGGCCTACTGGTGAAGCCACGCCTATTTCGAGTCATCAATTGTAATGAAGAAAAATATGTTGTGATAATAATTCATTCAATTCTATTAAACATATTCGTAGAATATTGATTAAATTATTAATTCAAGTGTGAGTAATAGATCACTCTTTAATTAAATGATATCAATTTGAATTATCAATTGTATTGAGGGGTCAGTAGTTATAGTTCGGCCTGTTACATGATAATGATTGATGATTGTTTGCTTAACGACCCCGCCAACAGCTAGGTTATACGGGGATACGAATGAGCAGGTGATTACGAAATTATGAGGTGATGATAAGTGAAAGGACGTTTACAAAAGCCCATGTCTTATGCGGGACTTGAATCCACGACCAACGGTGACTTCGGTTTCTGAAGCGTTGACCGAGCTCAGTTGACCGAGCTACCGAGGGCGGCCCCATGATTATTCTGGGTCTGACCCCCCCCCCTGCAGTTGATTAAGCTGGATTCACAATGCGAACTAATGATTAGTGATTAATGATTAACTAAAGTTGGCAGATACGGAATCAGTGTTGACGTTCACAATGTGTTTAATATTAGTGACTGACCTTGAAAGTTAACCAACTTTCAACTTTAGTATTAATCATTAGTTTCAATCATTAGTCGAACCAATCAGAAGTCGTGAATTCGAAACGACAGAAAGTCAATGCAAAAGGAAGCTATCCCCGCTCGATGAACCGCTCGTTTACAGCCTTCTAACATGTAGATTTCAATTCAAATCTGTCATCTTAAGAAAGCTACGACTCATGAAAATTAATTCTTATTGTGAATGCTCAGTTTCTTAATTTTAGTATTTAGTATTAGTCACTAATCATTAGTTCGCATTGTGAATCCAGCTTTACCCCCACCAAGTGTTGTGAATCAGTACCAGGAAAGCACGTGGCAGTGTCTGTAGATCGAGTGTTGCTGTTTGTCTATGAGCTCACGGCCAGTGATGTTGACGCTATCATTAGACATGCTGCGAGAGCGGAGTTAAGAGCGCTAGGCAGGCGATCCAGAGCACGAATTAGCTCCATGCTTACACATTCCTTTCATTTTCACTGACCAACAGAATAAAACTATAATATAAACTTTGTGTTAGGGCCTTAGACCAAAGAATAGTGCCTTTGTCTAGCCTCTAGAGTCTAGAGTAGGCCCTATACTGTGAAGTCAAAAATCACCATAGTAAATGCCAATCGGATCTTGTTAAAATCAGATATTCGATAAATAACGATTTAGAAATGTATAGTTTAGTTTTTTCAATTTATGTTGGGTTTAACGACGCCCTGTAATGATGACTACGATATATTGGCGTCGGATGAATGATTGATGGGATGAGATGGAGGTTTCTTAGATGATGTGAAGGGTCGAGGGAAGGAAGCGGTCGTGGCCTGTATTGTAGGCACGATCCTGGCATTTGCCTCAGACTAGAGGGAAACCACGTGAAAACCCTGTCAAGATGGACAAGATGGCGGGGATCTAATCAAGGCCCAATATGCCCCTCATTTCCCGGATCAGTTTTTAGTTGCATGAATATTTAAATTATACGATATAAGTCAATTCTTGCGTCATTTTGAAGGTGTTAAACAGATCTGCTTGTCTTTATTATTCGAATTTTGATATTTCTTATACTACCAGTTGGTTTCGAGAGTTATCACCAAATAGTGTGATATTCCTCTCATCTCGTGTGCGCTCTTAATCCTTGTTGAATAATGGGTGATTGCCGCCTGCCTGTAATAATGCCCCCCCCCCCCCCCCCCCCCCTCGTGCGCCTCTGCCAAGATCTGTCAGCGGTGACGTGTCGAGATGGTCTACTGATCTGATACGCTAAGCCCATGTTTTATGTAAAAGAGCAAACTTTGCGTGAAAGTGTAAAGAATAAGGCTACTGTTATGTATTGCAGCACAAATCCGGTCTCAGTTCCGAAGTTGCATTCAATTGAAAGTTTTTATGGCCAAAAATATCTTGTTGTATTTTTGTCATATGAACAATTTATATTCCTTGTAATTTCTGTGAGCATCTTTTTCTTCCGAATATTCCTTCGAATTAGGCTTTCTCATCAGTGTTCACACCAACCCACAAAATTTGAGTGAAATCAAAATAACGATTTTTCAAATTTTTATGGCATGTCGAATTTGACGACTTCATTTTTTATTTGAGAGATGAAAAATTGATGAAACTCTGTTTCAAAATTGAAAAATACATCGGAATGTCCGAAAAAAAAATTGGAATTGTCATTATTACAAATTTATTCTCGAACATCTCAGAAAATGTCTAGAAATTTGAAAATGACAGTTTTTTTATAATTCAGACGTTTTTCTCCGAAAGGGCTGTGGTTATCTCCAAGAAACTCTCCAATGATTTAAAGATCATGGAGCTACACTCGCAAAAAAACTACCCTAGAACATTCTATCCCTCACCAGTTAACAGAAAAAAATTGCAAAAGGTGAAAAAGTTATGGGCTAAAACCTGTTGAATTTTCATGTTCTGTTGGTACATTTATAGTTGGTATCTGCTTTCATTCTATTCCTCCAAATACCTCAAACATTATTTGTTATTATTCATATTTGTTGTTATCATTATCATTATTTTTATTCTTTCCGGGGGGGGGGGGGGGGGGGGGGATTAAATGTAAATTATGTGTTGTTTAATGTTATGAAGTGTTTTGTTTTTGCTAATAAATTTTTAAAACTACTCTGTTTGCTGAATCCCCCTTGGCTCTAAAACTAACCTTCGATGCCACTCATTTGGGTCTGTTTTGTCTTTGTGCGATTTGTTTTTCATTTTTGTGTGCACTGCACAATGCACATGGCGTGACTGATCAACATGAAACCTCGTGTGAACGCACGGACTCGTCCAACTTTGTACGTTCTAATTTTGGGGCCAAACAAGTTTGACCACTTTTGAGAAATGCCATTACCGGTACAAAATTTAAAAAAAAAAACGCAAGATTGACCTGGGCGACCAAACTTGAGAATTTTTTTAATTTCAGTGAAATTAACGCAAGATGAACATTGATAGTAATTTTCACCTCGAGATCAAAATAGCACTTTTGTAGTAAACAATTATTTTTCTAGATCAAATAGCTCTATAAATGATAATTAAACAGAATCGCGATACAGTAATTCACGGTTTTCTAGACTTGATAGTGTGTAAGTTGTGATTATGTTCCATGCAGATATTTCGTTCATCTTATAACGCATTTACCTAGAGGTGGGCTGGATATCAGTCATACAAATAGTACTTGAAGAATTACAAATAAAATTATATTAAATTACGAATAAATTACAACTATAAATTACAAATTATTCTACTTGATTATGTTAACAATTATATTATCTAGAAATATACTGAGACGAGTGATCGAGTGGCTAGCATACTGAACCGCCATTCAGGAGACCGAGGTTCAATTCCTGTCATGGTCGACCATCCTAAGAGGGATTTTCGTGGTTTTCCTCTATCGGTCAGGTCAATACTGGGATGGTTCCTCAACAACAGGCCACGACCGACTCTTTTCCATTACCGGTATCCAAAAACACCTAATAAAATAACCATTCGTCATCATCACACATATCATTCACCGACGCCAATAGATCGTAGTCATCAGTATAGTGCGTCGTTAAAACCAATATAAATTGAAAACATTGATAAAACTGAGACGCGTGGCTGAGTGGTAACACACTGAACCGTCATTCGGGAGACCATGGTTCGATTCCCGCCATGGTCGACCATCCTGACAGGGGTTTTTCGTGGTTTCCCTCCGTCGTTCAGGTTGATACTGGGATGGTTCCTTAACAACAGGCCACGACCGGCTCCTTCCCACCATCCAAAACACCTAATAAAATAACCTTCATCCCATCATCCCATCATCTCATTTATCATCCATTGACGCCATTATATCGTAGTCATCAGTGTAGTGCGTCATTAAAACCCAATATAAAAAAAAAAAATCAGAAATACATCAGCGTTAAACGTGTGAGTTCAAGCTGGCGTCACATACTCGGTAGTCCCGAATCAGAAGGCTGACGTGGTTGCTATTTGGTTGTTCCAGGAGCTGAAGGGCGGCCGATCGTTCCAGAAGCTGGGCTTCTCCGACCTGAACCTGGCCGAGTTTGCGGGCAGCGGCCAGACGGCGCGGCGGTGCCTGTTGGAGGGCTACGACACGCGCCATCGCCAGGACAACTCCATGCTGCGCGTCGCCATTCGCATGAACATGCTCTCCGGAGATATCCTCTTCAAAGTGTGAGTTCACCCATCCAATCAATCAATTCCATTTCATTTTATTCTGCAAAATATAATAACTGATACATAATATGAGTTGGGATAGTAGAATCAACAGAAGCCTGCATAAGAACACAAGTTCTTGAGTGCGGGCTGTCAAAAGAGAAACGTTCATAAATATTGTAGCTCGTAGCAGAGGCGGAATACATAAATAATATTTGATATTCAAGAGAAGAAAAACAGAAGAAAAATTAATTATAAAATAACCAATTCACGTTTCTATTTCAAACTACATACCGGTACATATGTAGACAATGATAACATAAATATTCAGATTAATAAATGAAATAAACAATAGGAAGATGTGATTTAAGCCACCTATGTGGACTATAAACACGGTATAATGGTGTGTGGAATAGATAAAAATATGTAAAACCCGCGTAAAAACAGAATTTCTTGTGTGCGGGCTGATTAATATTTTTGTTATCAATATTATAAACAGTTGAAAAATGAGCGAACGAATAATGTAACACAGTATGGAAACATTGAAAAATGAAATATTGAAAGCAGACGTTCTAATCGATCTGCGTCGGCCACAAAACGATTGAAAACGATCAACAATCATCATTTATTCTATTATTTATTGATTGAGCCGCCCCCGTTGCTCAGTCAACTATGCCGTAGAAACTGAAGTCGGGTTGGGTGTAGGTTCGAGTCCCGCATAAGGCATGAGTTTTTATCCTTTCACCTATCATACCTTCATCGTTTCATAATCACTTGCTCATTCGTACCCTCGTACAACCTAGCTGTTGGTTGAGTCACTAAACAGCATTAAACTGAAAAAAAAATTCATTGATATTTTGAAGACTTTGAAGTTGCTATCAAGTTGAATGGTTGAAGACTGGTATCAATATGGTGCCGCTACGCCTGTACTACGTCTACCATACCGGTATTTGTTTCTTAAGTTCTGAAAAAAAGTTAAATTGTGTTTGAAATGTACATTTTATTATATTTTTCTAGTTGTTTTTGCCAACTATCCCTTCAAATTCACATCGATTATTGATCAATTAATTTTTAGTTATAAATCAATTTTATCAATTCAAGTGTTAAGAGTAATCAATAATCATGAAAATTTCGATGTTACGAATTACAAAACCACTTTTGGACATTGAATGACAACCCTAGTAGACCTACGTACGGTAGCGACATTGCTGTGAGTGAAAGTTCTATTTGATCTGGCCGCGGGGTTCGAAGCCGAACTCGGTTTGTTGATGCGTGCCGTTGAGACGTAGGATTGTAGCGTTGTGCAGGACGGCTACGGCACGCCGGCGTGGTCAGACGAGACGGACTGTTGCAACAACCAGCTGATGTTGCCGCTCGCCCCGTCCACAAGACTGATCCACCGCATGCCGGCGTTCATGCAGCGCCCGTTCGGCCGTCAGCCGTACAAGTTCTTGCTATTTAATAAAAGGTGCAGATCAGGTAATCCTTATCTAAGCTTCGTTCCGACGTTCGACAAGAAGAACGACAGACGTTTATTCTTGCGCTCGTGTTCTTTCTGGGTTCGTAATCGCTGACGTATTCTGAGGTCAGAAAGAACGGTGCGAATAAACTGAAACGTTTTTCTGTCGGGGGAACAAGTTGGTACCTGGGCTGGGCGCTGTCTGCTATATTGTCTAGTTATGTTGGGAAGGTTGCGTTTCAGCCGGGCTGGACTGTATTGTGATAGATTCGTCTACCGAAATTCCTTTTTTGTTGGCCACACTTTTAACCCGTCCAAGGTTCCAAGCTAGTAACCAGGATTATCTTGTCGAATTTTATTTAAAGGACATCACAACCCTGAAACTATATTTTTATGTATAATGACGATATTCATTTTCTCAATATTAGACAAAACCATCATCTTAATTTCAGAAATTGCAAATAATCTTTTTGGCCAGAGACCATGAGTCATTACGTAGGCATTACCGATCCTGTATAGAAACATGAAAAGAGTCAAGTAATGTGTACGACACAAATTAGTAAAAAAGGACAGGTCCTGGAGGACAAATGATAAATGAATCATAATATCTGAAATTGAGATGATGATTTCTAGATTTATCTGAAATTAGACAAATAAATATCGTCATTATGCCTTGTAATCTGGTTTCAGGGTTGTGATGTCCTTTTAACATCTTGTTCAACAATGCGTTGAAACAGACATGTTACATGTCCAATATTCCAAGTGTAGCAAGCGCTGAAGTTCACGTACGTCTGCGACCGTCTTGCCTACGTTACACCATCCTATTTTTCTGTTCTTATCCATGTACTGTGCAAGTCCGTTGACGTAAGGTCAAAGTTTTGTTTGTGAACTGGTATTTTACTGAATCGTCTCCGGTGTGCCGTCTACTAGTTCCATGTTGCGTCAATGTTTCGCCCCAAACCCACGACTACGTATATTGTTTGAAAGTACATCACGACCCTGAAACTGGATTGTAACAAATAATGACGATATTCATTCAATTTGAGAGCAAACCAGGAACCATCATCTCAATTTCAGTAATTGTTTAATTTAATTGTCTTCCAGGACCCGGTCCTTTTTCTGAGTCTTGACATAGACATTACTTGATTCTGTTGGCGTTTCTACACAGAATCGGTATGAATCGAAAATCAAAATCGGAATCGGAATGCTTTACTCGTGGTCTCTAGAGGACAAAGATGAATGATAATAATTTCTAAAATTGAGATGATGATTTCTAGTTTTCTCTCAAATTGAGAAAATAAATATTGCCATCAACATTACACTGTAGTTGTCGGGTAGGTGAACCGTGCCCCGTTTGCCCTGATGTGCCGTGAGTGCCGTGAGCGTTGTCCGTGTGTGTCCGTGCAGCACTGAATGTCTGTGTGTGTGTGTGTCCGTGTTTCAGCCCCTCCCCCTCGCTGAAGCACAAGCAGCTGGCCGCCCAGCCCGAGGAGAACACAGACCGACGCTGTAAAGAGGACTTCTCGAGCGGTTCTATCGCCAGCGGCAGCTCCGGCTTCGGCAGTCTTCCGAAGAAGAGGCCTGCCCTCTTCACTTCCGGTAAGCTGGACAGATTTCATGCCTTGGTTAACTCCAGTCATCCAAACGCATTTTTCGTAACATGGTTGAATATTTTTCTTTGATAAAACAAACTGATTGAATAGTTATGTATTGCGAAAGTCAACAATATAAAAAATTAATGAACTAAAACTTTATTTTGCAGGTCGTAGTGACTGTGTAATATCATTGTTTTATTGTTTCTTTCTTACAAATTCGATGTTTGCCAAAATAATTGTTCTGATTACTTTGTTTTATTAAATATACCGGTATATAGGCCTACATAGGACCCCATGTATATAGCTTGCTCACCCCTGTTATAATTATTCATCTTTATAAAAACTCATCGAAGGATTTATTTCATAAATTGCAGAAATTAATCCCATATAGGACATCTAGGATCATATGGATCATATATCCATCTTTGGATGAAATAAGAAATGTCTTCCTCTCTCCTAACCCAACTTTCTCTAATCTACCAACGCATCCTAACCGCGTGCCACATCTCGCTCGGAACCGAACATCACCCTCGGAACTCTTCTTTCAGAGCTCCTGTCCGGCCAGACAGTGTCGCTGGGCGGCGATGTGAACGGCACGACGGAGCCGGGCGAGGTGACAGTCCTCGCGGAACCCGTCGCCGACAATCACGAGCCCGGCCACTCGCGTAACTCTTCCAACACGAGCCAGATGAGCAAGGCGTCCGACTACAGCTCGCTCAACAGTCACTCGCAGCACTCGAGGCAGAGCAGCTCGGGCGACTCGGGGCACATCAGGTAACTCTCTCTCTCTCTCTCTCTCTCTCTCTCTCTCTGTCTCTCTCTCTCTCACTCTTAACAGCACGTTAGCCCTTGACTCGGAAGCTTGCTGCACACCCGTCCTACTTCAAGGTGAATATACAGCGTTCTTCTTTACCTACTTATATGACGTAGAATATAAACTGTTTGATGATTACTTTGTTGGATTGGTAATTCTTAGTCTAGGGCTAGTGGAGAAAATGCTGATGTAAATATTTAATTGAATCAGAAATGACTGGAGACTGAATGAATGGGTTTTGTAAATGGTTCTGACTGTTATACAATACTATACCAGACTAGACCTGGGTGCAAATTCTATATCAGGGTTACGTTGTGTAAATGTTCACAGGTTACCAACACGTTACAAGTACATTAGAAGTATTGAAAGGGTTCATATCTTTCAGAATCTTATTCACCTTCAAGCTTCCCAACTTGAATTGTACAATTTGATTGACAAAATATTTTACAAATTTTGTTTTTCCATATCATAGTATTTGTTCAATGATTAGGCCTACTGTTATTTTACTATCTGATTCTACTCATTTTTTGCACTATTCAAAGTCTATTTATTCAAGTAACCCATTTAGTAGGCCCTACTTTTAGAAATATCAAAGTAACCCATTTAGTAGGGCCTACTTTTAGAAATATCAAAGTAACCCATTTAGTAGGGCCTACTTTTAAAAATATCAAACACTAATAAGTAATAAATTAATAATGTTTCATAGATTGGTGTTAGAGGGAATCTTAATGTAGCATTATTTAAACTAACATTAAATCAAACATTTGAACTAAACCCTACTAGACTTCGAGCCTAGGTTCCACATTGTTATATGTATTGGGGCTTTAGAACTGAGAACCGAGTTATTAACACACTGAACCGTCATTCAGGAGACCGGGGTTTGATTCCCGCCATGGTCGACCACCTTGACAGGGTTTTTCGTGGTTTCCCTCTGTCGTTCACGTCAATACTCTTTAACAAAAGGCCTCAACCGACTCCTCCCCACTATCCAAAAACACCTATTAAAATAACCACTCACCTCATCATCCCGTCATCTCATATATATCATTCACCGACGCCAATATATCTTGGTTATCAGTAGATTGCGTCATTAAACCCAATATAAATAAAATAAATGTAGCTTCAGAAGCATACTGTGAAGATAATGTTGATATTTATGGTGAAACATGGAAAAGCAAATGAATGTTGATGTGACCCACCTATGTTCTACGTGATCGCCACAATCTACTCTCGGCTTCCTTAACAAACGTTCTCCTTGGTAACTATCACCGAACTACACGGATACCAAACAGAGCAACGTTAAAACCTGACCTAGTGGATTAACTTGTGTTCCGCACGCCTCTTACTCGTAACGCTTTGTCTCTTTCATGTTCTAATTTTCCAGTTGAAATTTATTTTAATTAGTTGGGTATTGCAAAGATTTTCCCAGAACATATGCATGCAGATGTAATGAAAAATTTGAATAATCATTTTGACATTTCATTAGGAAATTAGTACAGTATTGTAATATTTAATATTTTTGTGAAGCATTTTTTAAAAAATTGCTGCCACACTTTGATGACAAATAATATTCATTGTATCCTTGTCTAATGCATTCAACTGATGGTGTGAATCGTTCTTTTCCTAGTAATGGTATTTGATAATATTATAGAATACTTACCGGTACTGCGCGTTCAGTTACTGTTATAGAGTACCGTAGTTAATTGTATGTGTATAGTAAAAAGTATAATTTTACCAACGGTAGCTAAAACTTGAGGTAGAACATTGGTTGTAATTGTTGATTGTAGCATTGAGTTATTAGTTTGTATGATGTGCTGCATAGTGCAGCTTTAGTATTCTTACTCATTTCTTTATCAGTGACCTTGAGTTGAACTTGGATTTTAGAAACACTGATTTATGTTACCGGTAGTTTGTTGGTATCTATTTTGCACGTAAATATCTTCTTTCTCTTTTAAATTTAAATTTGTTATTCAAGTCACACGACACAATGTTTATTATTTCTTCTATTTCAACTATTTACTAACTGGCTTCAAATGAATTGTATGCTATAATAGTATTGAAAGTTGTCCTGTTGATACAAGCAGATGTCTGTATTGCCGACAACTGCTAGTTAAATGTCTCCAAGTTGCAGTACTGGCGCTGCGTAGAAAGTAGTGTTTTGTAATACTATTTGTTTTCTTGTTCTATATTGCTCGGCATGGGCTCTGTTTGTAGGTCTCCGTCTTGGCCAGTTTGGGCTCCTCAAATAGTTCTCCCTCATTCCCCCTCCAACCCCCGGACCTCCCTGGGCCAGCAGCCGAGACAGCGGTTCCGATCGTGGAACAGCTTTTCGCTGCGCCACTCGTCCAAGCCGTCCCTCAAGCCTCTGAGAATCCCCAATGGTACCACCGTGCCTAGCATCACCCTCGGGGGGGATCTGGATATAACCAGTTTGATCGAAACGCCCCCGAATCCGGCCGCCCGCTTCAGGTACGGAAATAGTACACCCTTCAAGCTGGCCCCGAACTTCGACCGACTTGCCCTCTCCTTCCGGGGGGTTCTCTCCCCCCCGAACCCGGATCAGTCCCTTTCTCCCTCCTCGCCCGTACTCTTCGCGAACCACTCTTTCTCCAAGGGTGTTCAGTCGCTCAGTTTACAGTCCACGCCCGTTCCAACCCGCCACAAAGCGGCGCCGTTCAACTTCCCCCCCTGGCCCTCCCCGGGGACAGACCCCTCCTCCTCCCCACGAGCTGTCGGCTCGGTTCAGCCCGATGACACCGGCGGCGCCACTAGCAACAGGTACGCTCACAATATCAACTCATAGGACTCGGTCTAGTCGGGTGTGTCTTAGTGATTCATTGGTAACACATTAACATCATACATTATTTCTTTTCCACTAATCAGGTGAAAATGTCTTCCTGAACTATTGTTTCAAACTGTTTGTGAGAATGCTGTACGTTTAGTGAACTTCCACTTTTCAGCGGTCGGGAAATGCATAGTGTTGGCTATCTTCTGATGCTACGTGGTGGGCTCTTCGTACGCACTGCTGAACCTTATGTTAGTGAAGTACGGGAATAAAATCAAGTGACATTTAAACTAAGATATTGATTTAATTTATTCAAACTATCCTATCTCTTCTTACATTTGAATGTAGGAAATTGGGAATTTAGAAAAAACTAGGAAATTGTCAATTTTTCTTTCAATGAATGAATATTAGAGTTTTAAGGCGCATCGACAGCGAGGTCATTTAGCGCCTTTTCTTTCAAACTATGAACTACTTCCTGATTCTTCTTTTTGATGCATCAAGCAAATTTGCTATTTAGTATTCCAGTCTATCTAGAGTCATTTTTGTTAACTTGACAGTTTAGTATTTTAAACATTGCATAGTTCTTACAACATACTATTTTTCAGTGTTCGCTGATTCTGAAACATTAGACTCAAGGATTGTTCAATCAACTTTATTTCTAATTGCAGTTTTTCAAGATGAAAAATTAAGAAGAGTGAAAAGTGTTGCCAGTTTTTGATTGATGAATTTAACAAACAATAAGCAAATAGTTTATTAATATGTTTTATAATGTAGGCCCACGTATCATTCATTTTACATTTAACAATAATTCATTTTCACATTTTTGGGAAGTAGGACTTGATTAAAAGAATATTAGTTTGTAATGGACGATATGAGATGAATGATTGATGATGATGCAGGTTAAGAGAAACTAGTGATGTGAGAATGATGAGGTGGGTACAGGTTGGAGGAAATACATAGATAGAGCACAAAAACCACACACACATGTGTGGACTGGACAATGCGAGTACTGGGAGGTAGGTTCCACAAGAATCAACAAACTCAGGTTTCCCACTACTTTTTCCACGGACTCTGAAGGGAATAACCAACAGGTGAAAACATTGCAACCTGTACCCACCTCATCATTCTCACATCACTAGTTTCTCTTAACCCGCATCATCATCAATCATTCATCTCATATTGTCCATTACAAAATAATATTCTTTAAATCAAGTCCTACTTTCCAATAATGTCATTGCCTCAGGGCCCACTTCCCCTTTCATCTTTTATCACCGTCTTTGGCCATCTTTTCATCCGCCGCCCGATCTGTATAGTTACAGGGGAGAAAATCTGTTCTATCTTTCCTGCTAGAGGTCGAGGTTTGAGTCCTTGATAAGGCATGGTTATTTGCTGCCCGCTCAGCCTACGGTAGATAGGGAATGGCATTTTCTTCGACTCAGTACTATGGGTCTTGGTTCAATTCCAAGAGAAGGCTAGAGATTTTGTTTCTATCACTCTTTTCTGTCTCTGATCTGTTCCTTCTTGTCCTCATCCAACCACCAGGTGAAAATCATAAACTCAGAGATCATAACCTGCCAATTGAATTCTGAGTTGGTTCATGTGACCCTCTAGACCTCTACGCCTAGAGGGTGCTGTGGGAAACAGTGCACTCTGGTGGCAGACTCGGGCAAGCCAGCACAGGAAGTAGTTTGCAGGTGTCTCCTTGAGAGGAAGAAATATTAAGAATATACTCACCTGATGAGATCTAACAAGATCGAAACATGTCGTGAGTTTTAGTTTATTATTAATGTTTCTGTGATTTTCACCTGTTGGTTATTCCCTTCAGAGTCTGTGGAAAAGGTAGTGGGAAACCTGAGTTTGTTGATTCTTATGGAACCTACCTCCCCCTAGTACTCGCATTGTCCAGTCCACACATGTGTTTGTGGTTTTTGTGCTCTATCTATGTATTTCCTCCAACCTGTACCCACCTCATCATCCTCCCATCACTAGTTTCTCTTAACCTGCATCATCATCATCTATCATTCATCTCATATCGTCCATTACAAAATAATATTATTTTCACATTTGTTTGCATTCGTTTGAATCAATGTGTGAAGGGCCTTACTTGAATAAACTAAATATATTCACCCCACTCAACCCTGAAGTGGACGTGATGCACAGAGTTTTCCCAGTATTATGCAAGCACACTTGCGGAAAGAAGGAAACAACCGAGTCTTCTATGACGCTAATTGTCATGAAACTATTGGCAAGCACAAGGAACGTCTCGATGACGGTGAATCATTCAGTTTGGGTGATGGTATTCACTAGTGACCTTGGTAACACAACCAACGGCCAACTTTCGGTATCACCTGAAGTGATTGTTTCAATTGGCTACTAGAAAGCGTATTCGAGTGTCACTGCTCCCAAAACCTTGACACTGGCCGCGTGTGTTCCGGAGAATTCTAACTATCCGCAAGTGTGATTCTTACCGTACTATTATTGCAAGTATCACTTCTTATAAATCTGTCTTTTGAGTTATTTCTTCTCTCTCTAGCAACTTTATCTGTTTGAGCAATTGTTCAAAAGCAACGCGAAGGAAGTGAAACCAATGCTTGTCTGAATAACGTAAATCAAACGTCAGTACAGTAGACTGCATTGTATGCATGGTTTAGCCTTGACCAGAAACTTGCATAAGAGTTCTCACTCGGCTGTCATTTCTACCGTACCCAACATTTCTAATGAAGTACATAACTAATTATATACTACTTTATGTAATGCACAATAAGGACGTGTCTGAAAGCTATTAATTGTTTTAATTGATCAATTATGATTGTGATTCTCGTTTTTTCTCGTTAGACTATATAATTATGCTATAATTTATTAATTTTTATATAATACATGGGGCTATCTAAATTACAAGATTAAATTTCATCTTATTTCAATTGGACCCAGTTTTACAGATTAATAGTTAGTGGATTAACCAATAGTTAGCAGATTAACCTGTCATCACCCTTGGTTACAAATGATATTTTCGTACCTTAACTAAAAGTTGGCGGATTAGTACCTAACTAAGATTTGTAAAACTGGCTCTTATTTTAATATTTTTCTTTTAAACTATCAAAAGCCAGAACTTACGCATACTTTTGATTATCATTCAGCTTTTTGTTTATCAGTTCTACCTTTCGGTCATTTTTGTTGACGTTATTAAAGATCTACGACTTGAAAACAAGAATCATATCACGAATGGTAACGATGATCGTAGCATCCGTACCCGTCCTCAGTGTACTAGCAAAATTAGCATACTTATTGCTAACCGGTAAAATCTGAAAACGTTCCTTGTGGTTTGACTTCCTGGTATCGCGTTCACTTCCCTCTCGTACTTGCATGCAATCTATCGGCAAGAGGGTAACCGCGGCCGCCTGGGGTGGGCGATGTGTTTTCCAGGAGCATGATGAGCCAACACCGCAAACTGTTTGAGAGCAACTCGAAACTGCCGACGGTGGCGATAAGTCCCGAGTCGCACCCGGAAGAGAACGACGCAGTACCGCTAACCGCACTTATGCACCGGAGGAGTAGCGCTGTGTCAGTCCCCACTTCTTACTCGTTTGCTCGCTTGCTTGCTTGTTGGCACCCCTGCTTGAACGTGGCTCGCTTCGATGCTACGTTACTGTGCTTATCTCTGTTACACGTTTTATTGTTCTGCTTTTATGTTGGGAAGTTGGCCGTGAAATCTGTGTTCTGGAAATCTTTTTTTAGACAGATTTGTATCTCTGCAATACTCTTGATATAAAAACATAAATGTACTTTTTATTTATAAATGAACGTTGGTCACCATTTGCATGAACTACTCCTCCCCCATCCACATTCTGAAGCAACGTATCAATCTTCATTCATTATTATGAAGCTCAACATGTTTTTCATTCAACATTGCATTATATCAACTTGGAGCATTTTCTTGAATCAATCGTTGGTAACATTTGAACCAACTTGGCCTACTGGTTGAGAGTATTTTTTTGTTTAATTTTTGCCCTTGAATTTTTAGCTCATCAAAGCTCAATTGTTGCAGCATTTACTGATTGTGTTATGTAATCATATATTTTGTTTTGTGGAGATATCTTTTATTTTAAATCATTTTGTAATTTAAGTCGTGTCCTTTGGGATAATGTTTGCCAATAGTAGGCGTAGGCCTATATACTTGATATATTGACCTACCTACATATGTATTATTCATTATAGGCCTAGATTTTGTTGGATTTGCCATGAATCTCTTGCATGCTAATGAATGTTCTCACCAATAATATAAACCATTTTTGTATAATGACTGTGTTGACCAGCAACATATAAATTTTGGATGAAGACATTTTGAGAAAAATCATCCACACTTGTTCAGACCTAATTGATTTGTATGTAGTGTTACAACCATAGTTAATCTAGCGTAGGATTGTTGTTTGACTTCCGTTTGGCTAGTTCTATGCACGATCAAAGTTTGTTCCCTACCAGTTTTTAACAGTTCAAGAATAAGATAATTGTAGGATTTACGTCTTTGTCTAACTCCAGGCTGAAAACTGTGTAGTAATATTACATTTTGTGTGATCATTATTACCTTCCCGTTCCCTTTTGTCTCTTCAAATGTAATTATGAAATACATCCCATTAGACATTTTGCAATTAATTCCCTCAATTTTATTGGAATTTGTTCCCGTACGTTGCATGGAGTTGCTCATGGCAACTCGTAAATGCTTGTATTTATTCTTCTTAGTGAAATGCACTCCATATGTAAATGTAAAATAGAATCTTGCAAGAGAATTAAATTTCAACAGAAATCGCTTGAAATCTTTATTCATTTTATATTGTGTCATGCAGTGCAATGTGGGTACACTATGCAGCCATAGTATTGGAGTAATTACATGACAAATATTACTAATTTATTGTCGCTTTCCTAGAATTTTGAGTATTTATTGTGTTTTACTAGTGCTATTACTATCACTGGTGAAACTAAAAACTAGACGTGTCAAGTTTCACACATTTGCTTCAGAATATTTCTCCACCTGTTTGCAAATGAATTTGTTTTCTGTTTCGATTCCATTTGCATATTTTTTCTTGGTTTGTCTATTAACGGGATGCAACGAATGTTCCAGGAACCCAAGTTCCGGATCTGGTCTGAGCGAGACCGGGTCGTTGGACAGAGCGAAGGCGGCGATGGAGAGGCGGAAGAAGGCAGCGGAAGAAGGGGCAGGAGCCACGGGGCGCGTAGAAGTGACTCGAGTCAATCCTGATAGTCTCATAGACGAACTTCTCAGGTCCACCAATCTTGAACAAACCGACGAATTAGCAGAAAGTGAGATTTTTTATTTTTATTTTATGGATGAGCAAATAATTATACTATACCCAAATGTATGCCCACTGTTTACATTTCGTTTACAGTATTGGTATTTCCTACTCGTGTAGTTAATCAACTCACCGTTAGAATTAACTCTTGTACGAACGTATATTCGACAGACTTGGTCAAGTCAAAAGCGGTACAGACTCAAAGTGAAGGAAACGTCAAATGATACCGTAATAACAACGATTACTTTATTCTGTCTTTCTGTGATCGAGTGCATTCAAAGTCTAGTATATACTCGTGTGGGCTCGGGAAAAGGGCGATTGAACATTATTTAAAAATATCTCTGAGGTCATCCACCATCACATCATTGATCTTGAAAATTAAATGAAAATTAAGCCTTACCATGGATTTTGATATCAAATGTTTTGAGTTGCTGTAAAAATCATTTTATGTTATAATTCTAGTGGCATATTTTACTCAAACAAATAACAAATTCTAAATCAGGAGTCGACTATACTTGACCTCGCATCGTAGGAATTGTAATAAATTAATCGCTTCCTTTTCCAGCTTCGGGTCTTCAATTGTTCATCGCGAAAGACGGCACGACTGCGCTGGGCAGCCACGAAGTGAAGAGCCAAATGTCCGCGGGTGTTTTCAAGCAGGTCGTCATGGACCTGAATAGGTAACACTCCGTCTCGGACCCAGCTCTGCATGTGACTATAGAGGTGAAGTGACGACAAACTGTTCCGATGAGCTCCACACCACTGTACAGTGATTTATTTATTTTTTAATAAAAGAAACAAATGGCTATGACGTATTACTAGCTGTTTTCTGTTAACAATGTTGAAGCATAAACTGGACGCGTGTTGTCGTGTATAAGATCACCGTTCTAGCAAAGACAGTTATTTATTTAAAGTTTAATTTATTATGTATATATAGACAAAAGTATTAATTAAACTTAAGATTGATGTAAATGTTGAAGAAGAGTAATGTGTGACAACAAAAGCGTAATGTCAATATTAATAATATTAAAGTAACTATTGAAACGTGTGTTGCATTTTTCTTTACATTTGTGTGATTGCGTTACCATGGTGAAATGTCTATCCTATTCCCAAGGTAAGTAGCTAACGTATTGTTGACTGGGTGGTCTCAATTAGACGCTTCAAGTCCGAGGTTCTCCGAGACAATCAGACGTCAGCGCAACAGGCAGACTTATTACATCTCGGTTTCTGCCAGTTCCGAGTCTTGCTTCTACTTCTTCACTTCTCTTCATTTTCTTCTCTTCACTTGATCTTCTTGTCTTCCTACGAGTTCCCTCCAACGTTCTCTCTCCCCATCTATCCACCATCTCTCTTCTACCACTTCCTCCCCCCGTTTTTCTTTTCTGTTGACTACCCCCGCGCTTTACTGCCTCTTGCCACCTTTCTCTTGGTCTTCCAACTCTTCTCTTAGCTCCATTGTTTTCTGCTATCTGAAACATTGCCCTCAGTATTCTCTCCTTTTTCATTTGTCTCACATTCCCGTACCACCTAAGTCTCTCTTTCGATGAACCTCCTCACTCCCACTTTGTTCCCAAAATTATCTCTACTTCCCTTCTCCATCTTTGATACTCCTTTTATACAGGTTTTGTTATATAATGTGTTTTTGTATATAAATACAATTTATATTTTTGTATCTTCTGTCAAAATTCTTTCCACTACCAGTTTCTCAGCTCATTACCGTAACTTTGGAAAGCCGCCGTTCATTCTACCCTTTAACCTAGTTGATTTATCTAGCATCAGGCTATTTTCCTTCAGCTATTTGGTTTGATTTGATTAGCGAGACTCGGTCAGAAAATAAACGCCTCCTACTCTGATCGAGATAACCAAATGAGCATTGGCTGATTCCCATAGACTCACACTTTTCCATTGAATCGTCCAACGACGGCAGTATTACGAGTTTTGACACGCTGATCTGGAAGGCGTTTTATCCAGCAGAATGAAGCGACGAAGATTTGTCATTTACAGTTTCATTTTTATTTGAAGCAAAGTTTTAGTTTATATTTTCTAGTAGACGACTCCTCTCAAAGACAATATGTGTATCCAAATCTTGACCCTCAATTTCAACAGCAGTTTGTTGAGTAGCGTATAGGTCAGCTCTATAATAAACCAACCGCAACGAATAACATACCGTCAACCCCGTTGATAAAAATTAAAATGTAGAAAATAAAACTACAATAATTTATATATAGGGAAACAAAACTTCTAAAATTAAATTGTCTTTTGTCTGATTAATTGGAGGCTATTGTTTAATTGATTTTATTAAATTCCAGGGTTACACGTGATTTTTAGTAATAACTTTTCCTTTAGCATTAAGATGATTTGCTTCTTGTCTAGCAGAAACAAATCGTACACCTTTTGATTTTGCGGAAGATGAGTCCGAACTAGTTTCAGGGTTAAATGTTGAAGGAGAGGGGGATTTGCGTTAATTTTTTGGGCTGAATATGCTAGTATTCTGTTTACAAGAATGTTATTTTGTGTAATTTTTTTTTAGTTCACCTTACAAAATCAATGGTTCAGGCATTGAGTTTGTAGTTATTATAAAGTCAATGGTAATGCGGATGCCTAGGACAAATTCAATGCCTAGCCTAGGCCTACTCCACATATCTAAATCATCGATAATAGAATAGGCCTAGAAAGTCGATAGGGGCCTATATTCATCATTGTATAACATCACAACAGTCAACTGGCTAAATATGAGGGACTTTGATGACATTTATCCAACATAGGCCTACTACTTACATTCAGTGCATTCAATAAAGTTTTTAATATATATATATATAATCTATTTTGTGCATTATTCCATCTCAATCCTACCAATTTTTGAAATAATATGTGAAACTGACAGGTGACAACTAACATGTTTGACGTAAGCAAAGCCTCAACTAGGCCCCAGTCAAAGACCTTTATATATATTACTTCATCAATAGTCATCAATTTTGGTTTGTTCACCCATGCCATGGTACCGTAGCCACTCAATCTACATCTAGTTCACTAGGGAATCCGCTAAATCGCGGCAGGCAACGGGGACGATTAGCTCTGAAACGACCGCAAGAAACTACAATTGCCTTCCACGTTATCAGTATGGGAGTTGGGTCACCTTATTTATACTAGGAAAATGCGGGATGCACGTTGTGAGATGAGCTTAGAAGTAAGGAAATCTAGAATGAAAAATAACTTGTCAGCTCAATATACATCTACGGACCTTGGATTACTTCAAACGCTTAAAAACCTTACTTGCATCTTGATGACATTTATAGTGCTGCAACCTGTCGCATATTCACTTTGCAAATCCAATTGATCAAAATATTCAATAAAATGTCCACTTTTATTGTGTTTTGTTTGTTATTTCTCATTCGATTGTTGCAAAAATCTCTGAAAAGGTGTTTAATAGTATTGTTTATATTCGGTGAAAATTTTAGAGCTTTTGAAAAATTCTTGTTTTTCAAGTATTTTTCCTCCGGGTTATTCTTATGAGGATATTTCAAACTTTCCGATTTTTTTCCGGAAAAACCGTCGAACCGATTTTTCTGGAAAACAATCCCAACCTATTCTGGTATGACACCAACGTTCAGAAAAAGTTTCAAGTTGATTGATTCATTTCTCTGACCTGTATGCCGCGTACATAATTACAAAAAAAGAAAAAAAAAAAAAACATAAAAACGAAGCTCATTTTTTGTCAGGGTGTGAAATGGAAAGCTTCACTACGCTCATCTGATTATGATAAAATAGGTTGGTATTCATCGTGGTGGGGGCCTTGATATGGCAACCAAGGTCACTATACAACACCTTTCCCCAGTATGAGAACAACTTTGTTCTCCTACTCTTTATGTGATAGGATTATTAGGATTCTTCTCCTTCCTTCGGCATTTTGTTTCTTTTTATGTCATAGGCCTACTCTCTTACTTCACCTCCCGGCCCGTGACAGTTTGAATCCCCCTTCACCCCATTTGAGATCCCGATCCCCTTTTACACTTGCTTCTGTATATAGCCTGTACTGTACGCCATCGTCAATCTTGAACGTCCCATGGTCCTTTCCTCAACTTCTTTGACAACGGGTTGTTCCCAAGTACTCTTCAATGACTTGAACTTCTTTCGAGACCTGGATTCCTTTTCACCTTTACTCTTTCTAGCCTTTGATTTCTTTCTACATTTACTCTTCGAAGATTTGAACGTTTGTCCACATTTACTCTTTCTAGCCTTTGGCTTCTTATATTTACTCTTTGAAGATTTGTACTTCCTCTTCACGTTTACTTTTCCTAGACTTGGACTTCATCTTACATTTACTCTTCCTGGACTTGAATTTCTTCTTACATTCACTCTCAGACTTCTTTTGCGCTTCCAATTTCTTCTTACAAGCTCTAAATTGTTTTTTCCAAGATGTTCTTTCTTTTGAAAATGATTTTTTTTTACTTCTCTTTCCGCCAGATTTCTTTACGTGTGCATCAGGTTTGTTCAAATTAGGTGCAGATGATGACTTTCACCCAATGGCTTAGATTTCGTCTTGGTAGCTTCCTTACAGGTATATTTCTCCATTGAAGGTGACCCTTTCTTACAATCATCTTTGGTCTCGCATGAAATTACTGACTCGGCTTTTTGGCCACTTGGCACATCAGATCAATGGGATTACTATCGTTGGAGTAATTTGCGAGTTGTCCTATGTGGTATTGAGATTATTATTTGTGCCAAGTTCTCTGAATGACCCTAAGGCTTCTCGACATATCTCTCTAAACTAACTTTTCTGTATTGAAAGTCTTCATTTGGTTAGCGCCCACCCCCGTAATACCTATGCCCAACGATTCAAACCAATCGCGACCCATCAAGCTTGGTCCATCTCCTGGTCTTCAGTTTTGCTTTGTATGACCCAAATGTAACCTGTACCCATATTGCACCTAACACATTACCTTTTTCTCTCGTCCATGTTTGTACACATACACTTTCCTTAGTCAAAGGTTTCCCTTACGGCCACTATCTTCGAAATACCGATTCACCAATAATAGTTCGAGCTACTCCCGAGCCACCTCCATTTCGTGATCTAGGTTGTCTAATTTGACCATTACCTTAACAGCATCTCCAGTCTTTACCTCCTTAGGTCTACTAGTCCTTACTTCCTTCATCATACTATACAAATGTTGCACCTCCATGTCCTTGCAAAACTCTTCTTCCCCTTCAAGTTGGTTAACATCTTCCTCGATACGTTTCATAGGTATGCCCATCAATTGAAAGAAGCAGGGTAAGGGAAGGGTAATCATTGACTTACACAAATTACAACAGATATTATTATTCCAACACTTTTTTATTATATTAATAATAAAATGACAGAACAATAATTTCTTCCTTATTTATTTTTGATCCAAAAGTGTTGGACAGAGTATCAAAATTATTAGAATACACAAAAGAAATAGTAGATAGGCACTGTATATTTGAATTGAATATTTGTGTGGAGGTATGCGATTTTGTAACATATTCACATATTCAAGGGGGGGGTGTCAAAGTGGCCTTGAAAAGTGTAATATAATTTATGCAAAAACTCATTGTACGAAAGAGGTTGTGGCCACAGTAGGTGCACAAAAATGGTTGAACTTCAACCGTTATAGAAACAATGATTCCAAAACATCCTGATTCACAAGATTGATTGGATGTCTTTTCTTGGTCCTTCCATCGCTACTTTATACTAGCTAGGTCAGACGCATAGATGTAGGACAATATAGAAGAAACAACTGCAATTGAGGATGCCAATCCCCATAGTACATTATCATTATTTATTAAATATACGAATAGGCCTATTCTTATATCATTTAATTAATAGGTTTAAAATTAAATTATAGTAGGTAGTAGGTACTAAAGCAATACAGTATTTGTATTTACAAAAGTTCAACATTTTCAAGTTACAGAGTTGTTGTAATTACCACATTTGTGGATTTCTTAGAAGGTCTCCATTGTTTTGTGAATTCAGGTAAAAATAGAGAATTAAAATAATAGGCTAGGTACAAGGCACTACTGGTGAGCCAGTTTATAAAAATATAAGAATACAGATCACACCCTAAATATGTTTACAGTCTAATGACAATCAATTAGTAAATTATAAACTATCAATAGGAATCAAGATAAAGAATACTACATGACGGAAATGATCGCTGATGAAAATACTGAATGTTACAATGGATGTACAGCATCGATAATATATTATATAAAAGTAATCACATATTCTGGTCCAATAAACTGGACCCTTACCTAATACATTCCGTGCTAGTGCTAGCTCCACGAGGCTAGGACTTTGATTGGTTAATGTTCACTAGGAGAGCTACCTGTCATGACAACGTGTCTGGTCTCTGTGTAATTTCCACTGTCGTTAGCACAAAATCCTAGCCCTGCTTATGAGGTGGGCTCCAAAACGTGATGGATTATTCAGCCTAAGAGACCGTGATTTGTTCTTATAATATATTGTCATTGTTGGTAGCTTTTTTTTTAGTAAATATTTACCAATCAAATTTTCAGCCTCTTGGAGCTATAGCTAGCCCTAGCACGTTATTTCAAGTCGATTATTAAGGAAGGGTCCTTCTGGTTTCCAAAGCGTAGGTAACAACCCAAAATGGGGTGTGAGGTCATCGAGGTATAACCGTATGAGTAATTGTTGAGAACAGATTTAGATCTTGAGCTTGAGTATCTTGACTAACGACCAGATCGCGAAGTAGGAGTCTTGAAACGACCTTGGTTTGGTGACCCGGCCGAGGCCCCAATCCGGCGTCGTGGCGGGGAGCACTCTCGACCGGGCCAGGCTCTCTTTCGTCGGCGCCCAACGAGCCGTCGCCAGGTCTCTGCGCCGCTTCTCGGCCGCGTACACCTTCGTGATCACGCCCACCGTGTTGCTGTCGCCGGCTATCAACTGCCGGAAAACAGGAACTGTCAATAAGCTGAAATCTACACGAGTGGATAACAGTATGGTTCAGCATTTACATTCAGTTTGGTGTCTATTTTAATGTGAAATGTAGCATTTTGTAGTAAACTACTACGAAAACAGGAGCTGTAGACTCTAGATCAACAACTAGGAGAATATCGACGGAAATTACAATTCTTTCGAACCTTCTAGTCAGAGTCATATTGAAATTTCCAAATATGGTAATTTTGTTAATACAAATCTACACTTGGGTTTCATATCTTATTTTACACCTCATATCCACTATGAAATGTCAGTGCTAGTAATAAAACACTTGACATAATTGTTTGAATATATACATATCTAGAAATATGTATTTCGTACAAAAAGAATACTACTTAATCTCAATTTTTTCAAATGTGATACATATTTCTAGTTTACCAGTGAATATTTCTAGTATTTTTTTAGTGCTTATTTCATACTTATTATATTTCTATTTCACTCTTTATTTAGGTCATTAATATTGCAGCCCTATTCATTAGCTGAACTATTAAATTAACCTATTCCACTATAAAATAGTTATTGTACAGTGATTGAGAGCAAGTGCCTAATGACTGAGACCACATAACCTGTTCCAACTCAAGATTGCCTGATACTTGTACTCTAGGCTGACACCATTACTAATGGCAGCCAGTCTTGTTGATCATGTGACCTGACACTCGCTCACTGCACTGGCTTGGCTTGTCACATGTCTATCAGAACAAACTAGGAACAAACCATTTGTGTCCTCATGAATAGGGGAGGTGGTTGATGAATTATTGTAGAATTCAGTAATCACACTTTAATTGGGCCCAATTTTGTATTTTTCTTTAGTAGGCATAATTGGATGAGCGAAGCGAAGACTCAATTTCACCATAACCGAAAAAAAAGTCGTTTTTTTTTTTGTTCGCGCTCCACAGGTCAGACGAAAATTCAAAATTAGTTGAAACTTGGCACATACAAGTATCCTCATCTAATTCGATACTGTATAGTTTTGACGCGCGATTGGTTGAACCACTTTTGAGAAAACTCATTTCAAAGTTTTCAAAAATCCCATAAGAATAACCCAGAGAAAAAAATTCAGGAAAAATATTTCATCTGAGAGAATTCAAATTCTCAGGGAATTTTAAACTGATATTGATACACATTATTCCAAACCTCCACTTGAATCGGATCAGCCGTTTTGATGTAAAAAATATATATAATGTTATTTTTATAAATCATTCAAAGCTATTAAGATACCTATTAAATCCAAGCTACAGGTGACACCACTTAATTGTGAACGATTAAAACAAAGCCTTCTTTATTATCATAGAAATTAATAATGAAAAATAAGATGGTAGCAATGTCATGGTTTGTATCTCAAGGTGTATATATCAGGGGTGTCGGCGGGTACCCGGCTACCCGGGTCGGGTACGGGTTCACCACTACCCGACTACAATATTCCTTACCCGGGTACCCGCCATTTTTTACAACGCGAGCTTTTGTTCTTCATTCTCACTGACAGATAACTTTTAAACAAAGCGCGCTTGTGTGAGGGGAAAAACGAAAGAATTTGGGAACCGGCACAGTAGCTGAGTGGTTAGCTCACTTGCTTCATGTGACCCGGAAGGTGAAGGGACATATCGGACCCGGTTCGATCCCCGCCGTCCATCTTTACAGGGGTTTTTCGTGGTTTCCCTCTGTAGTCTAGGCCAATGCCGGGATGGTTCCCACAATATAGGCCCCGACCGCTTCCTTCCCACTATCCTTCTCACTACCCATAAAAATCTTCATCTCATCATCCCATCATCTCATTAATCATTCATCCGACGCCAATAGATCTTAGTAATCATTACAGTGCGCCGTTAAAACCCAATATAAAAAAAAAAAAAAATTTGGGTCTCCTCTACTTCTCTCTGGACCATATATTACATCTGTTCTAATCAACTGACCTCATGATGAGAGACGAATAAACACTCCCTTCCTCCCCCCCCCCCCAACACTCTGGCACTTGTAGCAACCACAGTTCTAACACTTCTGCATACCGCTTAAACACATGGGCCTTTGTTCAAAAAAAAAGAGGGACATGCCAAGTTGACTCAACCAATGTGTTTGGGTAGATTGTGTTGTGCTGAGAGGGTCAGTGATATGATATGAGCAGACTGTTTATAGTTGCAACATTAATAATGGTAACCTAAAGATGGTAAATAAGATGGTAAAATACATTTAAATGAAAAGTGTCGAGATAAGCATAGTTGAGATTGAAAATAAAATTGATTACCCGGGTAATGATGACGGGTACCCGATTCCAAAAATTGCTACCCGCCGACATCCCTAATATATATATACGTAATAACCAATCCAAAGATAAGTCGATATGTTCCAGCTCATCCATCAATACGCCAACACATAACGCGTTTGCCTAGTTATTAGAATTGTATTGTAGGGATATAGCATTCACATTCAGTTTTGGAAGTCCGTTTTTAATTTTTATGTGTAATGAAGCATTTTGTAGCAAACCACTAAAAAATAGGAGGTGCAAACTCTAGGTCAACAACTGCGGGAATATCAACGAAAATTTCACATTCATTCAGACTTTTCAGTCCGAGGTACGAAGCTGTCCGAATACCACTGATAGTTATTTGGAGAAAGAGATAACGCTTCTTTTACGATTAATTTAATATACTGTGGGATGATTTTATAATCATAAGCTTATCTCAAAAAGTTTGAATCAATCAGAGAAACACAAAATAAAAAATGGCACATTACCAAATTTTACATCATATCAACATTTGATCAATGTACCGTAAAATCAATTAGTCCTAACAGTAGGCCCTATGTAAATTTGTGAATTTAATACTTTTCAATATATATATATATATATATATATATATATATATATATATATATATATATATATATATATATATATATATAAAAAATTACATCCAAACCCCGATATCAAAAGGTTTGTTTAAAGTCCTATCAGCTGTTAACCTGTTAGGGTGTATCTCCCTTGGTTACATGTGTTATTTTATAGATAGACTAATCAGTTAATTAGCCTAACGGACTCTTTAATGAAGCACTGAAAAAACAGAAGGTTTTATTATATATTATAAATATATATATATATATATATATATATATATATATATATATATATATATATATATATATATATATATATATGTGAATATATATATTGGGTTTAACGACGCACTATAATGATAACTAAGATCTATTGGCATCGGATGAATGATTAATGAGATGATGGGATGATGAGATGAAGGTTTCTTAGTTGTTGGGAAGGATAGAGGGGAGGAAGCGTTCATGGCCTATATTGTGGGAACCACCCCGGGATTAGCCTAGACTACACAGCAAAACCACAAAAAACCCCTGTAAAGATGGACGGTGGCAGGGATCGCACCAAATCCGATATGCCCCTTCACCTCCTGGATCACCTGAAGCGAGTGTGTTAACCATTGCGCTGCATGTGCTAGTAAGGTTTCATTATGTTGATATATTGTGGTACTTGATATGTGAAACAGTAAATTTGCCGATATCACTGTTATTTAGCATTCAGAGACTTATCAGTTTGACACATGTAGCCTGGAACGAGGTTTTGGAATAACAGCTGACTATATTATATCATATTTCAATATATTAGCATATTCTGGCAGAACACCAACTTCTCAAGTTATCTACTAGATGTCAGTACAAGTCCCATGACGATATGACGTATGCTGCCGAGATATTAAATGCAACGTATTAGAAAGTGTGAGAGCGCACATACGCGTTCACGGCCTGTCTGGAACTATCGCGGCAGTCAAGAGGTTAAAACGTTCCGACGTTCATTTATTTATATTGCTTTTAACGACGCACTATACTGATGTCTACGATCTATTGGCGTCGGTGAATGATATATGAGATGATGGGAGGTGAGGTTATTTTATTAGGTGTTTTTGGATAGTGGGGAGGAGTCGGTCGTGGCCTGTTGTTAAGGAACCATCGCAGTATTGACCTGAGCGACAGACGGAAACTACGAAACCCCCTGTCAGGATGGTGGACCATGGCGGGAATCGAACCCCGGTCTCCTGGATGACGGTTCATGTGAGTGATTGCAATGTTGCGTGTTACGTACGGCAGCCATGTTGGGTCTGTGCGCGAACAGCCACATGAGCGTGCACACCTCGGAGAATATCTGGCACGGCTTGCCGGCGTAGATCGTCAGGAAACGGAGCATCAGCGTCACCGTCAACTCTCCCTGAAATAACAACACTTTTAACAAAACCAATCAAATGAATGCAATGAAGCCTCTACGCATCGTTCCCATATCCATCGTATTCCTGCTTCTATTATTCAACTTGTTACACCCTACTACCATCAGGATCAATCTCGAGTTTTCCTGGATAAATCATTCCCCTGCATGGTTGGTTTCATTTTTCTGGTCCCTTGAGAAACGATGGATAGAGAATTAATGAATATTTGGGTTTTACGGCACCTTGAAATCCAGGTCATTTTGCAACGATACATAACAGGTTTTACTGAATCTGTGATTGAAAATTATAATTTTCAATCATTTCGAGCTTTAGGCCTAAAATAGGCCTGCAACAAGAATATAAAAGCCAAGTAGAATTGATCTGTAGTTTAAGTAATGAGGAGTGCTATTTAGTATTTACCAGTATTACTCAATGTATTTCTTATACTGATCACAATTTATTATTATTCAATATATATACTTTACTTACTCAATTCTATCAATTGAATTAAATTTAATCTAATCAATTCAATCATTTCATTTAAACTTAGCTCTGATGCTCTCACATTTGTTGTGTCATGTTATTTACACAAAATAATTATTTGAAGTTTCAAACATATTTTGAACATATTCAATATTTTTATACATAAACACAGTTTTAGTGTGAGGTTGAAGAACAGACACTCTTGTCCAGAATTCGTAATTTCATTTCTCACTGTAACTGAATTATGCATGGACCAACATGAAAAATGAACAAAATCTGGTGAAAAATGCAACTCTGACACTGTCGGCTAGAATGCAGTTCGCCGTACCTTGAACACGAGTTCCGCAGTCTTGTCGTACCGTGACAGGTTGGCCAGTATCTTGAGGCCGAGCTGGATGCACTCGACGTGCGGGACGGAGCGATTGGCTTCGTACAGCGTCTGGTAGAGGACCGGGATCAGGTCCAGCTCGCACACGTTCTCGCAGATCACCGGCGACAGCTGCGTCACCGTGTCTACAAGCACGCACGGGGATCAAAACACAACTTTCACCATTCATAATTAGACGAGCTTTAGCGAGGATTCAATTTGACATAGCCTACTGAAAAAAATCGTGTTTGTTTTCATGTTTTTTTTAAAATTTTTTTTGTCGGTTCTCCACAGGTCAAACGGCTACAGCTATCTACTTCAAAATTTTTTTCGTTATGGTTCCTCATCTAACTTAGATCTGTATAGTTTAATGGCATTATCGGGTGGTAACTTTTATTTTTATGAATTTTAGAAATTTCAAAAATACTCATTAGAATAACACAGCAAAAAAAGAAGAAGATAGGCCTACAGTATTTGTTTTCGAAAAAAAAAATCGAAATTTTGCTTCAAGTTGAATTACATTCTGATACACATTTCTGGAAGTTCTCAGCTTGGTCAGGTCAGCCATTCTGAAGAAAAAACATAAAATGTGTTAAATTGGTACCACTCGAAGCAGTTTTTACCCATTTATAACTTAAATGTCACCCAATTGGCAAATGTAGGCAAAAGTTTGGCAATCAACATATCCGCTCGTCTAACAACGAATATATGGCGTTTTCCTAGTGATTAGGGACATGCACAAATACTAAATAGCAACTGCCATAGAAGCGATGAAATCTAAAAGTACTTTTTTCAACGTTTTTCTCCGATATTTCTTCATGTTTCAGTATACCGGTAATTGATGTTGTTCTATCATGTTTATGAAAAGAGGACATAGGCCTACACTAGAAACATCTGAATCCGCTACGTTTCAATGTATTGGCGATATAGATGCTATTTTCAAAAAAGAAAATTTTAAAAAATTAAAAATTATTTCAATTGATGAGTAAAATGGGTAGTTAGTTGGGAAATTTGGAAAAAAATGCAGTTGAAAATGCAGGGGGCAGATGAGGCGTACGTTTAGCTCGCTTGTGGAGACTATTTTTCTAAAAAATATCAATTGGGGTGTTTCTCATGTATGCCTATTGTAGGCCTACGTTATATAGTGGTTTTACTGTACCGTACTGTTGTTATGCTACAGAACGTTGTTGCGCTACAAAACACGATGTTTCAAAATGAAAGATGCACCAGAGTGCTACTTTCAAATTCTAAATGCTATGAGAAGAAAAAGTAGAAGCCATGTTCACATGTCTCTAGGCATGAGTTTTTGTCAACGTCCTTTCACCTATCATCACTTCATCGTTTCATCCTCACCCGCTTATTCGTACCCCCGTATAACATGGCTGTTGGTGGGGTCATTAAGCAACATTAAAATAAAATAAGTAAATAACTGAAAATTGAGCAGAATTAAGTTGAGAGTTCATAATTAAAGTTGAAAATAAGTCAAAAGTTGAGCGCCAAGAACAGTAATTCAGGTGACAAGTAATTACAGTGGAACCTATATGCATCGTTCCCACATCCATCGTTTTCCTGCTTGTATCCTTCATTCCTTCTTGCCTCACTCCCATATAATCTATCTTAAATTTTCTTGGATGGACCATTTTATTTTTCTGCTCCCTTGAAAAACGATGGATAGAGGTTTCACTGTACTTGAACTTTTGTACGTCTACTTTACAAATATTTAGCTATGGCTTTTTAACAGTCGATATTATAATCAATTGATCATAAACATCATTCACAAAGGACCAATATACATCATATTAACCAGTAATTTGTGATTAGTTATTTTTTGATTATACTTTTTGATTGGATGAGCGAAGAGAAGACTCAATTTCGCCATACCCGAAAAAAAGTGACTGTTTTTTTTGTTCACGCTCCACAGGTCAAACAAAAATTCAAAATCAGTTGAAACTTGGCACACACAAGTGTCGTTATCTAATTCGATACTGTATAGTTTTGAGGCGCAATCGGTTGAACCACTTCTGAGAAAACTCATTTTAAAGTTTTCAAAAATCTCATTAGAATAACCCAGAGAAAAAAATTCGGGAAATAATTTTCATCCGAGACATTTCAAATTCTCAGGGAATTTTATTATAATAATTATACACATTATTCCGAACTTTCATTCAAATCGGATCAGCCGTTTTGATGTAAAAAAATATATAATGTAATTTTTTTAAATCACTCAAAGCTATTAAGATACCTATTAAATCCAATCCACAGGTGTCACCTCTTAACTGTAAACGATTAAAACAAAGCCTTCTTCATCATCATAGAAATTAATAAGGAAAAATAAGATGGCAGTGAAGTAATGGTTTGGATCTCAAGGTGTATATATATATAATAACCAATTCAAAGATAAGTTGATATGTTCCAGCTCATCCATCAACACGGCAACACATAACGCGTTTGCCTAGTAATCCATAACTCTGACTACATCCCAGCCTAGTGCTAGGTGACTAAATGAATCTTGCTAGCGACGAGGATAGCGTAGAACGAAGAACCTTACCTAGAGTAGTGAATGCGAATATCATCTCTCCCATGTCCGTCGCCTCCGACAATATCCTGACGACCTCCAGGTACCGATTGTTCAACGTTCTCTTCTCCACCGCGTTGATGTTCACCGCGGTCACTCGGACGCGGATCAGTTCCAACTGTTTCGTGTGATTCTTGCGGACCTGTACGCCTCGCCACCAAGACTGTCAACAGAGCAACAAGTATTTCATTCACCATTTTAAGTTCAAGTTTATTTTTCTTATTTTTTACCCTATATATATTCTTTTTTGTATCATCATTGATAAACAGTATGAATTATGCATAAGTAGAAAATTTAGGGGTGTGAAAATCTATGTTTTTCTAATCGAATCTGAATCCGAATCCATTTTCAGATTCGGTCTAACAAAAGATTTGGAAATTTTGAATCTTGTCACCAAAAACGTGACAACATTGCATTCTCCATTCTTGAGAACAATTGCTGTAACATTTGGTTAGACTTGTGCTGCATAGAATGTTTTATACAGGGGTAATTATCAGAATGCTGAGATAAGATTTTCACTTCCTGGATCAAGTGTAACTTATCACTATCAGCAGTGTCGTTTGTCCCATTATTACGCTTAATTATTACACACATAATACATAATTATTACCGGTATATGCATTATTATGTTGAAAAGATTTGGATTCGGTAATTTTGATAAAGATTCGGTTTGAAATGAAAAACATGGATTTACACACCCCTAACTGAAAATAACACAAAACAAATTAACCAACATAAATATGACAAAAATGACATGAAAATGGAAAAATTACTATAATTATTTTCTTGATAACACACAAGAAAATTAAGTCTTCAAAATTCCCACAAAACACCAAAGGTGACTTGACTGTCGATGTACTGTACCGAAATGAAGGATAATAGCACACTGTAACTGTTCATGAGGATAACAGCTACATAGTTTTAGTTAGTGTAATATTTTACATTCATTTCTTGCAAAATTTTGATTAAAACAATAGAATGGAAATAAAAATACAATTAGAAATGCCACTTAAGCCCCCGCCTACGAAGCCCGTCGATCATTTCAGCATGGGCGGGCTTCTTAGGCGGGGGCTTAAGTGGCGGTCACGGTAAGCGCCCTGGTCAACTTATAATTACCGGTAAACAAAAAAGTCAGGACAATCTGTGCGTTGACATTTACATGCGTCTACGTGTCACTGTATCATGTACGTTCTGTTCCATGTAGCCTACTCTGGATACAAAATATATATAAAAACTTGATAGGAAATAATAAATAGCTCTCTTATAAAGAATAAATTGAAAAACTCACCTGTATAGTGACCACTTTCTTTCGCTCGAACTCCTTCCTTCGTACTTCCTCCTCTCTGACACGCCGCGCTTCTCTCCGAACAATATGTCCGCGCTGGTAAGACTGAATGATCAACGCAGCTCGCTCTCGGACCTCTGCACAAGTCATCCTATCCGTCCGTCTCGCCTTGATGTGAGCACGCACGGCAGCAACAATGGCAGCCAAACGACGACGAGCCTTCACTCGTCGGTACCAGTTCTGGATGCGCAGCGCTGCCGCCATTTGCCTGAGCCGCTCCATGCGTGTTCGAACGAGAACACCGCGCCAGAGAGCTTGTATGACAATCGCTGATCGAACTTGACTAGCAACGATTTTGCAAGCTGATGTCTTTTCTAGAGCCATTTGTTTTCTGACGACGTATCCACGGTAACAAGCTTGGATCTTCACAGCCGATGTCTTGGCAAGGGCCATTTGTTTTCTGACAACATATCCACGATAACAAGCTTGGATCTTGAAAGCAGAGGTATTTTCAAGAGCCATTTGTTTCCTCACAACGTATCCACGGTAAAAAGCCTGGATCTTGACAGCTGAGTTATTTACAAGTGCCATTTGTTTCCTCACAACGTATCCACGGTAAAGAGCTTGGATCTTGAAAGCCGAGATATTTTCAAGTTTCATTTGTTTCCTCACAACGTATCCACGGTAAAGAGCTTGGATCTTGAAAGCCGAGATATTTTCAAGTTTCGTTTGTTTCCTCACAACGTATCCACGGTAAAGAGCTTGGATCTTGAAAGCCGAGATATTTTCAAGTTTCATTTGTTTCCTCACAACGTATCCACGGTAACGAGCTTGAATCTTGAGAGCCGAGATATTTTCAAGTTCCATTTGTTTCCTCACAACGTATCCACGGTAAAAAGCCTGGATCTTGACAGCTGAGTTATTTTCAAGTTCAATTTGTTTCCTCACAACGTATCCACGATAACAAGTTTGGATCTTGAGAGCTGAAATATTTTCAAGTTCAATTTGTTTTCTCACGACGTATCCACGGTAACGAGCTTGAATCTTGAGAGCCGAGATATTTTCAAGTTCCATTTGTTTCCTCACAACGTATCCACGGTAAAAAGCTTGGATCTTGAGAGCTGAAATATTTTCAAGTTCAATTTGTTTCCTCACAACGTATCCACGGTAACGAGCTTGAATTTTGAGAGCCGAGATATTTTCAAGTTCCATTTGTTTCCTCACAACGTATCCACGGTAAAAAGCTTGGATCTTGAGAGCTGAAATATTTTCAAGTTCAATTTGTTTCCTCACAACGTATCCACGATAACAAGTTTGGATCTTGAGAGCTGAAATATTTTCAAGTTCAATTTGTTTTCTCACGACGTATCCACGGTAAGCAGCTTGGATCTTGAGAGCCGACACATTTTCTAGTGCCATTTGTTTCCTCACGACGTATCCACGGTAACAAGCTTGGATCTTGAGAGCCGAAGCATTTTCTAGTGCCATTTGTTTCCTCACAACGTATCCACGGTAAGCAGCTTGGATCTTGAGAGCCGACACATTTTCTAGTGCCATTTGTTTCCTCACAACGTATCCACGGTAACAAGCTTGGATCTTCACAGCTGATGTCTTTTCAAGTGCAATTTGTTTCCTTACAACATACCCACGATAACAAGTTTGGATCTTTGATGCCGAGGTATTTTCAAGTGCAATTTGTTTTCTGACAACGTATCCACGGTAACAAGCTTGGATCTTTACGGCCGAGGTATTTTCAAGTGCAATTTGTTTTCTGACAACGTATCCACGGTAACAAGCTTGGATCTTCACAGCTGATGTCTTTTCAAGTGCCATTTGTTTTCTGACAACGTATCCACGGTAACAAGCTTGGATCTTTACGGCCGAGGTCTTTTCAAGTGCCAATTGTTTTCTGTCAACGTATCCGCGGTAACAAGCTTGGATCTTTACAGCTGATGTCTTTTCGAGTGCCAATTGTTTTCTGACAACGTATCCACGGTAACAAGCTTGGATCTTTACGGCAGATGTCTTTTCAAGACCCATTTGTTTTCTGACAACGTATCCACGGTAACAAGCTTGGATCTTTACAGCAGATGTCTTTTCAAGACCCATTTGTTTTCTGACAACGTATCCACGGTAAGAAGCTTGGATCTTCACTGCCGAGGTATTTTCAAGGGCCATTTGTTTTCTGACAACGTATCTACGGTAACAAGCTTGGATCTTTACGGCCGAGGTATTTTCAAGTGCAATTTGTTTTCTCACGACGTATCTACGGTAACAAGCTTGAATCTTCACAGCCGATGTCTTTTCAAGAGTCATTTGTTTTCTGACAACGTATCCACGGTAACAAGCTTGGATCTTTACAGCAGATGTCTTTTCAAGACCCATTTGTTTTCTGACAACGTATCCACGGTAACAAGCTTGGATCTTCACGGCCGAGGTATTTTCAAGGGCCATTTGTTTTCTGACAACGTATCCACGGTAACAAGCCTGGATCTTCACAGCAGATGTCTTTTCAAGTGCAATTTGTTTTCTTACAACATACCCACGATAACAAGTTTGGATCTTCAATGCCGAGGTATTTTCAAGTGCAATTTGTTTTCTGACCATATATCCACGGTAACAAGCTTGGATCTTTACGACCAAGGTATTTTTAAGTGCAATTTGTTTTCTGACAACGTATCCACGGTAACAAGCTTGGATCTTTACAGCTGATGTCTTTTCAAGTGCCATTTGTTTTCTGACAACGTATCCACGGTAACAAGCTTGGATCTTTACAGCTGATGTCTTTTCAAGACCCATTTGTTTTCTCATGACGTATCCACGGTAACAAGCTTGGATCTTTACGGCCGAGGTATTTTCGAGTGCAATTTGTTTTCTCACAACGTATCCACGGTAACAAGCTTGGATCTTTACAGCTGATGTCTTTTCAAGACCCATCTGTTTTCTCAAAACGTATCCACGGTAACAAGCTTGGATCTTTAGAGCCGATGTCCTTTCAACTGCCAATACTTTTCTGACAACGTATCCACGATAAAGAGCCTGGATCTTGACAGCAGAAGACCGCTTGTGCGCAACTTGTTTTCTGATCATGTATCCACGGTAATGAGCTTGGATCTTGACAGCTGAAGTCCGCTCATGCGCTACTTGTTTTCTGATCATGTATCCACGGTAAAGAGCTTGGATCTTGACAGCTGAAGACCGCTCGTGCGCTACTTGTTTTCTGATCAGGTATCCACGGTAAAGAGCCTGGATCTTGACAGCTGAAGACCGCTTGTGCGCAACTTGTTTTCTGATCACGTATCCACGGTAATGTGCTTGGATCTTGACAGCTGAAGACCGCTCGTGCGCTACTTGTTTTCTGATCACGTATCCACGGTAATGAGCTTGGATCTTGACAGCTGAAGTCCGCTCATGCGCTACTTGTTTTCTGATCATGTATCCACGGTAAAGAGCCTGGATCTTGACAGCAGAAGACCGCTTGTGCGCAACTTGTTTTCTGATCATGTATCCATGGTAAAGAGCCTGGATCTTGACAGCTGAAGACCGCTCGTGCGCTTCTTGTTTTCTGATCACGTACCCACGGTAATGAGCCTGGATCTTGACAGCTGAAGACCGCTCGTTCGCTACTTGTTTTCTGATCATGTATCCACGGTAATGAGCTTGGATCTTGACAGCTGAAGACCGCTCGTGCGCAACTTGTTTTCTGATCATGTATCCACGGTAAAGAGCTTGGATCTTGACAGCTGAAGACCGCTCGTGCGCAACTTGTTTTCTGATCATGTATCCACGGTAAAGAGCTTGGATCTTGACAGCTGAAGACCGCTCGTGCGCTACTTGTTTTCTGATCAGGTATCCACGGTAAAGAGCCTGGATCTTGACAGCTGAAGACCGCTTGTGCGCAACTTGTTTTCTGATCACGTATCCACGGTAATGTGCTTGGATCTTGACAGCTGAAGACCGCTCGTGCGCTACTTGTTTTCTGATCACGTATCCACGGTAATGAGCTTGGATCTTGACAGCTGAAGTCCGCTCATGCGCTACTTGTTTTCTGATCATGTATCCACGGTAAAGAGCCTGGATCTTGACAGCAGAAGACCGCTTGTGCGCAACTTGTTTTCTGATCATGTATCCATGGTAAAGAGCCTGGATCTTGACAGCTGAAGACCGCTCGTGCGCTTCTTGTTTTCTGATCACGTACCCACGGTAATGAGCCTGGATCTTGACAGCTGAAGACCGCTCGTTCGCTACTTGTTTTCTGATCATGTATCCACGGTAATGAGCTTGGATCTTGACAGCTGAAGACCGCTCGTGCGCTACTTGTTTTCTGATCACGTATCCACGGTAACGAGCCTGGATCTTGACAGCTGAAGACCGCTTGTGCGCAACTTGTTTTCTGATCACGTATCCACGGTAACGAGCCTGGATCTTGACAGCTGAAGACCGCTTGTGCGCAACTTGTTTTCTGATCATGTATCCACGGTAAAGAGCCTGGATCTTGACAGCAGAAGACCGCTCATGCGCTACTTGTTTTCTGATCACGTATCCACGGTAATGAGCTTGGATCTTGACAGCTGAAGACCGCTCGTGTGCTACTCGTCTTCTGACAACGTATCCACGGTAATGAGCTTGGATCTTGACAGCTGAAGATCTCTCATGCGCTACTTGTTTTCTGATCACGTATCCACGGTAAAGAGCCTGGATCTTGACAGCTGAAGACCGCTCGTGCGCTACTTGTTTTCTGATCACGTATCCACGGTAAAGAGCCTGGATCTTGACAGCTGAAGACCGCTCGTGCGCTACTTGTTTTCTGATCACGTATCCACGGTAATGAGCTTGGATCTTGACAGCTGAAGACCGCTCGTGCGCTACTTGTTTTCTGATCATGTATCCACGGTAATGAGCTTGGATCTTGACAGCTGAAGACCGCTTGTGCGCTACTTGTTTTCTGATCACGTATCCACGGTAATGAGCTTGGATCTTGACAGCTGAAGACCGCTCGTGCGCTACTTGTTTTCTGATCATGTATCCACGGTAATGAGCTTGGATCTTGACAGCTGAAGACCGCTCGTGCGCTACTTGTTTTCTGATCACGTATCCACGGTAATGAGCTTGGATCTTGACAGCTGAAGACCGCTCGTGCGCTACTTGTTTTCTGATCATGTATCCACGGTAATGAGCTTGGATCTTGACAGCTGAAGACCGCTCGTGTGCTATTTGTTTTCTGATCACGTATCCACGGTAATGAGCTTGGATCTTGACAGCTGAAGACCGCTCGCGCGCTACTTGTTTTCTGATCACGTATCCACGGTAATGAGCTTGGATCTTGACAGCTGAGATCCGCTTGTGTGCTACTCGTCTTCTGACTGAATGTCCTCGGAATAGTGACTGTATTTTCAGAGCTGAAGATTGTTGTATTGACACTTTTTTCCTGATAACGTATCCTCGATAGAGAGCTTGTATTCTTATAGCGGATCTTTGCTGTATTTTCAATGTTTCCATCTTCAATGCATCCGTCTTCACTTGTTCACGTTCTCTATATCTCCGCCAACAGCGCTGCATGACAAAAGCTGCACTGTTCTGGGCTCTTATCTCGATGGATCGTCGTAGGCACCACATCCTCTTCCTGTCCGCATAACGACGCCAGGCATTCTGAATTCTGATCGAAGCAATATTTTTCCTCTCGTTTAATTCTTCGCTTTCCCGTTTCATCACTGCGTACTGCCTTCTCGCCAACCATCCTTTGAACAATGATTGTATCACGACCGCGGCTGCATTCGAGCGTCGTAATTTTCTCTCCCTGATTCGACGAGCGACGACTATCCCCAGGTACTTCTTCCTCCACCACGTCTGCACGGTGATGGCCGCAGCGGCGAAGCGAGGCGCCTGGAACTTGTGCACGATCTGCCAGAGCAGCGACAGGGTCTTCTCGCGGTGGCCGTTGGTGATGTCTTTCGCGGTTATGTCGCCCTCGACGGTGTATCCGGCGAGCTCGAGTGCCTTGAGCGCGACGTCGATGTTGTGAATCTTCTGGAGCCGCGATATCGCCGGGGCTCGGAGTTTCGAAATCAGCGTGCGGTCTTGCAGTACGATCTCCATGACGCGACTGATGACAAAGTGGTTTGATTGATCAACGACCAGTTAATATAGCTTCACATTGTCGACATAATTGAATTATGTTAATTATGAAATTTTCACAATTATTATTGTGAATTATGAATTAGGCCTATGACATAATTGAATCATGTTAATACAAATGGAGGGTAATCAGGAAAAACAATACTATAAGACACATTTTGTTAGTCCTGAAATGACTGAATTCTGATACCATGGAGTATGGGATGCTATTTCAACTTGATTTTTCATGAATACACACTCATGTCTATATCCATCATTTTTCAAGGGCACAGAAAAACAATTAATTTACATTGTATTGGGTTTAACGACGCACTGTATTGATGACTACAATCTATTGGCATTGGTGAATGATGTATGAGATGATGGGATGAGATGATAGAATGATGAAATGAAAGGTTATTTTATTAGGTGTTTTTGGATACAGGGTAGGAGTTGCTCGTGGCCAGGTGATAAGTAACCATCCCGGTATTGACCTCAATGACAGAGGGGACCATGAAAGAACCATCAGGATGGAAGCAGAAATGTCAGCAAATAGACAGTAGACTCACGTCAGCCGGACTCCGTCGCGCAGGTCGGCACCGAGGTGGCTGACGGCGTAGTCAAACTCGTTGAGGAACGTCTGCTTGTGCGTGACTGCGTAACCAAGGTTGCGCAGGTGTCTCGTTATGTCGCCCATGCCGGCCACTAGGTCGCGGGCAAACGCCAGCACGATCTCGCGACTCTCCTGCAAACAGAGGCCAGCGCGGCGGTGAGAGGGTTTCATGTTGGCGGGACGAAACTTGCTACTGCTAAAGGGAAGTTCGCTAGCTATTCGAATGATGTCGTATTTTGATATTTCAGTTATTTTTCAGTAAATCATTTTCAGCATTAGGGCAATATAATAAAAACATAAACATTGCAAATATATGGTTGAACACTAAAAACCAACAAAGACAACCTTGAATTCATAGTGGGCTTACAAGCCTTGTTAAAGATAACATTATCTAATAAAATCCCTGAAATCCTCGAAACACTTCATTCCATTATACAAAGGCCTAGAATGTTTACAATAAAAAGAGGAAAACAAACATTCAGTCGCGTACATTTAGCTGGTATGGTACCCTAACGTTTATAGTATGCTTTAAGAAATCCAGATTACAATAGTTATGTGAGATCTTACACAAAAATGGAACATCAGCAGTTGATCATCTAGCACGAAGGTTGGGTACGTTCATTCCCCGACACAGATCTTCTTAGCCAACCGTGAGTTAGCCCTCTCGTGTATAGTTCAATATAAAAGCAATAGTTGTGCTACAGGCAATCGGGACCCCAGACTCAGATTCTAACCCCGGAAATACTTCATTTTGAAGACGCGAGTCGGTGCACATTCTTTATATTATGACTTAGTATGTTGGTATCACTATTCAGTACACTGTGGTTTGGTTAGATGAATTTAGGTTCATTTTTTGAGGGGGAGGGGTTATTGATATTGTACGCACATGCGACTATTGCAAGAAATTTGCGGCTAACGCTTATATAGGTGCTGCCAAAAAATTATGAAAACAATTTATACGTCCACATTCAAGATCAGGTACACTGCCAATGAACGAGAACCTACCTTGTACTCGGCGTTCTTGCAGAACAGGCACGGATCGTGACCAATCAGCCGCCTCTCTTTCGCCTGGTCCAGGAAATAAACCAGAGCCAGAAACTTCTTGAGGATGAACTTGCTGATGGCGTCCTGGTATCCGGGCAGCCGCATGTTGGGCACGGTGGGATGCGAGAACATCCTGCTGACGTACGGGTCGTCCAGCAGGCGCGTGGCGATGAAGTTGGCCATTCCCTCCGCGTCCGAGTTGGAGGCGAGATCCAGAGCCTGGCCAAACACGGTCTCCAGGCCGACGCGGAGCCACAGCGGGTTGTAGCAGAGCAGCAGGCCGATCACGGCCGACTTGAGCCCGACGTCCATGTGCACGTTACGGTCCCTGCGTATGGCGATGTGGCCCTTGTCGACGTGGCCGACGACCTTGGTCAGCACGGCGGCGACAGCTGGAGATCGGTACAGCTGGGCGGAGGCTTTCCGCAGCGCGTCCAGGCGGCCCGACGTGGTCACGCGAGACGAGACCGCCTCCACGCTGGGGGCCAGCGTCGCCGACGGCTTGCGGCAACTCTTCTGCCACAGAGTGGCTACGTCCACTGCAAGACCACGACAAGCAAACAGTGAAAGGGAGGTGAGGGTGAGAATGTCAGAGAGTCCAACTGAGATGATGCGAGACCTGGGACAGCAGGAATTGGAAATACGGAGAAAGGAGGATCGTTCATGTAATTTCTTCCTAGGGTAATGAAGGAGAGGGGGGATGGGTGGGAGCTGCATGAGTTGATTGAAAGAAATGAGTCAGGGTATGGAGGTAGGCGAAGTCATGATAGAGCAGTAGTTACAAAGGGGGCTAGATTAAAAGTCGTTAAATTCAATTTCTTGAATAGGACACGTAGGGACTGGAATGGGCTTAGTAGGTGTTTTGAAGGGGATGAAATAGGGTTAAAGTTATTTCATCAGAGGGTTAGGGAGGTGGTGGGATAGGGGTAGTTAGGGAACTTGCCACCGCACATTTATGTGCAATTGCAAGAGTTTAAATAACAATAAAATAATAAAAGAGAAACCAAATGCTAACCAAAGCTGATAATAAAATGGATATGAAAGAACTACGACTTTAATATTCAAGGGGGTCCATGTACGCTGCTTACCGTATACAATAGAGAAATTTCTCTTTCCTTTTTTTCCAAGTTCACGATCCAGTGTAATTGAATATAAAAGTATACCAACTCCAAGATAAGTCTCTTCAATTAATGACATTCTATTTTTGTGAATTCAATAAGTTTTGAGTAACTGGAGATTTGAAAGATTCAGTTTTCTTCAGTTTTTGAAGATGAAGATGGCCAAAACGTCAAAAATCTTCTGTGTTTGTATTTCTGTGCTCTATAACGAACTCTCCACCATGACTATCTCTATTTATAAACCTCAGTAAGCAGCTGTTCTGTCTTCCCGTTTCACTCAATTCATATTGTCTCGGTTGTCGTTCAACTACTGTTATTGCAATTATCTATTAATTCTTTTTTGTAGGGGTGTGCGAATCCATGTTTTTCGAATCAAATCCGAATCCACTTTCAGATTCGGATTCGGTCCAACATAAAAGATTCGAAAATTTCGAATCTTGGCGCCAGAAACGTGGCAACATTGCATTATCAACTTTCTAGATCGCGTGAGCAAGTGCGATGCGCACTAAACTGCGAGTGGGTGGGATCATCATACATGGCCGGCTTTGATTGGCGCTTGGCCGTCTCGAGTCGGACGAACGAAAGTCTCGTCAAAGACCTTAGTATCTAACTTCGTTAACGAAGTTAGATATTAAGATCTTTGGTCTCGTCCTTGTCAAGGTTAGACCACACACGTCACGACCACGCAGTAGTAGGATGACAGATGCCATGCAGCAAACAGCTGCGATGTTTATAACTGCGCGTTAAATAAAAATGATGGAAATTGAGAAAATGATGCTTCTTCATGATAAAAACATTTATTAAACGTGTTTTCAGTGGAATACCTCGCAGTTTCTAGTCATTATGAGAATGTTGAGATAGGATTTTCACTTCCTGGATCAAGTGTAACTTGATCAGCAGTGTCGTTTGTCCCATTATTACGCTTCACAATGCATGTTAAAAAGATTTGGATTCGGTTTTTTTATGAACATTCAGTTCGGATTCGGTTCGAAATCAAAAACATGGATTCGCACACCCCTACTTTTTTGTAATTTCCATTCATTCTAATCTTCATTAACCACTGATCAATATCTATCATTGAATGTTCCTTTGTCTATCGTTAAGGAGAATGAATTATACATTCACATACTTGGTCAGCGTAAATGGCCCTATCGACAGACCGGACACGTATCAACAAGTGAGGTCAAAGGGAGCTTGGTCTCTTGATAAGATACCAGATGACAGGGCCACTGTTAACATTTTACGCGTGCTGCTGTCCCCGGTCAACGTACTCTCCTGGGCCAAGTCTTCACCACGTGGCAAACCAAATATCAGTCTTGTTGACGGTTTAATTTCACTATTCCACATTCTAACATCATCAGTGCATTTATAGCTCTATTCTTCATGGACGTCACATTCATTTCAATTGTTTCATTCTTTTCTTCTGCCAATAAAATTAATACCTAGACCAGTTTGATTGGAAATCTTGTCTTTTACACCTTCACGATCATACAACCTGTCTCTCACAATAGGCCTATTAAAGTAAATGCTGCTTCAATAAATAATTCACTACACTCCAAGTCTAAATCTCTTTTGAATTTCGACATGCAAAATCAGGTTGAAACAATGTATTAGTGAAAGGGAAAGAAAGAACAGCAGCTTACCGAGATTTATGAGTAGAGATAGGCCTACTCATAGTGGCGAGCCTTTTGATAGAACACAGAGATGAAATGAAATGCACACGAGATTCTGATGTTTCGGCTATTGCCTTGGTTACAGTATAGTAGGCTAGATATAGTCACTCACTATCTACTCTACTGTTACCAAGGCAATAGCCGAAACGTCAGAATCTTGTGTGTACATTTCATCTCTGTGTACTATCTACGGGCTCTCTACCATGAGTAGGCCTATCTCTACTCATAAATCTCGGTAAGCTGCTGTTCTTTCTTTCCACTTTACCCAATTCATTAGGGGTGTGCGAATCGATGTTTTTCGAATCGAATCCGAATCCACTTTCAGATTCGGATTCAGTCCAACATGAAAGATTCGAAAATTTCGAATCTTGGCGCTAAAAACGTGGCAACATTGCATTGTCAACTTTCTTCATCGCGTGAGCAAGTGCGATGCGCACTAGCCTACGAGTGGGTGGGATCGTCATATATGGCCGGCTTCGATTGGCGCTCGGCCGTCTTGAGTCGGACGAACGAAAGTCTCGTCAAAGACCTTAGTATCTAACTTCGTTAATGAAATTGGATACTAAGATCTTTGGTCTCGTCCTTGTCAAGGCTAGACCACACACGTCACGACCACGCAGTAGTTGGATGACAGATGCCATGCAGCAAACAGCTACGATGTTTATAACTGCGCGTTGAATAAAAATGATGGAAATAGAGAAAATGATGCTTCTTCATGATGAAACATTTATTAAACGTGTTTTCAGTGAAATACCTCGCAGTTTCTAGTCATTATGAGAATGCTGAGATAGGATTTTCACTTCCTGGATCAAGTGAAACTTGATCAGCAATGTCGTTTGTCCCATTATCACGCTTCACAATGCATGTTAAAAAGATTAGGGTTCGGTATTTTTTATGAAGATTCGGTTCGGATTCGGTCGAAATCAAAAACATGGATTCGCACCCCCCTACAATTCATATATTATAGGCCTACATTATACTGCATTAACTTCACAAATTAGCTTTGTAGCACTGAGTGATGGAAGATAGATGGCTTGAGAACATACCCATTTTTATATTGGGTTTAGCGACACGCTGTACTGATGACCACGATCTATTGGCGTCTGTGAATGATATATGAGATGATGGGATGATGAGACAAAAGGTTATTTTATTAGGTATTGTTTGGATAGCGGGAAGAAGTCGGTCGTGACCTGTTGTCAAGGAACCATCCCAGTATTGACCTGAGTGACAGAGGGTAACCACGAAAGACTCCTGTCGTCCATGGCAGGAATCAAACCCCGATCTCCTGAATGGTGGTTCAGTGTGCTAGCCACTCGGCTACACGTCTCAGTAAGAACATACCTTTGGGCGGTTCGGCATTGCTGTCAAGCTCATCGGCTGGTGTGAGCAGATCGTTGAGCCACTTGACAAAGTCTCTCTCCTGTCTCGCCAGCCACTCGTCACTGTGGTAAACCCGACTGAGGACAAACGGGTCAGTCGTGGTGGTCGCAGCAAACGGGTCCGGGTTGGCCAGCGTGTGGAGGAAGTCTTCCGGTTCGGGTGGCAGGAGAATCTGGGGATGTACATTTTCATGATATTTTCCATGTTTAAAATTTTCGAAAGGTTCATTTTCTCTCGCTTTCAAATCAAGTTTTGGTTGTAAAGAACTTTTTACAGACAAAATCAGAGTTTAAATTCACTAGACTGGTAATACTGAAACGGTTCAGGTGGACCACCATATTGAAGGTTACACATTGCATTTGCTTACAAAATTGTCAAAGCTAGGAAAAATACAACATTTGACTAGTACAGCTGTAAAACTCAAGTTATTGGTTTCGTTTATTAATAAAGCGGTGGTAAAAATAGTACCGGTAAACACATTATTGTGAAATGATATAAATGGTAATGTCTAGGTCTAGGTCCACATTGGGAAAAAATAATTATAATAAAACTTGCAATGAAAGTTGAAATGATGAGAATAAGATAATAGGCCTGATAGGATCTAGCATAAGTTTTTGAATTCAGTAGAACCTCTGTTATAAGTTTCTCGTTTATACATTCATTACATTTATAAGTATTAGTTTTTGATCCAACCCATACGCTCCACATGTTAAATAGTTTCATTACAGTGAGTGGAACCTCTTTAGCACGTTTTTCAGGGGACCACACAAAAAACTTTCCAAGTGAAAAACTCACTAAGGAAACTATTCATCATGTGGGAGCATATAGATGGGATCAAAGAATAAAACTTACCAAGGTGAAAAATGCACTGACGAGAAACTTACTAAAGAGGTTCTACTGTAATAAGTTTTTCACGTTGAATAATTTTTTTTAGTCTGGTACCCTGAAAACGTATACAAGAGGTTCCACTGTATTGATAGATCTTCACTAAATGTTTGGACTTCTCAGTAATTGCCTGTAGATGGGGTCAGTACTCCTTTGAACAGTCCTATTCGAAAAGTCATTTGAAAATGTCTTATTTTGTCAAGTAAATGAGAAAAGATGTTGGGACATTTTCATTGAAAATTCTAATAAATCTAGATTGAAAATATTCAACGCTCTCAACGCTAGGAGTACCTGTTTGGTCGGCGTACGCTTGGGCGTCAGTAGAGAGAGAGACTTGATGGCGGCTCGCGCGCGCTTGATTGAGATCAGCTTGCTGGGGCCGGGAGCCAAGCCGCTCGACTTCGTTCGACCTCCCTTCGGAGCGTAACCCGACGGAGGTCTCATCGCGTCTATAGGCCTGGCCGACGAGGTGGCCGCAGCAGGCGTCACTGTAGACAGAGTGGAGGCAAATATAGTAGGGATAACTTTGGTTAGCCGAAAACCGGTTCCGAATCGGTTCCAAGTTCAAGCGGTTCTGAAGTCTGGAGAATCGATAGCTTCTGTGATAATTTCTTCAATTATTCATCATGTTGATTGAGTTATTATGTATAATTGGTGGATGTTTTTCAAGTGTGTTGTTGCAAAATGAATTGTATATATATATATATATATAAATACTGGCTCAGGTGTGCATTATTTATTTGTCTTTACTCCTCCATGCGCAGTAAAACCCAAAATATGTCCTGCCACTGCTTTGTTTCGTCAGAAGAGTTGTTGCCTTGTTGGTGGGCTGAAAGATAAGCGAATGATATGATGACGCCTAAAAACAAGGAATAAACTCGCGCCAATGTGAGAGAGCGTCTAGATGAAAGTTTTCTCTTATTTTCGACCAAAAAATGTTGGAGAATCGGTTCTAAATCAGTTATCCGGTTCCAATTTTTTGGAACCGAAGTTTTCCCTAAAAGATAGTAATAACCTGTTGGAATATATTATTGGAAAATGGGATTTGATTTGAAGAATATCAATTTGTGATGGACGATATGAGAGATGAATGATAATGATTTGCTTAACAAACTCACCAACAGTTAGGTTATACGGGGTACGAATGAGCAGGTAATTAGGAAACTATGATGTGATGATAAGTGAAGTAATTTACAAAAACCCATGCCTTATGCGGGACTCGAACCCACGCCCAACGGTGACTTCAGTGTCTGAAGAGGTGCCTCAGCTGACCGAGCTACCAAGGGCAGCTGATGAATGATACAGTGGAACCTCTTTATTATGTGAGACATGTAAAAATAACAATTGCTATACAAGCAACAAAGTCTCAAAGTGCTTTTTGGCATGTTTTTATAATATTTCTTCATGCTTCAATATGTTTGATGGTGTTTCATCATGTTTTTGCAAAGGTGACAAAGCACTACCGGTACAAGCATCTGATTCTGCTACGTTTCAATATATTGGCAATATAGATGCTACATTTGGAATAGAAACATTATAGATGCGATTTCCCTCAAAATGATTTCATTTGAGGTGTGAATGGGTGAAGTTAATTGAGAAATTTGGAAAGAAGACGTGCGGTTGCAAATGCAGGGGAGGGGCGGGCAGTGGAGGCGCAGGTTTAACCCGCTTGTGGAGACTATTTTTCTAGAAATATCAATTGGGGTGTTTCTATTGTATGCCTATTGTACATTGTCTAGTAGTTTTACCAGAACCATACTGTTATGCTAGAGAACGTTGTTGCGCTACAAAACACGATGTTTCAAAATAATAGATGCACCAAAGTGCTACTATTCAAATTCTAAATTTTATGAACATAAAAAATAGAAGCTATGTTTATGTGTCTCTAGTTGAAGTGAAGCTTACTAAAGATATTCTACCGTACAGAGTATCTTTTATTCATTTTTTTATTTATATTGGGTTTTAACGACGCACTATACTGATGCGATCTATTGGCGTCGATGGATGATGAATGAGATGATGGGATGATGAGATGAAAGGTCATTTTATTAGGTGTTTTGGATGGTGGGAAGGAGTCGGTCGTGGCCTGTTGTTAAGGAACCATCCCAGTATCAACCTGAACGACAGAGGGAAACCACGAAAAACCCGTGTCAGGATGGTCGACCATGGAGAGAATCGAACCTCGGTCTCCGGAATGACGGTTCAGTGTGTTACCACTCAGCCACGCGTCTCGGTTACAGAGTATCACACAGTGTGTACACAGTACTGTGAATTATCGTCTTTCATTCATCTCTCATATCGTCCACCACAAATTGATATTCTATTGGAATATACTAGGAAAACGCTATATACGTGTTGTTAGAAGAGTGGAAAGTATGTCGACTTCATTGCCAAACTTTTGCCTAAATTTGCCAATTGGGTAACATTTTAGTTATAAACGGGTAAAAACGGCTTCGAGTGGTACCAATTAAGCACATTTAATGTTTTTTTATTCAAAATGGCTGACCCGATAAAGCTGAGAATTTCCAGAAATGTGTATCAAGATGTTATTCAACTTCACACAAAATTTCAATTTTTTGGAAAATGAAAATTTTTCAATTTTTTCCCGCTGTGTTATTTTAATGGGTAGGCTATTTTTGAAATTTCTAAAATTCATAAAAAAAAAGTTGATATCCGATAATGCCACAAAACTATACAGATCCAAGTTAGATAAGGAACCATGATAAAAAAGTTTGAAATTGATAGCTGTAGCTGTTTGACCTGTGGAGAACCGACAAAAACGATTAAAAAAAAAACAACATAAAAATGAACACCAATTTTTTTCAGGATGTCAAATTGAATCCTCGCTAAAGCTCGTCTAATGACGCATGTATGCACCATCTAGCACGTGACTGTGCAATAGATCTCGAGAAGCAGCCGACCTCTACATAAACTGTACACACTACGATGTGCAGGAAAACAATCAATTAAAATCTAAAAATTTCACCATCTCGAAGGTTGAAATTGTCGATAACAATTGAAACGATCACTTCAGACAAAATGATTGCGAGATTCGGAGGAGTGTTTTCGAGACGTCGCGTGCTCTAGTAGCAATACGTGTTGCCGCCAGGCTCGTGCATAACTTTCATCCGTTCTCGTTTACGTTCAAAGAGCCCATCCATGGTGAAATGCCAGTATGTCAGCTTAATTTGTAATGTTCAAGTCAAATTGACATTTCATTTTTGTGATATTGGCATTTAACAATGTGCAAGCCTCGGAAAAACGGAGCAATCAACTTCATCAATAATTGGCTGTGACAGGGGCTTCGAATGAGACGGTCACTGAACTTCAATAACACTCAATCATTTATAACTGACCATTTTCAACTAACGGTATTTTATGCTTCTTTATCAATTTTAATTATGTCATTAATTATTACTTGTTTAGACATTACAAACTCAGATACGTACTTTAGCTAATCTGTATTAATGAATATGAGGCATCAAAAGATCCCTTCAAACTACGGTAGCATTCTAGCTTGAAAGAATTCTTGCACTACCCACTGTTTCTTGTAGTATGTACTCCATAGTCCATATTATGTATTGCATCAGTGTACAAAGCTGCATGGGAATTTGTTCTACTGTGTCCGTTATCCTACTCCATGCTTTTTGTTCAGCCCAATCCTATCGCCACGGAGTCCACGAGTGATTTAGCAGAATATCAGTCTTTTCTGATAACTTTTGAATGGTATGAGATATTGAAATCCTAATAAGAAAACACAGATATTTTCATTACCTTCAAAATGGTATAAAATAAGTAGGCCTACGGTAATAACCTTTTCATCTCATATCGCATAATTGGCAAGCGAACAGTTAAAAACATATTTTTTAGCTGTAAACACAAGACAATTATGTGTTACAAGTTGAATAGTCATTACTTACACCGTCTTGAATGTATTGAAAATATCTGTGTTTCTTCTTCAATAGAATTTCGATATCGCATACCACTAAAAAATTATCACAAAAAAATATATGATATTCTGGTATTTCAACTTCCACGCGCTCAAGTTTTTCTCTCAAATGTATTATTTCAATAGGCCTACAATTTGCCACTGAGAAATCATGTTTTTGAATGCTGGTCTGTTGGTTTAACGGAATCATTGAGGATATGGAAATGTAATGAAATGCGAGAAAAATGAGTTTCTTTTCGTTGGCATGCACTTTATTGAGAATTATTTCACAGGCCTCGTCAATATACGTTCTCTACAGAGAATTTTTATAGGAATATAAAAAATGCAGTGTGTAGTTGTAGGCCTACCTACATAGATCATGCAATACTATGAAATTACCATATGAAGTTTTCAATGTCTAGTGCTATAGCCTATAGGGCTATAAATGATATAAATCCATACACTAGGCCTAGGCCTATAGTTAATTTGTTTAGGCTACAAACAGGTCAGCATTTACAAAAGCATACATTATGTCAATTTTTTTTTTTTTTAATAACATCGAAACTTGATACAAAATCACTGTTCCCCAATTAAGGCTATGGATGAAAGATAGGATCGTTTGGACGGGCTTAAATTTGGTTTAAATTTGGTTTGGTTTAAATTTCTGACACACAATTCAAATGGAGCTTCTCAAGTAATCAAATATGTAAATTTAAAAGAAATATTCATAGCAACATCACGTGTCAACCAAATAAGATCAAAATTGTGAACCAATGAGCAACTAATAAACTACTTGTATTACTGTCATTGATTGCTGAAGCATAGGCCTACTTCCTGAATTTGATATGTGTTACAACCTCAACATTATGAAAAGAAGAAATATTCAACGAAAAAGCAAACAGTGGGCGCTACGTATTTGGGAGCAGTATTTTTGGTAAAAACCTACCATTAGGTCTATATGGCACTTAACAAGTTTTGTAAAATGACGTAACAGACGGTACATTATCATTAAAAAATGTTCAACAAAATTAATCAACAATTCTAGCTCTTTTATGGAGTCAAAATTAGCACAAAGATAATTACAAATTAAAACTAGACCTATTCATGCACGAAAGTTATTAGCAATTTTGAGAAAACACTTTCATAATCTCATCAAGTCATTACCAGTAGGCCTACAGTGAAACCTCTATGCATCGTTCCCGGATCCATTGTTTTCCCGCTTGTATCATTCACTTTTTCTTGCCCCACCCCCATATAATCAATGTTTAATTTTTCTGGATGGATCGTTCTATTTTCCTGGTCTCTTAAAAAACGATGGATAGAGGTTTCACTGTATTGAAGTACCCATTCATGAAGGAATGTTCAATAGCAGATTGGGACATAATATTGCCGTTAATTATCTTTACTAGTAAGGCTTGGTTCGCTTACCCTTACGGTCTCTAGGAGTTTTACCACCAACCCGCTTCGCAGCAGACGTGGCATCAAGCTTTCTGGCGCTACGCAACACGATACTCTTGGTGGGGATGATATTGGGAACATGTGCTTTCACCTTGTGGAACGGTTCGAACCATAATCCTGCCCCGATCACGCTCGCTGCCGATTCGTTTGCCTTTCCGGCCGCCGCTTGACTACGTCCGAGTGACATGTGAGACTCGTTGTTTGCGGTGAACATTAATTCTCGTTGGTAAGCCATCGTAGGGGACAATGTAAACGTCTCGCTGCTGCATCGGCGGTTGTCGGCGCAATGCACAATATCCCGACTACAGACAGCGGCGTCAAAAGCGTGGTTAGTCTCGCCGTGCAAGTTCGATTTGCCGGGCGAAGAGAAATCCGTAAAATCTTGAGAAGTGGGAGACATCGTGTATGTCTCGTTGCTGAAACGCCTCACGTCGGCAGCAGAACCATCTTTCAATTCATTCATCAAATCACCCGGACTCAAGTTCATTCTCTCGCAATAAGGGCTGCACAATTTCTTGAACTGCATCAATTGCCCGATGGAATCGTTACCCTCTTCCTCCTCCGTCAAATCGTTGAGACGATCTTTCAGTTTGGCCGGAGCGAGATCCGAAAACATATCGTCCAAACGGGTTTTGAAATTGACTATCTTATCGAATCCATTCTTCTTTGTCGGTGAAGGACTGTCAGCCTCCAAGCTGTCCACGCTGCATTTATCCGAATCGGAAGAACTGAACGTCGTGACAGTGCTGGTGGTCGAAGTCTTGCGTAGGGTTTGTTTGCGCGCCGAGTAGAGAATGAAAGACTCGTCGAGGGTGTCCACACTGTACGTGCTTGTCCTTCGCTTGAACGAACGATTGCCGGATCGTTTGGTGTTTCCGTTCTCTTTACGCGGAGGTGGTGTGATATTACTAGTTACAAACGTTGTCCTGCGCAACGGAGTGGGCTCAACGTCGCAGGGCGGAAGCTGCTTGTTGGCAAATGAATGAAACGTCTCGTCTAGAAAGCTGTTTGCGATATCCTTCTCCGAGGCTAAATACGTAGTTCTCCGCAGAGGGGAAGGAGGCACATTGAAAGAGGGTAATTGATTGCCGTCCAAGGAATGGAACTCTTCATTAAGAAAACTGTCCATTTCCGAAGGTAGAGTATTACTGGCCGTGCCGAATGTAGTGCGACGAATTGGTGAGGGTGGCGAAAGATCAAGGGAAGAAGAACGTTGACGGTTTGTCGAAGAGCGAAAGTGCTCTTCCGAACGAAAACTATCGACAGTGTTCTGCGACAGTAAGAAGGTGGAACGTCGAAGAGGAGTCGGTGCAACGTCGCACGGAGGCAGGCCTCGTTGCGACCCTCGGTTGGCCGGGCTGGGAGATTTCGGGCGTGCGAAGAATGGTTCTTCGGGTGTCGACGGGATTGCACTTCGCGAGCGCCGACGCGGCACGATGACGGGAGACAAGTCGACACTCCGGGATCTTGACGCTTGGTCAAGCGAGCTTCTCAGAGGTGTCACCCGACGTGAACGTCGTTTAGTGATGCTCAGCAATGGATTATTGGACGGTTTACTGGAGAGAGGACTCGGTGTTTTGAGTGAAAATATCTTCTGTTTCTTCGAGCGAGGCGGTGTGTTTTCTTCGTTTCCTCTCGCAGTCGTCGACTTGAGGACGACGGTCTGGCGGCGATCTGGAGGAGACAGAAGACTAGTCGGCGACAACGCCTTTTTTGTCGGTATTATCGTCGGCTTTTTAGGGACTTGGAAACTTGGTCGGATGTTATTTTGTGGTCGTAGAGGATTCAAGACTTGCTTGCGTTTCTGAAATTGAGAAAAAAATTATAGCGTATCAGGTGGGCCTATCAGAGGGGATTTACATTTGTATAGATATACAGTACAGATTTGATGCAAGAACTTTTATTGAAAGATTTCAAAAATTGACCATTGAATTTGAAAACATTTTGAAATTGAGCACTGAAAAATTGAAATTGAAACACAGTCAACTAATATAGTCAGTATTGATAGTGATAGGGTCTTCAGGTATTTCCGAAGACACAATTTTACCGTAAATGAAAACAAGTTTTCTTTTGTACGCACTCCAAAGGTCAAACGAGATTTTTTTTTATGGAACTTGACATGTACGTACGTCATCATTTAAGTTGATGATCTGTTTAGTTTTGAGGTGCAATTGGTAGGACTACTATTGAGATTTTTTTTTCGAAATTAGGAAGAACTCTGATAACTTGGTAGGGAAAAATTTGGAAAAAATGTTTCCTACGAATAGACCTAGGCCTGAATACAAATTTCTACGGAATTTAACCACACGAACGATGCATATTAAATCGAAGTTTTACATCTATAGGCCCTAGATTGGATAAGCCTGAAGATGATCAACCTAGGTAAAATCAATTAATGTAAATCATAAATCAATTGACGACTCACAGTCTCCGCCCCCTTGACGTCACAAATCATACCGTCCAATCAACAGGGCTGTCAAATTCAAATATCCACTCGGGGTATCTTCATATGACCACAAATGATATAGATCCAACTGGCCTACTGGTCAGCCACGCCTATTTCGAGTCGTCAATTGAAATTATCAATAGGTAAATCAGCAAGGCAGTAAGTTGATAGATTTAAAACCAAGGTGTGTTTATTGCTTTCCAGTAGGCCTGAGGCCTACATTTCATATAAAACTTGCTCATCTTACAACGCATATGCTGCGTTATCCAAGTCAATAAATCATCAGTACAGCATACAGACATAGGCCCTACTTTAACCGGCGTCACCGCTGTGAAGAGTATATAGACGGGCAGACCCATGCGGGCGTTCTCGATGTAGTTCACGTGAACGGTTTCTCTCCACGACCCTGATTTCACAGCGGTCCAAGAAATAGCAACATCTCTCGCTTCGTTGGCTTGCAGTTCCAACTCGGTTTCACTGAAGACAAACTTGTGCTCTGGTGAAGGAAGCTTGGTGAAATTCACCTGGAATAAAACAACATTCAATATCGATGGTTCAATTCTGTATTCGGCCTACTTTGTACGTATAAAGGAATTATCCGAGTTTGTTTCTTATGATGGATGTAGGCCTACAGTGAAACCTCTATCCATTGTTTTTCTTGAAAAACCAGGAAAATAAAACCATCCATGCAGGAAAATTTAACATCAATTGATTATATTTTATATGGGAGTGGGGTGAATGGGGGTGAATGGGTGGAGGAACAAACAGGAAAACGATGATCCGGGAACGATGCATCGAGGTTTCACTGTAATCAATCAGAAATATGTAAAAAATATGAAGTCAATCATATCATAGATCTATATTACCAAGATACGTTACTCAGCGTTGAGAAGGCGTACATATTTGTGTCTCAGCAGTACCTTCACACCGCTTTGCAAACCGGGAAGTTTCCGACATATTCGACATATATTAGTGATAATATAGAATGCCTTGCTTAGAAGTTATTTGTAAATGTCCAATATTGCTGCCGAAATTAGAACAAGCATATGTCACTATTGGCTGCAGGAGTAACGTATCTTGGTAAGGTGATATAGATCTATCATATATACGTATATATATATATATATATCAATCAGATATACAACCGGGTCATTGTGATTTTTCTAAACGCGGTCTGCAGCACGAAAAACTAACCAGCTCGCTACGCTCTGTAATGCCATTAGGGGTAGGCCTACAGTGAAACCTCTAGGCCTATCCATTGTTACTCAAGGGACTAGGAAAATAAAACCATCCATCCAGGAAATTCAACATTGATTGTATGCAAGTGGGGAAAGAAAAAATGAATGATACAAGCAGGAAACGATAGGCCCAAGACATAGCGCATTATAGTGCATAGTGGCTTCATAGTGCATTATTTGCGCCAAGTATACGCATATTCATTATTGGGAGAAGAATATATATAGGATATGGAAGAATCAATCAAATTATTAGCATAAACATGAAATAATGTGGTTTGAAGAATATTAATCTTCTCATGTTTACTCAAACACCGCCACTGCGAATTCTCGGACAATTAAAACAAGCGAATAACGAAGAGGGTGGGTGCCGAGAGTAACACCAGGGAGGGAATCAAACTTGATTACCGGTACTTAAAAATAGCAACACTGCTTCAAGGGCGTAATTGGCTATTGGATTCATTTCCTCGCCTCACGCTCATCATAATCATGGTGTTGATTTTGCCAACTCATTCAATGCGTGGAATTTCAATGACGAATTCTTCTTCGTCAATGTTAATTATTTAACAATATTCGTTATTTTGCAACTGTGAAAATTGAAATTAAAGTCTAACACCCGCTTGGTCAGCAGAGTCAAAAAGTAATTTTGAAATTAATTCTACATTGGGGAAATTTGAGTTTAAAGCTTCATTGAAAATGTGTATTCTTGAATTGAAATTACATCAGAAACTAAAGAAACTATCCCAGGCCTATCTCTAGTAATGATCATATTGGATGTCCACTAAGTATCTGCCTAACCAAATACACACACTCACCTGAACAGGGTAAGACGCCAAGTTTTTAATTGTAAGACGCCGGTCACAGGTTGATCCGATGGGAACATCCTCGAAAGCGATAGTAGGAGGCTTTTGAAATGGAGCTAGATATAGAACAGCAACCTCCTCTTCCTTCATAACCACTTTTTTACTCCCAGCACAGCCAGGACTTATGCTGAACTGTAATAAAAAATACAGGCGAATCAGATAATTTAGTAGGCCTAGACCTATGATTACGTTTTTTGGATTGTTCGTGAGGAAAACCTAGGACTAGTACCCTAGGTTTTGCTGTGTTGTAGGCCTACTGATTTTTGTTTTGTTTAGCCAAATGCTACATAACTTGAATACCTAAGCAACAGTTCAATAAGCCAAGACCTATAGTGAGATGGAAGAACTGAGTGTAATGTGACGACAGCTCTAGGCCTAAGACTATTTAAAAATGAGTCCAGACGTAGTCATATCTAGGTTATAGGTAATATAATTCTTAATGCATCAAAGGGAGATTTAGTTAGATTACAAACAATTCAAAATAAAGTAATGAGATATATTTTAAAAGAAACATGGAATTCAACAGAAACTAAACTTTTAAATGAAATAAAGTGGCATTAACATTAGGGAGACAATAGATTTAGAAGTTTATACATTCATATATAAGATGAATAAAGGGAAGCATCCTGAATATCTAGACAAATATGGTAGAAATACAAATAGACTAAATGTCCATGATACAAGAAATAGTAAGGATATGTACCTCAATAGTATTAGATCAACAGCAAGTAGCAATAGTATATTTTATAGAGGAATAAGAATGTATAACTCGCTACCATTAGTAATTAAAAACTGTAATACCGGTAGTGTAATTAGTTTTAAGTTAAATATCAAAAAGCATATGTTACAATTAAGAGAAAAAATAATAATTAGAGTATATTATGAGAAATATTAATAGAAGTCATAATATGTAAAACCTGTAAATGTAATAGCTCAAAGCTAAGCAATAAATACATACAATACAATACAATAGGTAACTAGGGCCTTCTTACATACCCAGTCATAACCTAGGTATTGAATGAAGTGATCTATACAATTAAACAACCTAGGTCAAGACCTAGATCCTAGGCTTCCACAGCCTAGGCATCAGTGGTCAATAGTTGAACATGCTTATAGGCCTAGGCCCACACATTAGTAGTGTTCGTCTGTCTGCACTATCTTGCACGAACTTGCACCAACTTACACCGATCGGTCGGTGGCCGTTCGTCTGACTCGGGGCAGAATAGTGCAGCTTGCACTCGGCAGTTCGTTTGTCGACGCACGGTGAACTAGAGTAAGTTGGTGTAAAAAAGTGTAAGAAAAGTTACCCCTGTACGTACAGGTGGTGTAAAGTAGTGTAAGCAGATTTTACGCGCGCAACATGGATGTATCTGTGGATGCTATTCACGTTTTACGTACGGACTGATGAAAACGGGATATTGTTTAGCTCTAAATGTTAGTTTTATCAGTTCATCAATCATCCATGAGATATTTGTTAATTATTATATCAGTTTAGCTCATTAGTTTTATGAGGATACTTTTATTTAGTTTATTAACAGTGCTCTCAAAAAAATATTGTTTGAATATTCCGGGTGTCAAGTAGCTTACTGGCGATTCTCTCGTCTTGCTACTTTTCTATCATCTTTTAAATATTATATGAATGCTTTTGGCCAAGGGTTATTGGTCATGAATATTTTTGTCTCGACCAATATCATTAGTAGTAGTAGTAGTAGTAAACTTTATTATCATGTTGCTATTTACATATTCAATTTCACTTTACATTCAATAAAACACTAAACTTAACATATTTCTAAATTCTAGAAAATCTAGGCCCATGCCTTTATATCTAGAATGTAATATTGTCATTTTTCTTTACAAGGAAATTTATCATGAGCGTAGAAATTAATTGAAAGTTGAAACATATTTTGAATTCGCGGCAAGTAGTTTGTGGTACGCGGTGGGTGGTGGCTGTTCGTCTGTAATTGTTAGTTCACGTACACCAAGTTGAACTGAACAACGGCGCATCCTGCACGGAGTTGAACTCAAGTTGCTCCACCCCCTTGAAGTGTACTCTAGTTCTTTTCAGTTCATGACAGACGAACACAACTATTGACTTCATACTAGGCTAGGACTACACTTAATGTAGATGTCTAGTCCTTGGGTCTAGCCCATTTAAGACACAGAAAAATAACCAAATAGGCCTAGGCCTACAGGCATGGGTGTTGTAGAACGTGGACATTGTAGGCCTAGGCCTAGTTAGGCTAGTGAGTAGTGACCCAAGGCTTAGGCCTAGGCTGGTCTATCGCAACCCAAGTACGGCTGCATAGCCCTTAGACCTTAATCAAAATCCAAGTCATAGGCTAGGCCTTGGCCTACCGCTTAATCCTATACTTAGTCTACTGCAGTAATCAAGTATAGAGGTTTCTGCAGTTACGCATTAGCCTAGGCCTACGCAATGCCTACGCCTAGGGCCTAGCCCTACCCTAGGTGGCCAACCTAGGCCAATCAATGCCTAGGCCTAGCATCGTCCTCTCTCCTCCTAAGCCTTAGTGCATATTACAGTTGTTACACAACTCACCTGGAAACTGGTCATCGTAATTAAATACCTAGCTTGGGTACCTAAGTAGAGTTTAAAAAATATTCAAATAAAGCCTGTCTTATAAGAGAATTATAATTGAACAATAAAATCCATATGGACGCTGTGGTCCTCTTGCTCTTTGCAACTGACGTACCCAAAAATATTAGTATATACTACTAGTACCAACCAATGTCGATTTAAATGGTTAAAACCGTTGCAACTGACGTTACAATTTCAAACTGAGTCGTTGCCCAATCAGGAAAGAGTATTTGAATAACCAGAGGTGATTGGCCGGTGCGTTTAATACGTTCCAAGAGACGGTGAAAACGGAACTCGAGAAAGCCGTGAGAGCATGGGTGTTAACCATCCATAGATCATGGACTTATAAAAGTTATAAGTCCATGCATAGATGATGGTCATAGGTCGCAGGATTGCATAGGTCGGAATCTTTCGTTGTGTAAACTAACTTTTGTTTGTGGACTTATTACCTCTATCAGAAAACGAGATCAACTTCATAAACATATTGTAAAATTAGAACTTGAAACGAAGCATAACAAAGCTGCACTCAACCCTGAAAGAACGTTACAAATTATACAGGAATTTTTTAAATAAACTACTGCGTAATACTAGAGATTCTTACTATGCAAAATTAGTTAACAGCGTTTCGAATAACCCCCCAAAAATGTGGACAGCCATAAATGAAATAGTAAATCGCAATCAAAAAATACTTCTACCCCAAAAAATTGTAATTCAATATGATGGAAATATTTATAAAATCTCAATATAGAACCACTAAAGATGGCAGATATTTTTGTTGATTATTTTTCAACTGTGGGAAGCAAACTAGCAAACAAAATAAAACATGAACACAACTTAAACTTAAAAGATACATACTTGGAAAGAAGTACACCTGAACCAATTAATAGTCTTTTTCTAAAACCGGTTACTTACGCTGAAATCATAAATTATATAAACATCTTGAAAAATGACGCTGCTTGTGGTATTGATGACATAAAAGTCACCACTTTGAAAACTGCAAAATCGTTCATTGCTAAACCCCTCGCATATATTTTTAACCTTTGTTTCGAAACTGGTGTCTTTCCACAAAATTTTAAAAAGGTGGTTATATTGTTCCTATACACAAAGGGAAAGAAAAAAAAGCCATTGAAAACTACAGACCCATTTCACTTCTCACACACCTATCAAAATTACTAGAAAAATGCATAAAAGAACGACTTATGATCTTTCTTGAAAAAAACAATTTACTTTCAGAAAACCGATTTGGATTCAGACCAAAGAGAAGTACAAACAATGCTATTTACAAACTAACTAGTCAAATCTATAGCCACCTTGATAACAATGATAAAACTTTAGCCGTATTCCTATAGATTTAGCCAAGGCATTTGACACAGTCGATCACACCAATCTAGTAGCAAAATTGAATCGAATTGGTATCAGAGGAACACCTCTGCAGCTATTCAAAAACTATCTACATACCGGTAACCGTGAACAAGTCGTTAAGATCAACAACTCTTTCAGTAAAACAAAAAGAGTTGAGTACGGAGTGCCTCAAGGTACGGTACTCGGTCCCATCCTCTTTATTATTTACATCAACAATCTATGTAGTCTAAATATAGGAGGAAGTATTTCAACATATGCGGATGACACTGTCATAAAGTTTTATGCTGAGAGTTGGGAAAACGTGTATACAAAAGCTAATAGTGGTATGAAAAACATTTATGGCCGAGTCTGGTGACACTCAGGTGTCACCAGGTTTTCATGTTTGTGGACCTCGAGTGTTCCTAGCCTCCCATTCTGGTGACACTCAGGGTCGCGTCTCCAGTTCACAGGCCACACTCCGGATTCGTTCGGGAGGGTTCGGCATGAATGTTATCAATATACACTCTATACTACTTTACACTTCCTTTTTTTCTTTTCGATAATGATTCAATTATTAGATTCCAAAATTGCTCTTCGATTGCAAAAATCACTTGAAAAATGACCATATTTCAAACAAATCACTGCTGGGAATTTTGCTGGGAGAAATCGTGAAAATAACTCCGAAAATGTCTATAATGCTTATACTATTAAAAACAACTTCGGTAATGTCCATGGTGATTCAATAATTGGACTTCAAAACTGCTTGTAAATATCAAGAAATCACTTGGAAAATGAAGTAGGCCTATTTAAAAAAATTTCCTGCGGGGCTTTTCTGGGTGAAATCGCAAAAGTATCTCTTTGAAAATGTCCATGATGATTTAATTATAAGACTTCGAAACACTTGTGAATCGCAAAAAAAAACTTCTTGAAAAATGTCCATATTCTTAAAAATTCCCTGCGGGGCTCTGCTGGGGGACTTCGGTTCCCCAGACCCCCTTTTCGCGAGGAGCTAATGTCCAGCTGGGCGATCATTTTATTCATGTAAGTTGTAACCTGTGCGCCCCCCCAGTATACAAATCCTAACGACGTCCCTGCATAGAATATATAGTTACACAGTACATTAAAGGTACCACACCAGATGTTCAAGTTCATTGTATATGCAAGATTCTCTTAATGCTTTCCTATTTATATTTTGAAAGTGCTTACTTTTTTCAATAAATAAGAAAAATACAGCATATCACATACCAATTGCTTTGATTGTAACTTTTTTTCACACAGCTATTATATCATTGATACAAGTACCTAGATATAGCTTATGAAAAAGATTGTTTGTCTTAAATAGATTATGTGAATATTCTACTGTGATACAAGTATAGTTATATATTTCATTGCTTAAAATATGCAAGAAAAAACATCGCCACCGGCGGCTGGGACTACGCCTAAGACCCAGTTGTGGCTCGGGCTTCGCCCTCGCTGTAAGAGGCCGTTTTGAATGTCGTTGCCACCAGGGCCTTCTGGACCCAGTCTGACACTGGGATGAATTATTAATGAGATGATGGTTTTATGGGTAATGGGAAGGATAGTGGAAGGAAGCAGTTGTGGCTTATATTGTGGGAACCATCCTGGCATTAGCCCAGACTACAGAGGGAAACCATGAAAAACCCTTGTAAAGATGGACGGTAGCGGGTATCGAATCGGGTCCGATATGCCCACTGCCTCCCGGGTCACATGAAGAAAGTGCGTTAACCACTCGGTTACTTGTGCCAGTAGCAGATATTCATCCTGATAAATCGCCATATTAGGTCATGACAATTTGACAGCATATTTCTAGCATCAAATATCATAAGAAATGACAAGGTCGTGGCAGACTATGAAGCACGCTTAGGTTACTTTGTTTTCCCGTTGAATTTGACTACGCAGGGCAACATTCTTGTAATAACCAGAAATAATTTCTAGGAAATCGTAAAAATGAAAGAAATTGATAACACTAGCATATTTTTATTGGTTATCAAAACTGCAGAGAAATAATTTTGTGGTTTTACTGTGTTATCAATCTGCATTTTATTATATTTGAACAGTCTTCAATTCAAACTTTGCCATCCTTTTTGTAATTTCAATTATATCAACTGCCATGTTATTGAATAGCCTCTTGTGCCACTTGACAACACCACCAATTAAGGGATACAGTTACCTTTCCTCTTCCCACACCATTCCAGTCAGTCCAACTCGCAACGTGTACGGTGTTAAAAGCTGCCTGAACAACTGGCAGTCAGTGAGTTTCATTTTTTGTTCGTATACTCTAGTTTTAGTTCATAGTTCATCATTATTCATAATTTATTATCAATTCACTAATCAATTAATCATTCATATATTCAATCAACAAGTGTTCGTAGTGTACACTTCACCATCGTAATCCCGAAAAATTCCTCTCACTGCCATGCCACGTCACGCCAGATCCAATAATCCCTCTATGGTATTTATTCGTACCATTCGCCATACAGCTTACACTGAATTCAACTACATACTATAGAATATATTGAGTAGATAACAACTGTAGAGTCTAAATAATGTACCTCAAAATATATTTCACAAAATAAATAAAATACTTGACATAAAAAATGATGTAAATATATTATATAATACCGTTCGAGCTATTAGTAGCATATAAAGTACTGTATGTCATTATTCATTCAGAGTAGTAGTAGGATTAAAATTGTATTATACTCAAGTCTAGTTGCAGAGTATTATGCTTTAAGAATAGGCTAGGGGAAAAACCATTCACACAATAATATTACACACAAAAATTCATCGACTCACTTTTCGATTGAATGATATATTTAATTATTTTTTAACTGTACAATGATACACATACTAGTGTGATTACTGCTCATGATCAAGTATATTTACCATTTTTGATTCTTGTTCAAAGTATTATAAAAATAAGAATAATGTAAATTTCTAAGTACTAAAATGAATACAAAATACCTAATAATGATAAATGTGAAAATTGTACAAGGGTATGTTAAATAATATTGTTTCACATTAGAGATAGCTTACTAGACCTACCAATTATACAGAAGGTGATGGCAGCAGATGACAGAATGCCAAAATACAAATACAATAAGCTGCCTGAGGTATATCTTAATTATATCTATATATCTATACATATACATAATTATGATATATATATATATATATATATATATATATATATATATATATATATATATATATATATATATATATATATATATATATATATATATATATATATATATATATATATATATATATATATATATATATATATATATATATATATATATATATATATATATATATATATATATATATATATATATATATATATATATATATATATATATATATATATATATATATATATATATATATATATATATATATATATATATATATATATATATATATATATATATATATATATATATATATATATATATATATATATATATATATATATATATATATATATATATATATATATATATATATATATATATATATATATATATATATATATATATATATATATATATATATATATATATATATATATATATATATATATATATATATATATATATATATATATATATATATATATATATATATATATATATATATATATATATATATATATATATATATATATATATATATATATATATATATATATATATATATATATATATATATATATATATATATATATATATATATATATATATATATATATATATATATATATATATATATATATATATATATATATATATATATATATATATATATATATATATATATATATATATATATATATATATATATATATATATATATATATATATATATATATATATATATATATATATATATATATATATATATATATATATATATATATATATATATATATATATATATATATATATATATATATATATATATATATATATATATATATATATATATATATATATATATATATATATATATATATATATATATATATATATATATATATATATATATATATATATATGTATACGTATTATATCTGTCAAAGTATTTTCAAATCGGTGGCACCGGTAAGAGAATGAATATTAGAAGGAAGTTATAACCTGAAAAAAAGGATGAATATTCATTGCATAATCAAATCAATTATGTAAACAGAACTCGAAAGATATTTGAAAACATCTCAATATGTCTTTGAGAATAACATTAGATAACATTGTTTGAACTCATCTGCCGTAGTGTTTTCTTATGAACAGAGCTGACTAAAAATGTTGTTTGATTAACGATTGAGACGAGACAACGTGTCGTATAATTCAGAAAAAACCATGTAGTTCTAGTGTGAGACATTGATTGCCACATAGGCAGGCCTAATCTCTGATTTGTTCCGTGTTATTTGATGGCCAATGACAAGTCAACTGCTCGAGAATGGGTAAATACAATGTTCTACAATAAGAATCAGCTATGTATAGACCTACTTCCATTAATTCTTCACGAGCTTGAATATCAACCGCTAATGTATTGGTTCTAGATTCTACATTCATCTCCAGTTAGCTGAAGTATTTTTGAAATACGACCAACCCTGTCTTCAGATAGCTCAGAACAGATACAAAAACTAAATCACTTATTGCAATACACATATCATACATGTGCTACTACTGTAATAGCTTTATACAAAACTTGATACATAACAAGCTATGGCCCATGAGATACCTAAATAAAACTAGCAGAAATTAGGTTTGAAATAATCACAATATTAATTTACACGAACAAAGTTATTAAATCTGTTTGTAAAGCACATTCTTCAAAATGAGATGACAAACAATTGTTTACTTTCTTTGTAATGGAAAGTCTTGTAAGAAAGTATTGTGCTGATTGTTGGGATTATCAACAGAATGGTGAATTGGTGACCGGTAAGCTATACTCGAAGAAATTCTAAATGGCAAAATAAAAATAGCTTGGAAAAACATGGATTTTCAGCAAAATCAATGTTAAAAGGAGCTACAAAATGACTAGCCTACGAAGTGATGACCACAGTGCAATCACGTGTATTGTATCAAGCAGGTCGACACGTACTAGATGCAACATGTTATAACAGGCTACGGTGAGGCTAGCATTTTCTTTTCATCACTTTGAGAACAAACAAACAATTAACAACACGCGACGTGTTATTTTTAATCACGATTTTAAATTAAGGCCAACTTTTAATCGCGAACCAAATTGACGCCGATACGATTCTGAAAACGAGATTTTTTTGTTACGTCTTGGGTCGGACTAAATGAACTTTTGAATTATTCTAAATAAGTTGTATCTACTGAAATAGTTTGCTGTTTGGTTGTCAACTTCAATTAGGCATTCGTTTTTTTTTTTTTTTTTTAATAAAAATGAGTCATTTAAGAAAGTGTAGAAAACAACATCTACTAGACTCTGGTTTGCTCCAAGTGTGAGCATGTCTCTGTCGACAATAACGATAGGAACAGAAGAAAATTATTATAACACGGAGGGTGATATTAGTGAAAATCAAATACCATAGATATATATGACCTCACTGAGATACGTTACTCCTGCAGCCGATAGCGACATATGCTCGTTCCAATCTCGGCGGCCATATTGGACATTTACTAATAGAATACAAGCAAAGCTTTCTATATTATCACTGATATACGTCGAATATGTGGGAAACTTCCCGGTTTGCAAAGTGGTGTGAAGCTACTGCCGAGACATAAATATGTACGCCTTCTTAACGTTGAGTAACATGTCTCGGTGATTATAATATAGCCTATGCTAATACCAAGGTCAAACCCAGATCAATCACACCTCAATTACGTGCCGGGTACTGAAACGGCCGTTCTATCGATAACATAAAATAAAATGATACTGTTTGAAAGTTAAACAATATCACTACTATTGGTCAATTGGCGAGGTAAGGAGAGTGAAGGGATGAACGTGTGCTAGGAATGTATTATTTCTAAATCTTCTCTCTATCTCGGTTCTTCCTCAAGAGGGGTGCTATATAAGGGGGTGATTTATCCTCTACATCATAATATATATACGTATACAATATAATATGTACATTTCAGCCTAGAAGCTTGGCTCAATGTGAGAAGACCACACTACCATATATATTCTCTTAAGAGCGCATCAAAGTTGATTTAGACGAATACCAATATTTGAGGTAAATTTTGCATCGAGATGTCAACATTGTATTTTTGTGGAAACGCAGATCTTTTATTTAGGCCTAAATTACAGTACACCGTTCAGATAACAACTATTGTATTGTATTGTATTCATATAAATTAGCTGTTATCTCATAAAAATTGTTTCAACATTGTAAGAGAATTTAATTTAGTTGGATGTTATGAGTAGCATTTACATGAATTCTTCAAAGTAATTTGAATAATTATAACAAAAGTTAGGTCGTCATATAAGATTGTGCTACTGTATACCGTATTTTCTATTCAGCATACAGGAAAGCATCGCAAATAAAACGATAATAATGATAGGTAAATACCGGGATGGTCCCTAGAATATAGGCCTTGGCCGGTTCCTTCCCATTACCAAAGAAACCTTCATCCGAAGTCTATAGAAGTGATGGTGCATCGTTGAACACAATATAAATACTGAAAAAAAAAAATAATCGGAGCCCAATAATAATACTTTTATTGATTTCGATTAAATCATCAGAATGAGTGGCCTGACATGAATTTATGATGGGCTGATTTGAATTGATTTCTCCTCATTCTTTCTTTTTAGCTATTCAAAGACAAAACTAAATTAGTTCACATTAAAACTAGGAGTGTGCGAGTTTGAGAATCCAAGTTTGAGTCGAGTTCGAGTTTGAGAGAAAACAATGAGTTTCGAGTTTGAGTTCCAAAAAAAAAACAGAAAAAAGCATCAATCAGTAGCAACCTCTGGACCCTGAAATTAAAAAAAAAAAATCACGTTCTATATTCGGGACAATACAAGTACAGAAAAATTGAAAGAAAGAGAATTGAAAAAAAAAATCAAACTCTAAATTTCTGAGTAAGGCTAAATTTGAACTCGAGCTTGAAACTCAAATTCAAAAATTCGAGTGCTCGCACACCCCTAACTAAAACTGTAGGCCCATTGTGGCATTTAAAATATCTACGTTTCAACTGAATCACATTGTTCATTCTGCAGAACACAGTGTTTACAAGTTATCAGCAAAAGATCGGTGTTTCGCTACATCGACTCCCACGCGTTCTCGACGCTTACGAATACTGCAGTGTTTAAAATATAAGCATGTAAATATCCAAATACGGTAAAGCGGGGCAAAGTTACAGTTTGTCAAGAAGACAGTGTTTGAAAATATTCCCTCTACATTGTTACGTTGGAGTTATTCTGCTTCGTTGTTGGAGAGCCTCAACGTTCCCTGTCGATTAATCGCTTTGATTATCGACGAGCGAGGGTTTTAGGAATAGAATCACTCCCTTTGTCTTTGTCTCTCTCTCTCTCTCTCTCTCTCTCTCTCTCTCTCTCTCTCTCTCTCTCTCTCTCTCTCTCTCTCTCTCTCTCTCTCTCTCTCTCTCTCTCTCTCCTTAAATCTATCTAGTCGAGTTGAGAGAAACTTTGAATACACATTGTGAGCATACGATGACCAACGTATCAATTTCTTCAATATGTTGTCACATTAATTATTGAAAGTGTCGAAATCAATTACTCGGTAAGATTCTAAACTCGTAATCCAAGGGAAACCACAATTTTCGATGCTGACACTTGAACAACGTCATAAATCAGATTTGCATTTGCGATAAATACAGCTGATACAGTCTTCTTCAACGTGAGACGAGTGTCGGAAAGTGCAGACACGGTTAGTAACCCGAAAACTCGTGCACGTCAACGGTTCAATATTCTAGTCAATATAAAGCTCGACTTTACGAGATCACGATCACAAACCAAGCTCTTAGTTTCGTTAGGTACAAGTGCTCAGAAGTCGGTGAAAACCTGTCAAGTCTTGTCGTAATACACCTCATAACACAATCACGATCACTCGGAGAAGTCCAAACTCTGTTCACGTCGGCTCGTAAACTTTTCCACACGGAGGTAAACGTCAAAACAACTTCTACCAACCTCTGCGGCACGTTAATACTAAAAATAAATACAAAGTCCATATGTAATTATGTATACCGATTATGTACACCATGGCAACTTGGCGAGCGGACCGTTCAAGTGGCCGCGTCCCTCAGACTGTCTCTACTCTGCGAGTCCCTCGGCAGACCGGGCGCCGAATCCCTCCTGACGACCGCCGGGTTCTTGTTGGCCACCTCCTTGATGGAGCTGAGCGTCTTGTGGAGCCACGGCGGCCACTGGTTCCGCGCCGCCTGCAGCTCCGTGGCAGCGGAGCCCAGCTGGTGCACCAGGTCCTGGTTCCGGCACTCGGCCTCCACGTGCGCCAGCTTGGTCTGCGCCAGCTCCAGCTCCAGCTCACGGATCCTCTCCTGCGCGCGCGTCAGCTGCGGATCTGTCTTGGAGCCGTCGGGCCGCGGGGGGAGGGAATCGCCGACGAGGAGGGCGTTGCAGTGGGCGCAGCTGGATAACTCGCCCTGAGACACAGATTCAAGTGAATATATGAATTGACGACTAGTGATTGACCCGCCCACAAACGTCACAAAACAGAACATCCAATCAAATGGGCTGTTTGTTATGTGGGTAAATTGCATTGCCTATCAGAGTATCTCTAAATGCCTACATGAAGTATAGATCAAGGTGGCCTGCCGATAAGCCACACCTATCACTAGTGGTCAATTAGGTGGAAGGGAAAGAAAGAACAACAGCTTACCGAGATTCATGAGTAGAGAAGGGCCTACTCATAATGGAGAGTTTGTTGATAGAATACGGAGATATATGATTTGTACAAACACAAGATTCTGACGTTTCGGACATTGCCTTGGTCACAGTAGAGTAGACAGTCATATTCATGTTCATAACCTTTCTGTTCAAGTTTATTATAGAGCTTATTTTATCGCCTAAAACTTGGAAAGTCCAAGTTTTATTAATTAAGATTAATAGGTGGTAGATAGCAGAATTAACAACATAAACTTGATGAAGTTTAATTGTATTCTATTTATATTCAGGATTTTTTATTTTCTGTAGATGCCTGAATAGCATATACCGGAATGAAGTCGACCTGGTTGTGTGATATGGATTTGAATGTCCAACTTTACCTGAACCCTAACCACATTTTACAACCATCCATTGACAAGTACTTCGATACCCATGTCACATGAGCCAGTCGACTTTATTCCGGTATACGTTATTCAGCGTTCCCTTCAGATTTAGACAAGTAGAATCATATACACCAGGGCCCAAATTCACAAAGAGTTTTACCTTGAAACATTTTAGCCCTTAACCCGTTCCAAGTTAAAACACAGATAACACGTTTTAACTTTATCACGGTTTTATCCTTATTCCCTATTCACTAAGAATTTCAACAGAATTTTGCCGTAGTGTGAACTTTGGCCCCAACTGTCCGTGCCGTTGCCGTGTGACGTCATTGTTTTCTACTGCCAACCAATGTGAGCAAAGAGCGGGATGTCTCAATTAGTTTGTAATAACGTGATCTAAACATCAATTACTTATTTCCTAGAGCTAGAGAATATTTAAAATAAAAATGAATGCATTAAATGTTGTATATATACCTTTACGTTTTTCTTTCTAATTCTCGTGAATCTTTTTGTTGTTGATCATCAAGAAGGCTTTGCATTTTGTTTCAAGTCAATTCTGACAGCTGTTTATTATCAGCTGTTATTTATGACCATTATTTTATTATTAAAAATGTGAAATTGTTTTTTCAGATTGTGGTAAAAGTTCTTACCCTGAGAGTGTTGAGAGCTGCCTTGGCTGCGACCTGCTCGTTGTCAAGTCTCTGGCAAATCTGCAACGCAAATAACAGCTGTTATACCGAGACCGGTGGACCAGTAGCTAGCACGCTGAACCGTCATTCAGGCTACCGTTTCCCAATAAAAGCTATGGATGAAAGTAGGATCGTTCGGACGGGCATGACAAGGGCGATGTTACCACCCCATTTCAATTATTTTGGAATAAAAATAAAGAACTTTGACAACAGAACTGCACTGTCAGTGACCATACTTCTTTGCTGCAGGTAAAAGCCTTCAGTTTCCAAAATATCTCATCCAAACATTCACAGAAGCTAATAGATCCAAGTCATCGTTAGAGTGCTCATGAAACCCTATTCTTAGTTCCCGTGTGACGTCACGCTAGCGGAAGTTTTACCGGTGGCCATCTTCGTGATATTTTTTGTGCGACATATTCAATTTACCAATTGGTTTTCCTATGGTGTATCGATTTGTATTTGAATTAATTCAGAAATATCATCGGACATAATGGTTAACTGTGTGCTATTCTGCGAAGTTGTAAGAACTCCAATAAACACAAAGATCTTTCATTTTTCAAAATACCAGCTATTTTAACTAAACAATGCAACAATACATTGGGTCTATCTACTAGACGTCGAGCAGAATGGATTGCACGAAACAAAAGGGAGCATCTGCAAGATGCAGATATAAAACCTCACACTTGTGTATGCAGCTTGCATTTTATCAGCGGTATATATGAAAACTTAGTTCAGTCATTGTTTCATTTCACTTATTGATCATTAGGCCTAGGGCTAACCTCAAAACATTCCAGGCCCAGACTTGAGCTTTCAACACACCATTTTGGGCCAACCTAGGCCTAGGCCTATTGTATTTTTAGCAGTAACCTGGTACTGAGGCATTGAATACTAGATTTCAGTTACAAAATACAATCATTTAACATCATGTAGGTATAGGATCTTTATAGGTTTACGTCTTTCAAATGTTTAGAGGGAAACAACAACAACAAGGGGGGAACAGATCGGCAATGCCATGAATGGATCGGCTTTGTTTGTTTGAAGATATTTATTCAACTTTCGGTCACTTCACCACATCCACGACCATTTCCGCACAATCCACATCATATGTGTCAACACCCCCACACAATTCTACTTTATTTAGATACCTTATTTTATCGACACCATTTAAATTGAGGCAAGCCAATAACCCGGTGAATAACATTGCTTTAAAGTGGCCATGGCGATACCGGAATATCACAAAGATGGCGCCTGATCCGGAAGGCAATAGTTTGTTGGTTGTCGCGGGAACTACATATTTATATGAATAGAAATCCATCACAAACATAGGAATGCGTACAGCAGATCCATGATGTAGTGATACCAACATTCTTCATCATGATATAAGGAAGGTGTACCTACTCCCCTACTAATAACATGGACGGTATTTGAGGTTTCTTGCGGACAGTTCAGAGCCAAAGGTTCCGATTGCCTGTCACGAATTAGCAGATTCCCTTGTGAACTCTCTACTCTACTGTGACCAAGGCAATAGCCAAAACGTCAGAATCTCGTGTGTACATTTCATCTATGTGTTCTAACTACGGGCTCTCCACTATGAGTAGGCCTTTTTCTCTACTCATGAATCTCGGTAAGTTGCTGTTCTTTCTTTCCCTTTCACCCAAATCATATAGATGTAGATAAGAGTGGTTACAGTACCGGTGGCATTGTACGTATAGCATTGTGGTTCCATATAAAAGCGATAGTTGGACTACAGTCAATCGGAACCCTGGACTCAGATTCTGACCCCGGAGATATTTCACTTTGAAGACGCTAGCCGGTACACCTTCTTTATATCATGATAAAGTATGTTGGTGTCACTACATCGTGGTAGATCCTCGCTAATCCGAAATAGAAGGGCCCAAACAAATTGAATTTGACTTCTGAGAATTCGGATTAACCAAAAAACAACCGAGAGCAATTGAAGGGTTGACTTGATATATTAGCTTGAATCACGATTTGGCTGGAAACCGAATCGACCATATTAATTAACATTGAAAGGACTATACCTTCAGCCGGGGACTGACTTCAAGTTTGACATATGTCAAATTTTAGACTAACCGATTTTGGACTAACGAGGGCTTACGGTTTACTTACTGAACTGAACAACCGAGGTCAGACAAGCATTTATCGACATTTCTTTCCCATTTGTAAGCTTTATGATGTTTTAGTAAACAATTTTTCCGGACACTTTTTCGAATTTTTGTTGAAATTTTTGTTTTCAATATTTTCAACTTTTGTGCTAGTAATAATTCCCAATCAATAGGGCCTACACTTCTATACCTACTAATAGCCTATTGTTGATGAACATGACAAAAAAATGTGGACAATTTGTTTTTTATATTTTTTTATAAGTTTTGTTTGAATAGTTTTCAAAATTTTGATTGAATATTCTGAAATGACCCACATTTCCTCGTTGATGTCTACAAGATGGAGAAAAGCTGACCTGTTTGTATTCCGAGATAATGGCCGTGTTGCGATTGCTTTCGTTCTCTGCTTTCTGAACTTCACGTTTGAGCAGCTCTTTTACCTGGCAACAAATCAAACAGAACAGATCAAGTCGAGTGTCAACAGATGCAGTGACACAATCCTACATGTAGGCCTACTGTTTCTACAACTCTTAGGAAATATTATCATTGTTATGACAATGAAAAAACAAATGCACAACAAATTTACAATCATCATTTCACTTCTTTTATCAATCTACTAAAGAGCAACGAGACAGGTGGCCCAGTGTAAAGGAATAATAGGATGAGTGGAGCGAAGACTCAATATTACCATACACTAGTCAAACGCGAAATATGCGTTGTAAGATGAGCGAGATATCTGAATAAGGTATAAAAGTCCTTGAAGTAGTTCTACCCTTGCTACTTTATCGACTCTGGTATTCTACACACCTTGATATCTGAATAAGCTATAAAAGTCGGTAAAGTAGTTCTACTCTTGCCACTTCATTGACTCTGGTATTCTACACACCTTGACACATATACAAAATACTTCATTGTTGGGCAACTCTTGAATCTAGAAAGCAGTGAATCTTGACAGTTTAATTCTGTCACAATTTTTATGATATATTTTATGAATATTATCAGTTGTTTTATTTTTTTTCTTCGGAACGGCTGATCAGAATTGCATACAAAATCGTGATAATGTGTAAAATCTATGTATACACATTTAGAGAAAATTTCGTCCCATTTGGAGAGATTTTATTTTTCAACATTTTCTGCCCAGCCAAATCTTATGGGGTTTTTAGAAACTTTGAGATGATTTTTCTCAAAATTGGTCAGACCGATTCATTCCTAAAACTATACAGTTCCAAGTTGAATGAGTTTGCGTGTACAAAAAAAGTTTCATGTTGATCAGTCAACCCTTGCAACCTGTGGAGTGCTTACAAACAAAAAAAAAAAAAAAAAAAAAAAAAAAAAAAAAAAAAAAAAAAACACACACAGACAAAGCCCTATAAGAGTGGGATGGAGACTTTGCTACGCTCATCTAATCATCTAATAAAAAAAAGGTAGACTGTACTTTTGGTTGTTTTTTCGCCCTCCACAGGTCAAAACGAAAATGCAAATTCATTTGAAACTTGGCACACAATATGTCTCCTCATCTAATTTGATACTGCATAGTTTTGAGGCGCAATCGGTTGCACCACTTCTGAGAAAACTCATTTCAAACTTATTACAAATCCTATGAGAATAACCCAGAGAAGAAAATTCGTAAAAGGTATTCCCTTCGAGAGAATTCAAATTTTCACAGAATTTCAATACAGTGAAACCTCCATGCATCGTTCCCAGATCTATCGTTTTCCTGCTTGTATCATTCATTTTTTCTCGCCCCAGTCCCATATAATTGATGTTAAATTTTCCTGGATGGATGGTTTTCCTGCATGGATGGTTTTATTTTCCTGGTCCCTTGAAAAACGATGGATAGAGGTTTCACTGTATAATAATGATAGGCCTACACATTATTCCAAACTTTCACTTGAATCAGGTCAGCAGTTTTGATGTGACAAAATATATAGGCCTAATGTAATGTTTTTAGATCACTCAAAACTATCAAGATACCAATTAAATCCATGCAAGAAGTGTTGCCAATTAAAAGCAATTAAAACAAGTCTTTTTTCAATTATTATAGAAAACATTGAAAACAACTAGAATTAAATAAAATGGGAGTGGCATTGCTTGGATCACATGTTCCAGTTCATCCATCAACGCGGAAACACGTAACGCGTTTGCCTAGTATCCGAGTCTGGTTGTATTTCAACGTCCGGCTGACCTACCTGCGTGACCTCCAACTCCAGCCGCGTCTTCTCTTCCTCGGTTCGAACCAGTGTCGACTTGAGTCTGTCCAGCTCGTTGGTGTACTGGTCGGCATTGTCTTGAGCCTCTGAACACAAAACACAGCTTCAGCGTGCGGCCACGGTCCTACTCATTCGGGGTGTAAACTTTATAATGTCCTTACAAACAAATTGAAAAACTTGAGACAACAGTGTCAGTGACTTTAAAAACAAATTAAAAAATCTCCTCCATGAAAAGTGTTATTATTCTGTGAATGAATTTTTAGAGGATTTTGCTTTACAGAAAGAGTCATTCCAATAGTATATATAACATATTGAGAATACCGTATTTATCATCTTTATCTTCCATGGGTCGATTTGTCTACGTATTGCGGTGTGTTCGTGTGTGTGTTTCATGAGTGAACAATTTATTCATTTTCATTTTCTTTTTTTCACAATTGTATATTTGATCGTCTTATTTATCATAGAATTGCAGATATGTCTGAGACTTATTATTATTACCATTCTTTTTTTAATATATAGGCCTATACAGTGGCGTTTCCTGAGATGTAAAGTAGGGGGGGCAACAAAATCATTTGGGTAAGCATCCAGACACATCACAATGGGGGCCTCATAATCAACCGCGCAGGGAGAAAATTTCGAGCTTCACATTTCTAATTTAACTGAAACAGTCTCATTGATTATTTGGAATGACTTTCAAGACAAGTCAAGTAACGTTTTATTCAATTAGTGTATACATCACATAGTAATAACATAATCACTCACTTATGTGTAGGCTCTATGGGCTGGGTGCCTTACAAGTAGGCCTATTGAAATACGTCTTGTTTAAAATGTACAAGAATTTAATTGAATGAATTAATGAAACTTCAATCTGCTTCATTTCGAGACAATTCAATGCATTATCTCATTGTTTGATGAAACAAATTAAAACTGATAAATGTCGATATTTGCGTCTGCTTGTTATACAACATGTATCTAGCCACTAACCTAACCTACACTAATCACTAACCAACTACACTAACTAACACTAATCTAGCTACTAACCTAGGATTACAGCTATAATCCTGGCACTAACCATGCCGTCAGTAGCATGAAGTAGGCCCTAAGCTGCGTGGGTTCATTAAAATCATATTTCTGTCAAGTAGTGATTTTTGACCTGCCCCACCTGCAAGCATACAGCTCGCATCAATTAGCTCCGCCCACAATATTGTCGATCGCCATAGTAAATACGGGCTCGATAGAAGGGCTCAATTGGAATGCCACCAACATGAAGTAAGAATCAACCCATCAAGTCGAAATGTAAATTTGCGCCAAGCCGCCCACGCTGCGACACCTGGCATATTCCGCATGAACTACGTGTACTTAAAACAATATCGCAATCAAATTAGCGGGAACAGTTTAATACATTGTCGTTCTTTTCAATTTAAAAGAGATTGATGTAATCAAATTGGGATAATTGATGGGGCTCAGCCCCACCTGCCATTATGGAGGAAACGCCACTGGGCCTATATATTTGAATGTGTTTTGTATTTCTATGATAACTTTGACGTGACTGATATCCATGTAGTGGATCTATTGTCAGAAATAACAAATAAATAAATAAATAGTTAAACACACCACACGTCATTAGACAGTCATTACGGTCACACGTAGCGCAGTGGTTAACGCGCTCGCTTCATGTGATCCGGGTGGTGTAGGGGCATATTGGACCTGGTTCGATTCCCCCCACCAGCCATCTTTAGAAAGGTTTGTAATGGTTTCCCTCTGTAGTCTAGGCTAATGCTGGGATGGTTCCCACAATATAGGCCACGACCGCTTCCTTCCCACTATCCTTCCCATCACCTAAGAAATCTTCATCTCACCATCCCATCATCTCATTAATCATTCATCCGACGCCGATAGATACAAGTTATCATTATAGTGCGCCATTAAACCCAATATATATATAAAAGAATTGAACGGTAGCCTAATCCTCATATTCGCGTGTCCACGAGAGATCAAGGTGATCTATACTAGGTAAATATAGTGCAACTTTGATAGTTTGAAGAGAAAATAACTGTAGCTTCTAGCAGTCTACGCTTTGGAAAGACACGGTTGTATTTCTATTTGAAATTTGTTTTTATTCATCTTCTATTCCAATTTGAAAAATTTTATCCTGAAAAATTATTGACATAATTTTTTTTTTTCATCAACATGGCAGCTTGGTACAAAATCATTGTTCCCCACTTAGGGTCCTAGATGACAAAGTACGTTTGTTCAAATGGGGCACCACAAGGGCGATCTTACCACTACTATAAGACTTGGGGTGTGGTAGAGCAATATCTTATTTTTACCTACAATACAATATACATCATTACGATAACCAATTATCATGTACAGTAAAACCTCTACGCATCGTTCACGGATCCATCATTTTACCCGTTTCTACCATTTATGTTTTCTCACCTCTCTCCCATATACTGCCCCACTTGGAAAGAACACAGTATCGGCAAAATATCGATTCCGAGATATCCTAATAAACGTATCTCCGTGTTCACGTCAGTGTACTTGGTAAAACACCGCATCTACCACTTCACGCTGCACATACGGTGATTTATTCACTTGTACCCTCACTGGTTCTGCATATACGGTGATTAGGCTTATTTCTTTGACCCATTTAGATAGTAGATACGGTGTTCTAATTACATGCAGTGGAAAGCTGAGAAAAAATCAGTCAAGAAAATGTATCTAGCTCAAAAATGTAAAAAATGCAGATACGGTACGGAATTTTCCTGGTCCCTTGAAAAGGATGGCTCGAGGTTTCAGTGTAGAAAGAATTTCACAGGTAGAGGCCCACAGCATAAAGACATGGATGTGATTGATCAGTGGGAAACATCTTCAGCACGTTCTTCAGGGAACCAGACTTGAAAACTTGAAGTGAAAATGTATTAAAGAAACCATATTACATGAGGTAGCATACGGTGGGATCATAAAATAAAACTTGTACAAATAATAAATGTGCTGAAGAGAAACTAACTAACAGGTCTTATTGTCATATATGGGTGAACCAAATATCTTTCAACTTGTATTTTACAATTTTTCTAGAATTATTCTTCTGCTAGTAATCATTGAACAAGCTCTAAAATCTTTGGAAGTCTCTAATTAGGGCCGGTATTATAAAGAATAGTTATGTGTCCAAATATCGCTATTTGGCCACATAACTACGTCCGAATAGCTTATTGGCAGTATTATGAGCTTCAGGTTAGACTATTCGTACACATAAACTGGCCGAATAGCTATTCGGTGCTGATATCACCTAATAAATCCTTAATTGGTCAAATAGCTTATGTGATAGGTTAGCTATATAATATCGGCCCTAAAATAAATCATCTTCTGAATTGGCCCATCTCAGATAAGTCTACCGACTCAGTTTTCGGTCTCACCTTTGAACTCTTGCTCGTATTTCTTGAGCTTCTTGACCTTGAGACTGCAGGCCAGCTTCATGAGCTGCCGAGCCACCTCCTCCGTGCGGCACTTCTTGGGCAGCGACACGCGGAAGAACTTGAGGATGCTCTCGAAGTCCAGAGCGAGCAACTCCTTCTTGCACAGCTGAAACGTGGCGATAACAATCAAGACACTACAACGGCAGGGGGGGGGGGGGGGGTTACTCCCTCTGGCAACACAACAATCAAGACCCATTATTGGCAGGGGAGAAGGTTCCAATGGCAAAATTGTCATAAATGTAGGATAACTTGATTTCATCTGAGCACTAGCATTAATTAGTAAGTCACTAGGGATGGGCAAGATTATCAATGATATCGGTTCAATAATCAATAATCAAATTAATTAGGATGATCGATATCACTTTCGTTATCAATGTTATCGTTATTTGAATAATTTAATAGGAAACTTCTATTACCGACCGAAACAATTTCTATTACTGAAAATGCAATTTCTATTACTGAAAATAGCAATTTCTCTTACCAACAGAAACCGTTTCTATGACCGAAATAACACTTCATTTCCTGGTGTTCAATCTACAATGATAACAGATAAATGATTTCGTGGCAGAAATACAAATACAGTCGGACCCACATATAACGAACTTGGTTTCAACGAAATTTTGGTTTTTACGAATTAATTACCATTCCCCTTCAAATCTCCTATCCTTACAATGTTAAATAAAGACCTATAACGAAGTAATTTATATTTTTAAATTCGGTTCTTACGAATTTTTTGTCACTTTTCAGCATATTTTGCTAATTATTTTCAGATATTTCCAACAAAATATTCGAAAATTGGAACATTTCGCGTAAATTTATTTTCAGGTTACATTTATTTTGAACGGACTGTACATCGTAGCAGCGTTGCTATGGTGACGCGTACGAAAGCACGCGGTCATAACAACAGGTCTGCTGCACTCCCCACCCCCACCCACAGTGGAACAGCCTAAATTCAAACATTCACTCAATGCGCGCAAAATAATAACGCGATGGTGACATCGTCAATGACTTTGTTCAAATATTTTTTTATTTACATTCCTTCATTTCCATTCCTGATAGTGTCCTGTAACTTGGGAAATAAAACACGAGAAGTGGGGAGTGGTGGTGTCATGTGATGGCAGATGGTAAGTTCTTCATGAAAGGACATTGTTGTTTTCTATTACTTTCTATAAACATACGTGATGATACGATGTGATGATAATATGTCACCTAGTGACCTAATACAGTACTATGCTAAGTCGTAAATGTAGGCCTATCTTTATTTCAGAAATTTAAGTGGTGTTAGGAAAAGAAGCAATAAATCTCCACAGCAAAATTCTACTTTTAGTTTTTACAAACAGATTTTCATTCCCCTTGAAATTCGTTATATGCGGCCCCGACTGTATACCATACAATTATCATGTAGATATTATCGATAAGACGGAGGGAATTTTCCACAGATTATCGATACGTAGTTGAATAATTATTTTTTCTCGCCCCTTGCCTACACTAGAAATAGCAACTTTGTTATGATATCGATTACATTTCAAATAGAACAACAATATACGGTATCAGGGATGATATGCCTACCGTAACTCTCATAAGGCTAGTATACTGCAAGCAATTATTCATGTCATAAATCATTCATAGCTATGAGCCCAGTTCAAATATCCAAAATATATATATTCAAATATCCATTTTCTTTTCATTACACCGCACCATCTCCCACCATCATGTGAATAACAAATTTTACTTTTTCATTCATCATTCATTTTATTTCATGTCACATTGTGTTATAAATGTTATCAAGTCCGGCTGAAGAGGGCATAGAAGAATGTTCTATGGCCCTAGAGTAGCCATCATGCTCCCAGGCATGTGAATCACAATGAATAATAAACACGCCCAGTTACTGAACTTGGGCTTAAGACAAGTGGGATTATTAAAAACCCATTTTTTTGTTGTTTTACATCATCTTTTCACCTTTTTTAAACTAATATGAAGAGTTCTAGTATTTGCAAAGCACACCATCCTTTACATACGAATCAAGATGCATTGATGGTTGCGTTGGTTTGCCGGTTGGAGATGGTGGACATCACTAATTCAAAAACACATTCGATTTCCTGAGTACTTTTCTGTGAACCATTGATCGCTGCTCTATCTAGTGTTGTTTTGTAGAAACGGCTGACAAGCTGATGAACTTGATTACAGCTGTTATTAACTGAGCCGATGTGTACGTAGAGTTAGTTCCTTTTTTCACCACTTATCTACGCACGATTGATAGTTCTTAAAACGTGGCCTGTGAAATGGAACATATTTTCAACATGGGAGGGATAGGAAGTGAGGACAGGCAAACCAACGCAACCCTCAGTGCATCTTGATAAAAATGGAGTGGAAAAGTGGAAACGAGGACAACGAAACGCGAGACACGTAATGGCGTCTTACCGTGAGCAGAGCGAGTGCGACCTGGAAGAGAGTGTCCACGCCCTGGAGCAGGAACACGTCCAGGATGTGGAAGACCAAGTAGAGCGGGAACTTGGCGGTGAACAGCGTGAGGAACCACTGCGATGCAAACATGTGAGACTCCACGCCCTTCTCTGTCAGGTGGTGGTAGAGCGCGGGCACCTGGTCCTAGACACGATACAATCAACATGTGAGACTCCATGCCCTTCTCTGTCAGGTGGTGGTAGAGCGCGGGTACCTGGTCCTAGACACGATACAATCAACATGTGAGACTCCACGCCCTTCTCCGTCAGGTGGTAGTAGAGCACGGGCACCTGGTCCTAGACACGATACAATCAACATGTGAGACTCCATGCCCTTCTCTGTCAGGTGGTGGTAGAGCGCGGGCACCTGGTCCTAGACACGATACAATCAACATGTGAGACTCCATGCCCTTCTCTGTCAGGTGGTGGTAGAGCGCGGGCACCTGGTCCTAGACACGATACAATCAACATGTGAGACTCCACGCCCTTCTTTGTCAGGTGGTGGTAGAGCGCGGGTACCTGGTCCTAGACACGATACAATCAACATGTGAGACTCCACGCCCTTCTCTGTCAGGTGGTGGTAGAGCGCGGGCACCTGGTCCTAGACACGACACAATCAACATGTGAGACTCCACACCCTTCTCTGTCAGGTGGTGGTAGAGCGCGGGCACTTGGCCCTAGACACGACACAATCAACATGTGAGACTCCACACCCTTCTCTGTCAGGTGGTGGTAGAGCGCGGGCACCTGGTCCTAGACACGATACAATCAACATGTGAGACTCCACGCCCTTCTCCGTCAGGTGGTGGTAGAGCGCGGGCACCTGGTCCTAGACACGATACAATCAACATGTGAGACTCCACACCCTTCTCTGTCAGGTGGTGGTAGAGCGCGGGCACCAGGTCCTAGACACGATACAATCAACATGTGAGACTCCACGCCCTTCTCCGTCAGGTGGTGGTAGAGCGCGGGCACCTGGTCCTAGACACGATACAATCAACATGTGAGACTCCACGCCCTTCTCTGTCAGGTGGTGGTAGAGCGCGGGCACCTGGTCCTAGACACGATACAATCAACATGTGAGACTCCACACCCTTCTACGTCAGGTGGTGGTAGAGCGCGGGCACCTGGTCCTAGACACGATACAATCAACATGTGAGACTCCACGCCCTTCTCCGTCAGGTGGTGGTGGAGCGCGGGCACCAGGTCCTAGACACGATACAATCAACATGTGAGACTCCACGCCCTTCTCCGTCAGGTGGTGGTAGAGCGCGGGTACCAGGTCCTAGACACGATACAATCAACATGTGAGACTCCACACCCTTCTCCGTCAGGTGGTGGTAGAGCGCGGGCACCTGGTCCTAGACACGATACAATCAACATGTGAGACTCCACGCCCTTCTCTGTCAGGTGGTGGTAGAGCGCGGGCACCTGGTCCTAGACACGATACAATCAACATGTGAGACTCCACGCCCTTCTCCGTCAGGAGGTGGTAGAGCGCGGGCACCTGGTCCTAGACACGATACAATCAACATGTGAGACTCCACGCCCTTCTCTGTCAGGTGGTGGTAGAGCGCGGGCACCTGGTCCTAGACACGATACAATCAACATGTGAGACTCCACGCCCTTCTCTGTCAGGTGGTGGTAGAGCGCGGGCACCTGGTCCTAGACACGATACAATCAACATGTGAGACTCCACGCCCTTCTCTGTCAGGTGGTGGTAGAGCGCGGGCACCTGGTCCTAGACACGATACAATCAACATGTGAGACTCCACGCCCTTCTCCGTCAGGTGGTGGTAGAGCGCGGGCACCTGGTCCTAGACACGATACAATCAACATGTGAGACTCCACGCCCTTCTCTGTCAGGTGGTGGTAGAGCGCGGGCACCTGGTCCTAGACACGATACAATCAACATGTGAGACTCCACGCCCTTCTCCGTCAGGTGGTGGTAGAGCGCGGGCACCTGGTCCTAGACACGATACAATCAACATGTGAGACTCCACGCCCTTCTCCGTCAGGTGGTGGTAGAGCGCGGGCACCTGGTCCTAGACACGATACAATCAACATGTGAGACTCCACGCCCTTCTCCGTCAGGTGGTGGTAGAGCGCGGGTACCTGGTCCTAGACACGATACAATCAACATGTGAGACTCCACGCCCTTCTCTGTCAGGTGGTGGTAGAGCGCGGGCACCTGGTCCTAGACACGATACAATCAACATGTGAGACTCCACGCCCTTCTCCGTCAGGTGGTGGTAGAGCGCGGGCACCTGGTCCTAGACACGATACAATCAACATGTGAGACTCCACGCCCTTCTCCGTCAGGTGGTGGTAGAGCGCGGGTACCTGGTCCTAGACACGATACAATCAACATGTGAGACTCCACGTCCTTCTCCGTCAGGTGGTGGTAGAGCGCGGGTACCTGGTCCTAGACACGATACAATCAACATGTGAGACTCCACGCCCTTCTCTGTCAGGTGGTGGTAGAGCGCGGGTACCTGGTCCTAGACACGATACAATCAACATGTGAGACTCCACACCCTTCTCTGTCAGGTGGTGGTAGAGCGCGGGCACCTGGTCCTAGACACGATACAATCAACATGTGAGACTCCACGCCCTTCTTCGTCAGGTGGTGGTAGAGCGCGGGCACCTGGTCCTAGACACGATACAATCAACATGTGAGACTCCACGCCCTTCTCTGTCAGGTGGTGGTAGAGCGCGGGCACCTGGTCCTAGACACGATACAATCAACATGTGAGACTCCACGCCCTTCTCTGTCAGGTGGTGGTAGAGCGCGGGCACCTGGTCCTAGACACGATACAATCAACATGTGAGACTCCACGCCCTTCTCCGTCAGGTGATGGTAGAGCGCGGGCACCTGGTCCTAGACACGATACAATCAACATGTGAGACTCCACGCCCTTCTCCGTCAGGTGGTGGTAGAGCGCGGGCACCTGGTCCTAGACACGATACAATCAACATGTGAGACTCCACGCCCTTCTCTGTCAGGTGGTGGTAGAGCGCGGGTACCTGGTCCTAGACACGATACAATCAACATGTGAGACTCCACGCCCTTCTCTGTCAGGTGGTGGTAGAGCGCGGGCACCTGGTCCTAGACACGATACAATCAACATGTGAGACTCCACGCCCTTCTTCGTCAGGTGGTGGTAGAGCGCGGGTACCTGGTCCTAGACACGATACAATCATTATACATAGTCTTCCTGATCTGAGAGTGCGAGCATTCATAACGCTGGGGGGGGGGGATGAGTTGAGGAAGGAAGGATTGCGTGGTGGCAGGTATGTACCTATCCACCTTTACCGACCGAGAAGAGCAAGTTGCAATAAATTATAGTTACCAACTTGGCTATTTCTTGGAGTGATAGTACATAATTGCGTTAACACGCCAGACTGGCGATGTGTAATAAACTGATGATCACACATCCTGCAGGGCAATGACGAATTGAAATGTTCATGTTTGAAATGTGAGGGGTCGGGCTAGCAGATATATCCTACCGAGACATGTTACTCATGCAGCCGTCAGCTACGTATGCTCGTTTCAATTTGGGTGGCCATATTGGACGCTCACCAATAGAGTCTGAGCAATGCATTCTATATTGTCGCTAATATGTGTCTGATTTGGCGGAAACTTCCCGGTTTGCAAAATGGTGTGAAGCTACTGCCGAGGCACAAATATATACGCCTTCTTCACGTAGAGTAACGTATCTTGGTGGTATATATCTACGATACAACAAAACATCAGACCCGAGGCGCTTGCTGCCTTCCAGCAGCCGAGATTGTCGGCATTGCATCCTGGGTATTTTAGTATTGTTAGAAAAGTCGGTCTGTTTATCCACAGAGTTCACCAGTTGACAGCCAGGTTACTACGTCACCACCCTGCCTTTCAGGCCAGGTCATTTCCAGGCCAGGTCATTTCCAGGCTATCGCACAGATAAGCTACTTGTGTTCAATAACATCTATAGCAGAAACAAATCATTTCATTATGTTGATATATTGTGGTACTTGATATGAGAAACAGTAAATTTGCCGATATCACTGTTATTTAGCTTTCAGAGGCTCATCAGTTTGACACATGTAGCCTGGAACGAGGTTTTGGAATAACAGCTGACTATATTATATCATTTTTTTAATACACGACGGGCATATTCTATTGGCCCCCAAAAAATTGACACTAATTTCTCAATTCATCTACTAGATGTCAGTACACTGGACAAGACACGACGTAATGCTGCCGAGATATTAAATGTAACCTATTGGAAAGTGTAAGGACGCGTAGAAGAGTCCACAGCGGTCAGGTGGTTAAAGTAGGGGCGAGCGAGCACTCACATTTTCGAGTTTGAGTTTGAGTTCAAATTAAGCTGAACTCAAAAACTTTGAGTTCGATTCTTTTTTTCCATTTTTCTGTACTTGTATTGTCTCGAATATAAAACGTGATCATTTTTTTTTGTATTCTAGGGTCTATAGGTTGTTATTGATATGCAAATCTCAGCCTGACCATTTTTTTCTGAACTCAAACTCGAAACTTGCGATTCTCACTCAAACTCGAACTCGACTCGAACTTGAATTCTCCAACTCGCACACCCCTAGTAGCAAGTCCAGCTTGATGTGACGTGGTGAAGCCGCGGGTGATTGGACAGGGGGGGGGGGAGCTCACCTCCATCAGTCTGTTGAGTTGGTACAGCCGCATGTAGAGGTTCTCGAAGCCGTCCTTGTACAGGTCGCGCAGGCCGTAGTCGTACATCAGTTTCACGAGTATGCAGAACGCCTGCTCCTCGGGCATCTGCAACACGTTACGCAAGCTTCAGCGCACGCAAGCTGAACCACATCGAAACCATGGAACTAGCTTTAATGAATGATGACAATATTCATTATCTTATTTTTAGAGAAAACTAGTAGGCCTAATCATCATCTCAATTTCAGAAATGAGACGTTATGAGTTATGACGTAGGCATTACCGATTATGTACAGAAACATAAAACAGAATCGAGTAATGTCTACGTCAAGACCACAGCCTTCTTTATTCAAATAATTCATTTCTTATACTGCCCTTTCACTCGGGCTATTTTGACGGGTTTGCGCATATTTGCTCGCGCAGGCAAAAATGTTGTCATGGTCTGGTATGTACTGCACCCTGGTATCTAAAGTTTCAACTTCGGACAACTGTCATTCTGTCACAATTATTCAATTTCTTGCGACATTATTGAGGTTATGTTATATCTACATTTTGGCTAGGGCCTATAAGCTTACCCAGGTTCAGACTTGAACGATATTTATGCTAACCCAAGCAATGAACATCATTCAAGAACTTGTTCCAGTGAAATCACGGTTCCATCATATTATCGAATAAATTCTTTCATATTATTGTCATAAACAAAGTTAGTGAACTCGAAGTCACGGCCTAATAGAATGCGTGCGTAATTTAAATTCTCGTACGAAAATTCCCAAAGTTGTTTGTACCTTCGCAGACATGATATGTCATACAGAGTGATATGCATGAACGTCTTTGGAAAGTGACGTCATGGTCTGGAAACAACGGCACCGTCGGCGATTTTATGAACTAAAATAATTGGACATCGCTTAACATGGGAAGCATACCCCGAGTGAAAAGGCAGTATCAGAGAAGAATGATCTGTATGAAGAAGGCTGTGGTCAAGACTCAGCAAGAGGGCCAGATTCTGAAGTACAAATAAATTGACTATAATTTCTGATTATAATTAACGAAGAGACTTGGTTCAAAGTGGAAGATATCAACGTTCGGTTGTTTTGTTTACTCTCAATATCAATGCTGGTAATGTCCGGACATATCACAGAAATGGTTCTTGCTTACAATGTGTTCCGGACATCTGGAAACTGAAAGTCTTTTATTTGCGGCAAAATATTATGATCACAGACAGTGCAGTCCTAGTGTTCAAGTTAATTGGTTTTAAATAATTAAAATGTGGTGGTAAGATCGCCCTTGTGGTGCCCCCCCCCCCCCCTCCCCGTCCAAACGATCCTATCTCTCATCCACAATTACTATCAACTAGATATTAACTAGTTTATTTACTAGAAATAATGGATACGAGTGATGACATGACCACGCTGCACGGTTTCACATGTTCATTCTATTTTGATATTTTCAAAATATCAATTTAAAAAAATAATAATCACTTAATTTTTTTTCATTCGCTCTCTAGGGTCTTTCACACGGTTTCACATGTTTATTCTATTTCGATATTTTTAAAATATCAATTTAAAAAAATAGTAATTACTTCATTTTTTTTATTCGCTCATCCATCAACGCGGAAACACATAACGCGTTTTCCTAGTACAAAATCAATAATCATTGTTCCCCATTAAGGCTCTGGATGAAAGATAGGATCGTTTGGACGGGGAGGGAGGGGGGGCACCACACGGGCGATCTTACCACCTCATTTTGATTATTTAAAACTAGGGATGAGCATCGATTAAAAAATTAAAATCGATGATCGATTTTTTTTTACATGGTCAAATCGATTAAATAATCGATTAAAACCATCAAGTTTCGACAAAGTTGGTTTTTCGTAATTCTGTAGTTTGCCGCTTATTTCACGATTTTAAATTTGATTTCTTTCTTCTCATTGGTTGTTGAAAGTTCTCGTTATGCATAGCGTAATATGTTGTTTGAGGTTGAATGTATTAGAACAGTATGTTATCTCTCGTTCACAGTGGTGGCAGTACACAAAATCTTTATTCAAGATTTGAGGTGAAGTTGAATCTTGATTCTCAGCACAAAACTCAAAATTCAACCACACATCACTTCTCAAATTCGGAGACGTAAACAGCGTCTTCTTCCCACTCCTAGATGTAGACGCCATCTTGAGCAACTACCGTATTTACTCGCATATAAGTCGCATGTATATTTAGAAATTTGAGAACTCAAAACAGGGGTGCGACCAATACGCGGGTGCGACTTATACGCGCGCACAAAATCTCAAAAAATAAAAGTCAAATGCATCAATTCTCGTCACAGTCGAGCTTGCTATTTTTACGTCATCAAAAAGTCACATGCGTCTCATGTCATTTTTTCAAGTGAGAAAAAACGTCACATTTTGCGATAAAAACAGTTGCCGTGAAACACTGCCGGTCGTCCAATGTTAGAGCATAGGGCGAACCCACAATCGTCGTCAGAATTCATGTATAGACAGTCGTCAGTGCTGAAGCAAACATGATACTTTTAGAGTCTTGTGTTACACTGAATAATAAGACAAACACTGCAACACATCTGTTCATCATCAAAACAGTTGCCATGAAACACTGGTCATCCAATGTTACAGTATAGAGCGAACCCCCAATCGTCGTCAGAATTGATGCACAGGCGGTCATCAATGTTGAAGCAAATAAATACACGTAAATATGTTTACATTCATTTTTATCTAGCCTCTTCCTAGTGTTGAATGAGTAGCCCCCTACAGACAAATCAGCCATACATAGCATTGTTGATTGATGATTGATGATAAACAGATGTCTCAAAGTGTTTGTGTTGGTAATCAGTGTAACATGATACTTTAAAAGTATCATGTTAAATGTTACACTGATTACCAACAAGAACACTTTTGACACATCTGTTTAACATCAATCAACAATGCTATGTATGGGTGATAACAGTCTATAGTGGGCTATTCATTGAACACTAGGAAGAGGCTAGATAAAAATGAATATAAACTTGGGAGATATTTACGTAATCATCGTGTGCTCTGTGTCCCGCCATCACGCTCCGGTATGTTAGGCAACCTGTCCCCTTCCCACCCTCCCGGTTTAGTTGAGGCCCCTCACAATGGTTTCTCATGTCTCATACCAAGGGTTTCTCTCTTCAGCGTCGGGAACAGAGAGCTAAACATGTCAATCGCGATGTATTTTTGACGTACTGGAGACTTTTTTTCTTGATAACATCGAAACTTGATACAAAATTATTGTTCCCCAATTAAGGCTATGGATGAAAGATAGGATCGTTTGGACGGGGCACCACAAGGGCGATCTTACCACTCCATTTTGATTATTTAAAACTAAAGAACTTCAACACCAGGACTGCTCTGTCTGTGACCTTAACTTTTTGCCGTGGATAAAAGTCTTTCAGTATAAACACTCGAATGTTGATATCTTCCACTTTAAACTAAGTCTCTTGGGCAATGATCACTTCTTTCCATTTTCAGCAGATGTAAAGTTTATCATTATACAAAATGGACAAAATAAATTAGTGATAGGACAATAATGTTTTAATTATGCCTATCACTCTACTGAATAATGGTAATAATACTAATACTAATACTGGAGACTGCAGGTGCGACTTATACGACCATACAAAGGGTTTTTCAAAAAATGACTGTCAAAAACAGGGGTGCGACTTATACGCGGGTGCGACTTATATGCGAGTAAATACGGTAGTTGAATCGCTTTGGTAATGACCTCAAACTTCCATTTTTCTGGCCAGTATCAATGCCTCGTTAACCAGCAGGCCTACGAACCTGCGCGCGCGCGCGTGAGGCAATTTGAAAAGCAGCATTTTCAAAATATGGTACAGATCGGGGATATTGATTATTCAATAGCAATATCGATTAATCGAATATTTTGCATAATCGATTAATCGAATCGATTGCCCACCCCTATTTAAAATTAATGAACTTCAACACCAGGACTGCGCTGTCTGTGACTATAATTTTCCTCCGTAGATAAAAGTCTTTCAGTATAAACACACGAATGTTGATATCTTCCACTTTGAACTAAGTCTCTTAGGCAATGATCACTTCTTTCCACTAACAACAGATGTAAAGTTTATCATTATAGAAAATGGACAAAATAAATTAGTGATAGACCTATAATGTTATAATTAGGCCTATCACTCTACCAATTAGATAGTGTAAATAATTCAATAATTAATTAAATAATGAAATACTAATTAAATTGAACAATTAAATAGTGAAATAAATATCGTCATTGTTCGTTGAAATCTATTTTCACGGTGGTGACGTCTTTTGGAGTTATTTCAGTTGTAACTTATCCATTAAAACCTCGATAATTCAAACTAGATCCTTCATGCGGTAATCGAACATAAGTTCAGGTCCCTACAGAGTTTTGACCCATAAGCGCAATGTAAAGTATTTCAATAATTCAAACTTTATAGGCCTCATTTAAAATGGGTATTTTGGGGTCCAATGAATTTTGAAATGGAGAGGGTTTACTGTAGGCCTATATACTGTGAATAACTCTTGAATGTTGAAAATATATCAAATAAATAATATATTATATATAGGTAGGTATTAGTGATGCCTTCGAGTACCCGGGTACGGGTAATGCATTACCCGGGTAATATTTTGTTACCCAGGTATCCGTCTGAGTTACGGGTAATTGTGCTGACCAGTACCTATACCAGTGGTGACTAACCCATGGCCCGCGGGTGTTATTTCAGTGGCCCGCTGAGGAATTATATAAATATATTACTCTTCAACATGTGAAACTCAAATGGCCCGCGAGCCAAGAGGTGGGTGAATTCAAAGTGTCAAAGACGGGGTAATTCTCTAGCTAGCCACTACTACATTGATGAAAAAAATAATTAACGTTATATTGTATAAATCAAAACAGTGTATCAAAAACAGTACCACATGAATACCACATGAAGCACAAAATCACATCCACAGTGAGTGAGTGAGTCCCTTGGTCACTTTTATTTTTATTATAAGTGTTGTGACGGCAAGACATGTTTCGGAGCGAAATTAGTATTATGTCAAAGCTCAAAGCAACCAATAATGAATGTCGATTATTTCAGGAAAGTGGACAAATATGTACTTTTTTACCTACTTCCAAGGCAAATCGGTGTGTTGTCAGTGATTTTGCATTTAAAAAAATTAGAATACTTGAGCAAAGGCCTACCATCAAAAAAGTGATGTTTTTCCCCCTTTGTTTTCTCATCTGAATCCATTCATACATTTCATCAAAAGTCAACAAAATACACATAAAATTATGGTTAGAAAAAAATTCCCTACGGGGATTGAAATGGGGGGGCCTTGCCGACCGAGAGATTCAACTTAAGCATTCTTCATAAGTTTTTTCACCTCCCCTCTCAGTCCTCTCTTAAGTTGTCATAATGCGCTCGTCAAATCTAGTTGCACCACCTTCCCTTATCTGTGATCGTACGTACAGTGTAATGACTTCCTCTCTCGTCACCAACTCTCCAGTTGTCATGCCAAATACACTATCTGTAATTGGTTGAAAACTACTCTCTACTGTGAACTGAGAAGTTTTTGACAAGTATTTCTTTTCACTTCGTTGTTGTTTGTCAACCAGAATAGTTCGTACGCATATTTGATTGGTTTGCAGTGACTTGAGTGGTGTTATCGTTTGACGTGAGTAGCGACGTGTGTTCAGTGTTAGATATCAAATTGGGCAATTTTTTTTTTTTGAAACAGTATTATCAAACTATTGATTTGTGAATATGTTTTAAAAGTTTTTAAATTCGTAGTTCCTGTTTAATATAAAGTTCAGTCAAGACGTGTTGCGAGACATTAAGCGTGTAATATAATTCGGAAAATGTAGTAATATTAGTCATTATTCTTCTCATTTTATTTTTGTCATCTTTAAATTGTTGCGTGTGAACAAGCGTCGAGCCCGTCTATTGCCAAAGAATGCGGAGACACTCTTGTTTGTCAACGACAACCAGTCATAAATGTATGTAGCCTCAATTCAATATATTATTGTAGTCATGTAGTTTTTCATAAGCTTATCATTAGAACAAGTTCATTTCTATAGGCACGGATTCGGGAGTAGGAACTTTTTGGGAGTAGAAACATTACCCGGGTAATTGTGGCGGGTACTCGGTTCCTAATTTGTTACCCGAAGACATCTCTAATAGGTATATATAAATATATAAATTCTAATTTGGTAGAAACATGTTTCAAGATAAGTTTCTCACTCTACAAGAGAATATTCTCGCTAAGTGAGAGTTCACAGATAAAAATGATCATAAAAAGTTAGCAACCGGTTGTCATTGTTAGAAAGGAAATATTACTGAGATGACATTTGACTCCAAACAATGATAAGCAATCATCACTGCCGTTTCAAAATACTTTGATTTTGGAACTACTTTTCGTTGCCATAAGAAATGCGCTCTTGCACGTCTTGCGTACCCCCCTTCCCCCCTCCCACCCATCAACAGCTGTTACTAGCAGGACCGATGTGCCAGAGTGATTGCACCATTCTCGTCAGTGTGCTTCCAAGTCTTGAGGTTCTGTTTGCTTGTTGTTCTGAGGTTTGGGTGCTGTTGCTGTAAAGTGATGACTGGATTGACGAATATAGGTGATTTAGAGCCTATATGATTCATTTATTTCTATGGGAGGAAAACCTGGGTAGGTGTCAGGTGATGAGAACGGGTACCCGGGGCCCCCAAGCGGCCCCGGGTACGGGGGCCCCGGAGTGGGTAGGAATTTTCCTACCCGCTGACATCTCCAATATATATAAATTCCAATTTGGTAGAACCATGTTTCAAGATAAGTTTCTTACTGTAGAAGAGAACGTTCTCGCTGAGTGAGAGTTCACGGATGAAAATTATCATAAGACATTAGCAGTGCAAGATATCTACTCTGATACACTGTTGCCAATCGATCAGTAGGATGGCTGAAATCCAAGAGTGTGACGTACGTGTAAGAGTAGCGTGGCGGCCAGGAAGCTGAGGCCCTGGCAGTAGCCCACCTCGACGTCGTACACGGCGTACGCCTTCGATATGCGGTACAGCGAGTCCTGGCCCAGCCCGCCAGCCTCCTTGAAGAAGTCGTGCGCCGGGAAAGTGCGGTTAATGTCTCGCTGGATCACGTTCTCGCAGCTGCTCTCCTGGGAACACGAGAGAACACGAGGCTCATCAATCAACGACTGGTGACGGGTGTGGCTTACTGATTGGACCCTCGGTACACACAACTTGAAATACCCTGTTCGGAGCTTTCGAAAGTCCCCCCCCTAATAAGTAGAGACATGTAAAAATAGCAATTTCTATAAAAGCGATGAAATCTAAAAGTGCTTTTTTACGTGTTTTTATGATATTTTCTCATGTTTTAATTTTTATTACATTTGATGTTGTTCTCTCATGTTTTTGAAAATGCAACAAAGCGCTTCAACCGTCTGAATCCGCTACGTTTCAATGTATTGGCGATATAGACGCTATATTTGGAATGCATTATAGATGCTATTTTTCTCAAATTTTTGTCATTTCTGGTGTAAATGGGTCAAGTTAATTGGGTTTGCATATAAGTACAGTTGCAGATGCAGGCAGCAGATGAGGCATAGGGCCTAGGTTTATTTTAGATAGACTTTAGGTAGGTAGACTATTCTTAACATGTAATCGATTGGGGTGTTTCCCTTGTATGCTATTGCAAGTTATCTAGTGGTTTTACCGGTACCGTATTTTTGTTATGCTACAGAATGTAATTGCGCTACAAAACACGATGTTTCAAAATAATAGATGCACCAAAGTGCTACTTTTAGGTTCAGGTCAATACTGGGATGGTTCCTTAACTGCAGGCCACGACCGACTCCTTCCCACTATCCAAAAATACCTGATAAAATAAATAGGGCTGTGTGAGCAGAGCTTTTTGAGTTCGAGCGAGTTTTGAGTGAGATTGACTTTTTTCGAGCGAGTTCCGAGCGAGTTTCGAGCACTATTTTAGTTCGAGCGAGTTCGAGTACAAATTTTAAAGAAAATTTTATGAAAAATTCAATTGAAAAAAAAAAATCGTAAATGAAATCATATCTTGATGTATAGCAATGAATATGAGAAAAACAATATGACCAACCCTTGAACAATACTTCAGCAACATTTTCGTGAAAAAATTGAATTAAAAAAATTATTGTTTGAGAAAAACGAAAAATAAATTTTACTGTCGAAAATTTCGTAGAAACCAAATAATCCTGTCCATCATTGGTTTTCATTTTATTTTCATTTTTTGCAGTTTTAGCACGATAGTTATCCAAGTGCAAAATTTGAAGTGGATACAATCAATATTAAAAAAGATAGCCACGAAAATCATCACTTCTCGGTTAGAATTACGACAATTTTGTATTGTGTACGAGAGAGACCGGGCGAAACTACTTGATAAGTTCGCTACTGATGACCTACTTGATCGGCTAACTTCGCCAATAGAAACTGTTGAGATCGTGTATACTCGCTAATTCCGACCGTTTCCAACGTGCAAACTTTTTGCCATTGGCGCTCGGCCGGGAGTATCTTGACGTTTCAATCTGTCCTTGGAGAGTTTGGTGAGGGAGAGGAACTGAGGAAGGGAGAGAGACGCGTGTGCAAGTCTGGTTGTTACCACGACTCAACAGAACTCAGTCACTCGGAGTTAGTCAGTCTACAAACTGACATTGTGAAACGATGCGCGTTGTAATCATTCAGCAAGTTCTATATGCAAAATCGAAGGGAGAAATGCAGAAACAAAACTTTTTCATAAGTTTCAGACACTAAATATTTATTATTTACTACCTATCTGTTGAATGATAAAAAGATTTCAAGTTTATTCTCGCTCGCTCGCTTGAAAACGTTCGAGACCCGAAAGTATTTCGAGATTCGAAATTTCGATCTGGGAAAAAATATTTTCGAGCGAGTTCGAGTCTCGATCTCGACTTGAACTCGCTTGAAAATTTCGAGTCTCGCACAGCCCTAAAGATAACCTTCCATCTCATCATTCCACCAACTCATTCATCATCCACCGAAGCCAACAGACAACAGACCCAATAGACGCCAATAGATCGTACTCATCAGTACAGTGCGTCGATAAACCCAATATAAATAAAAATAAATACATTTCCAACTAATTTGTTGCATACCTTGGTGATGAGTATCCTGTACGTGTCCATCATGGCAGAGTCGTTCTCGGAGCCAGCCAGGCGCTGCCAGACCTCACCGCGGAGCGCCTCGGGGACGCCGGAGCGCACAAGGGCCGTCAGCTGGCGTGGTCGCTGCTTCGTGTTGCTCCAGCGGAGCAGTACGTCGGCCCACGACTCCAGTTCCAGCTCCGAGCAGTCCTTCGACACTTCCCCCGTACCGCTAAGCAGCGGCTCGTCCCCGTCTACCAACCAATCAGAAGATCACAACCCTGACACCAGACTGGACGCAAACGATTTTAAAACCACTTGACGGGCTTTCTCAGTTTTTCACATTTTCGGATAATATTCTAGAAATACCATCGAATCGAATGGAAATGATTGTTTTCAAATTGTCGGTCTAGATTCCAAGATGGAATGAATTGACCACTTGACGACCGCTGGCGCAAATACGTGTCCGCAGCGATCGTGCTACCCAAGAGGGCGCCTGAAGAGCGAATGCTGGAATAGAGATACTACCAAGAGTGAAGGTGGGCTTAGCAAGTAATAAAACCACATGATCTACTTTTTCAGGGAATTGGTTAGAGCACAAAGGAGCTGTGATTACGTTTTTTGGGTCAGGTTTTGATCGTTTCCTCGAATAGGCCATCCTCTTTCTCAGTAAACACGCCAAGTCGTGTTCACTCTTGGTAGTATATCAATACCAGTATTCACTATGTATTCAAGTGCCCCCTGCCCAAGCCCTTATTCTCGTCCTCACAGATTCCAAAACATTTCATTTTATATCTTGACAAAATGACGTCATATAAACATGGGACTTGTACTGACATCTGGGAGATAGATTGGGAAACGAGTTCAATTTTTTTTTGCCGATAGAATACGCTAATGTATTGGAAAATGATGAAGCACAGTCAGCTGTTCGTTCAAACATCGTTCTAGGCTGAATGTGTCAAATTGACAAGCCTCTGAAAGCTGAATAAAAGTGATATCGGTGAATTTCTTGTTTCACATATCAAGTACAACAATATATCAACACAATAAAACCATTAGTTTCTGCTATAAATGTTATGAAAGGCTATAATCTAAACACAAGTATCTGTGCGATATAACAGGGGGATAAACCTGACATGGGAGGTGGGGAGGTGATTTCGAAACCCGGCTGGCAACTGGTTAATGGATATCATAACCGTGAGACCAGATGTTACGCAATCAATAGAGGTGTTTGTATACGGTGTTATGATCTAGTGTTTTTCGTTTCCATGTTTTCACATTTCGGTGTTTGGCGGTGTTATGAGTTTTTTGACCTAATATCATGCGGGAATGCCATTTCACGAAGTTTCAAATGGAAAAATAGGATTAGGCCCATGCATGACATATTAAGTACAAAAAAATGAACTATATTATATATAGAGTAAACCCTCGTTAATTTGAATTCCAAGGGACCCAAAAAATCAACATTTGAATTCAAAAAATTCGAATTATGAAAAAAATGTTTTTCATTTGTATAGTACAGTAGTAAAGTGTAGGCGTGCAGTTTGCATGAATCGGCCATGTGCGCCTCGCACGTAGTTTGTTCCCTCCCACTTCCCCCTCGCCCCAGGAAACCAACTTGGATAGCCATGTGGTTATCTTCAAGTCAAGTGTTTTCTCAGCAATTTTTACAACACAACAACGAGTCCCATTAATACTACCGTATATATTAGGGGTGTGCGAATCCATGTTTTTCGAATCGAATCCGAATCCGAATCCACTTTCAGATTCGTATTCGGTCCAACATAGAAGATTCAAAAATTTCGAATCTTGGCGCCAAAAACGTGGCAACGTTGCATTGTCAACTTTCTAGATCGCGCATGTGCGATGCGCACTAGCCTACGAGTGGGTGGTGTCGTCATATATGGCCGGCTTCGATTGGCGCTTGGCCGTCTCGAGTCGGACGAACGAAAGTCTCGTCAAAGACCTTAGTATCTAACGTCGTTAACGAAGTTAGATACTAAGATCTTTGGTCTCGTCCTTGTCAAGGTTAGACCACACACGTCACGACCACGCAGTAGTTGGATGACAGATGCCATGCAGCAAACAGCTACGATGTTGACAACTGCGCGTTAAATAAAAATGATGGAAACTGAGAAAATGATGCTTCTTCATGATAAAATATTCATTTAACGTGTTTTCAGTGGAATACCTCGCAGTTTCAAGTCATTAGGAGAATGCTGAGATAGGATTTCCACTTCCTGGATCAAGTGTAACTTGATCAGCAGTGTCGTTTGTCCCATTATCACACTTCACAATGCATGTTAAAAAGATTCGGATTAGGTATTTTTTATGAAGATTCGGTTCGGATTCGGTTCGAAATCAAAAACTTGGATTCGCACACCCCTAGTATATATTATTATGTCATTCATTAGGAAATACTCATCACAGTTCACAGAGTTGAAAGAGTCAAATTACCAAACTGAATGTTGGGATTAAAAGTAGAAAGCAAGGCAATAAATATAAATATTGGGACCCAGAATGAAATGAATGGATTATTCTGTCCACATGCACTAGCTGGCTGATTTATTTATTATTGTTTTGTGTCTGTTCAATTCGAATTTCAGCAAAAATTACGAATAAAAGTTGTCACAATTAATACTTGAAATTCTGTCGTCCATTATCCTAAACATTACTGCTCCGGAGTCTCGACAAGCCAGATGTCTGTATTACACTGAAAAGACCCCCGCCCCACCCCTCATCTTGCTTTACTTGCGCGTAGAACACCGGATCGGTGTATCGCTGTTCTACGCGCAAGTAAAGCACGCACAGGGTTGCTAGATTTAGTTATGCTCGTGCGTATGACTGCTGTGTTGAGCCGCCTCAGCCATACTACACAGTGAACTGGCAACGCTGGACCCACGTTCTAACCTTGAACGTGCATCGTGTTGACATAAAATAGCATTTGAAGTTTTGGATAAAATTGTGCATGTTAAGTAACGTAAAACATAATATTTTACTAAAATCATACTATAGGTTGAATTTCGTGGTACATTTCGCGGTTTAAGCTTGATTTTGGTGTTATGAATGAATTTGAGTAAATTTTGTGCGTTTTCGCGCGCTGGAAATTATATCAATCAGTTCAAAATTGGTCGAAACGTACTTATATTAATATTTCCTTGACATTATAAAACTTTTCGCGATTTCGCAGCTTGCAAAAAACAAACGCCTCTAGCAATCAATCAAAGGACATCTACGCCATGATTCAGAAAAGAGACTTTAACCTTTATTAACCGTGTTTTCACCGAAAAAATAATAACATTCATTTTTCAACCCATCTCCTACGTGTCGGTACAAGTCTATGTCAATAAGACCGTGACGTGATGTTGCCGATATATTGAGTGGAATGTATTGAAAGTATACGTACGCGCGTACATACGTCGACCGCCTGTCACACGTCCACGGCCGTCAAGTGGTTAGAAGTAACACGTGCTAAATACCGGTAAACTGTGATTAGTCAATTAGTGAGTGAAGAGACGAGCACTTGAATTTTCGAGTTAGAGTTTCGAATTTGGAGTTTGAGTTCAAATTTAGCTGAACAAAAAAATTTGATTTATTTTTAAAAACATTTTCTAATGTTTCTGTACATGTAGGCCCATTGTCCTGAATACAAAACGTGATAATATTTTCGAATTTCAGGTTCCACAGATTGCTACTAATATGCAAATCTCGATCTAACAATTTTGCTCCTTTTTTTTTAACCTTGTGATTTTCTCTCAATTTTGAACTCGTACTTGACTCAAACTTGAATTCTGAAACTCACGCACCCCTAATTTTTACCATGACAAAGGAATGTGATGGTATAATTGATCATCATTTTCCATTTCGAATAATTATTTTTTTCAATTTGAACTAAATGTCACCTAATGTAGGCCTATATAGGCCTATTAGCCTAGGAATATTGAACTATTACCAAATCACTGTTAGGCCTATTTTACAAGTTGAGCACAATGCTCACCCGAAGCGTAATCCACGTCCTTTGGCGTCAGGGTGTCAAGGTCGGGGATGCTTGGCGACCGGATGAGGCTGGCCAGGTTCAAGGTCAAGTTCAGTCGGTTGCGGTCGAGCTCTCCAGACGTCTCTATGTTCACCACCTCGTACTGCCCTTCGCACGACTCGCTGTTTGACAGCACCTGACACAAAACACACCTGGTTACGCCAACGTACACATTCAAGCCATAGATATTACCTTGCCGACATACGTTACTCCTGCGGCCGATAGCGACATGTGCTCGTTCCAATCTCGGCGGCCATATTGGACATTTACAAATAGAATCTAAACAAGGTACTCTGTATTATCCCTAATATATGTCGAATGTGGCGGAAACTTCCCGGTTTACAAAGCGGTGTGAAGCTACTGCCGAGACACAAATACGTACGCCGTCTTAAAGGAATTGACAATGATAGACATACACAAAACTTATGTATTAAATCCATTCAATGCCGAAAAGTTGAAAAAAAATGCCAACTTCTAGTATTTATTTTGATTTTTTTCTAATGGTCTGGATACCCCATCTAGCATGTGGCGTGACGTCACAAAAGCGTTCACCACTCGTCTACTTGTACTGCTAACCCGCGTTATCCCATCTGACAGGTCAACTATTTTTTCTAAACAAGTTAGACGAATGTTTTGGGTATTTTCGGAGAGGGTAGGGAGGGGGAGAGTTATTCTAAGATATAGACATGAATATGAATTTTCCTTCACTGTTTATAATATTTTGATTGTTGTGGCACCCACACACGCAACAGTAACACACTCCTCCCATTCTATTAATACGATAGTACAAGACGTTTATCACTAGTTTTTTAATAAAAGTTAAAAGTACTTCATCTTAATATTCAATAATCAATGATACAGTAAACTCTCGATAATTCAAACTCAGTTAATTTGAATTCCGCGCTAATTTGAACCAGAGAAATGACCCCGGCCGCTGGTATCTAGGGATATCAATGTTAATTCATTTTGATAATTCAAATTTTTATTATTTCGAATTTCAAACTGATAATTAGTCCAAACCACTGTTTTATTATTGTTTCGTGTTTGTTTAATTCGAATTTCAGCAAAAATTAAGAATAAAAGTTGTCACAGTTGGATATTTTTTACGTGAAATCCTTTGTCGTCCACAAACATTATCGGTCGGGCGTCCCAGCAAGCTAGAGAGACACATCACAGTCACATGTGCAGCGCGTGCTAGCACGATGAGGGGTGAGGCCCCTGTCTTTTCAGGGTCAGAGACAGACATCTGGCTTGTCGAGACACCCGAGCGGTAATGCTTAGGATAATGGACTACAGGATTTCACGTATTAATTGTGACAACTTTTATTCGTAATTTTTTTGCTGAAATTGAAATTCGAATTGAACAGACACGAAACAATAATAAATAAATCAGCCAGCTAGTGCATGTAGACAGAATAATCTATTCGTTTCATTCTGGGTCCCAATATTTATATTTATTGCCTTACTTTCTACTTTTTAATCCCGACATTCGGTTCCGTAATTTGACTCTTTCGACACTGAACTGTGATAAGTAGGGGTGTGCGAGTTTGAGAATTTTAGTTCGAGTCGAGTTCGAGTTTGAGAGAAAATCGCGAGTTTCAAGTACGAGTTCGAGTTCTAAAAAAAAAAAAAGAAAAAAAAAAAAAATTGATTCATTCTACCTCTTGACAAACGAATTTTATTAGGCTATACACATTTTAAATTCCACTCCACATTGACATGTGATCATTTATTGATTATTCATTAGGCTACTACTCATCAATCTGTCACAATCTTATCACCAACAACATTGAGTTTGTATGTAATAATTAGGCATGTCGGCGGGTGCCGAGGTACCCAGGCGGTTCCAATTCCAAGTGAAACCCGGGTTCAAACAATTCCCGACGGGTAGTCAATGTTTTTTTCCTGATCTTTATTTTCCTGTGCTTGATCTTTTTGGTCCAATTTGTGTGTATAAGCGCGTTCGACTCACGCGCATTCGTCTTTCCACCCCCCTCACCCACCCCCTCATCCAGCCATCAGCAATGTGTTCAGTGTCCTTGACAGCTCAGTTGACGAGAGTGCTCAAGCAACGAAATGACGCCGTTCAGATGACTGGCTGGTGTGGCATTACTTTAAATCTGCTTTTGACATCTGTTTGTCTCCCTGTCATTGTTAGAAAGGGAATATTATTGAAATTACATTTTTTTGGTCCAAACAATGAAAAGCAATCATCATTGCTTTTTTAAATTTTTAAATACTTCATTTTTGGAATTACTTTTTGTCGCCATAAAAGAAATGCGCTCTTGCAAAAGTCTTGCGTATCCCCGCTCCCTCCCTCTCCCCCACCCATTATCAGCTGTTACTGGAGGACCAATGTGCTAGTGTGATTGCACTATTCTCATCAGTCATCAGTGTGCTTCCAAGCCTTGCGGTTAGAGGTCTTGTTGCTCTAGAGAGTGATGATTGGATTAAGGAGAATGACGCGTCTTTTTATGAATAGGGACTATAGGTGATATAGGGTCTTCACGATTTTTTTTTTTCTTTCGGGAGGTAAACCCGGTTAGGAGTTGGGTAATAAAGGCGGGTAGGAATTTTCCTACCCTCCGACATCCCTAGTAATAACTGTCAACAAAACGAGCTATTTCACTGCTCAAGTATGGGCGGATAAGCACGACAAATTAGTATAGAGGGTCAATTTTCAACACTTCCCAAGTTTAGTACCGTATTTACTCGCATATAAGTCGCACCCGCGTATAAGTCGCACCCCTGTTTTTGACAGTCATTTTTTGAAAAACCCTTTGTATGGTCGTATAAGTCGCACCTGCAGTCTCCAGTATTAGTATTAGTATTATTACCATTATTCAGTAGAGTGATAGGCATAATTAAAACATTATTGTCCTATCACTAATTTATTTTGTCCATTTTGTATAATGATAAACTTTACATCTGCTGAAAATGGAAAGAAGTGATCATTGCCCAAGAGACTTAGTTTAAAGTGGAAGATATCAACATTCGAGTGTTTATACTGAAAGACTTTTATCCACGGCAAAAAGTTAAGGTCACAGACAGAGCAGTCCTGGTGTTGAAGTTCTTTAGTTTTAAATAATCAAAATGGAGTGGTAAGATCGCCCTTGTGGTGCCCCGTCCAAACGATCCTATCTTTCATCCATAGCCTTAATTGGGGAACAATAATTTTGTATCAAGTTTCGATGTTATCAAGAAAAAAAGTCTCCAGTACGTCAAAAATACATCGCGATTGACATGTTTAGCTCTCTGTTCCCGACGCTGAAGAGAGAAACCCTTGGTATGAGACATGAGAAACCATTGTGAGGGGCCTCAACTAAACCGGGAGGGTGGGAAGGGGACAGGTTGCCTAACATACCGGAGCGTGATGGCGGGACACAGAGCACACGATGATTACGTAAATATCTCCCAAGTTTATATTCATTTTTATCTAGCCTCTTCCTAGTGTTCAATGAATAGCCCACTATAGACTGTTATCACCCATACATAGCATTGTTGATTGATGTTAAACAGATGTGTCAAAAGTGTTCTTGTTGGTAATCAGTGTAACATTTAACATGATACTTTTAAAGTATCATGTTACACTGATTACCAACACAAACACTTTGAGACATCTGTTTATCATCAATCATCAATCAACAATGCTATGTATGGCTGATTTGTCTGTAGGGGGCTACTCATTCAACACTAGGAAGAGGCTAGATAAAAATGAATGTAAACATATTTACGTGTATTTATTTGCTTCAACATTGATGACCGCCTGTGCATCAATTCTGACGACGATTGGGGGTTCGCTCTATACTGTAACATTGGATGACCAGTGTTTCATGGCAACTGTTTTGATGATGAACAGATGTGTTGCAGTGTTTGTCTTATTATTCAGTGTAACACAAGACTCTAAAAGTATCATGTTTGCTTCAGCACTGACGACTGTCTATACATGAATTCTGACGACGATTGTGGGTTCGCCCTATGCTCTAACATTGGACGACCGGCAGTGTTTCACGGCAACTGTTTTTATCGCAAAATGTGACGTTTTTTCTCACTTGAAAAAATGACATGAGACGCATGTGACTTTTTGATGACGTAAAAATAGCAAGCTCGACTGTGACGAGAATTGATGCATTTGACTTTTATTTTTTGAGATTTTGTGCGCGCGTATAAGTCGCACCCGCGTATTGGTCGCACCCCTGTTTTGAGTTCTCAAATTTCTAAATATACATGCGACTTATATGCGAGTAAATACGGTATGTTCTGCCAAATTACAAAAATAAAAACGTGTTTTTGATCAATGTTAGGCCGTTATTTTCATATCAGTAGCGACTTCTGAACTCTAAAAGAAGGGAACAAAATTACGTAAAAAAAAAAAAATCGAACTTGAAAGTTTCGAGTTCAGCTGAATTTGAACTTGAACTCGAATCTCGAAAATTCGAGTGCTCACACACCCCTAGTGATAAAAGTTTCCAAATGAATGACATGATAATATAATAGTATTAATAGGACTCCTTGTGTTGTAAAAATTGCTGAGAAAACACTCGACTTGAAGATAACCACATGGCCGTCTAAGGCCGGGTTTCATCAACTTCAGTTTAAACTTGGCTTTGCAAAACTTGGTTTAATGATAAACTGGGGTTAAGAACTCGTATTAAAATAGTATAAGCTCGGTTTAGGTCAAATCTAATCCCAGTTTAGGCTTCATGAAACGGCTTCCTAAATATAAACATGGATTAAAAATTTAAACCGGGTTTAAACTCCAGTTAATAGTTGGTGGATCCGGGCCTAAGTTGGCTTACTGGGGCGAGGGGAAGTGGGAGGGAACAAACCACTTGCAAGGCGCACATGGCCGGTTCATCCAAACTGCACGCCTACACTATACTACTGTACTATACAAATGAAAATCATTTTTTTCATAATTCAAATTTTTTTAATTCAAATTTTGATTTTTGCGGTCCCTTGGAATTTGAATCAACGAGGGTTTACTGTACACATTTAGACACACATTTGAAAACACACTTCTCACTTGTTTACTCAACCACAAGTGTCAATAAACTAACCGTTCTTCTTTGCCTGCTATAGCGGGCGGCCGGCAGCCAGCCACGTACCCTTACGGAACGCCTTTGTGACGTAGAACTTATTTGGCACGACTCGGAGTAAAATATTCAAAATAAATATAAGGATTTGAAAAAAAAAATTATGTTACATGTGGCATTTTAACATTAATATCTATCGATAAAATAATATGTATGTATATCATGTTCCCGTACTTTAACATAACGTATCTCGGGAATAAATATCTATGTTCGAGCAACCAACACAGATAGAAGATAAATCAATTAAGTACGGCATTTGAAACAAAATACGTGAAATATGAATAATGAGATGAAAATATGGACAGCCCAAAATACATAGGCCTATTGTGTATAGACAAGCAAAAATTTTACAACAAATTTCAACAAAAACAATAAAATTGAGAACAAAAATGCACGAAAAAATAATGCGAACAATTTTTTTCCAAGAGATATCAATATTGAAGAATATCATTCAAGTTTTGATGTTAGATGTAAAATGGCCTCTCTCTCAATGCACCTAAAAACCCTAACATTCATTTAACCATTCAAAATATTCATATACAAATATATATACTATATATATATATATAAATACTGATGAAATTGCCCAAAACTATGCAGAAATATGAAAAAAAAGGAGAAGGATGCAAAAATAGCAGAACTCATGGAAAAAGAAAATGAGTGGAGAATAGGCCTACTGGTATATAAAATATACCTAGATTTATGATCTGATGATTAAATGATTGATGATTCTCGATTTTCTCTTTGTAATCTTTGGTTTATTGTAATATGTTGATTATATTATAAAAAAAAAAAATGATAATAAAAAAATCATAATCACAAAATGTGAAAGAATGAAGAGGAATGAAACCGACTGGTCCAGCGACGGGCGTACCTCTCGCAGGTTGATGTAGAACTGCTGTACGAGCGGGCGCCGGCTGAAGTACCAGAACCTCTCGTTCTGCGGGAACACCTTGACGGGCGTCTCGATGAGGAACCTGACCGGCTCGTGGATCCCCCGGATCACCAGGTCGACGGCCACCGTCACGTACGTGCGGCTGCCGCTGTCGCGCGGCGTCTCCACGTTCAGCGGCTCGAACGCCGGCTCGTTCGGGTCCCAGTGGCCCGAGATCACGTAGCACTGCTTGTCCGTCGTGCCCGACCCCATCGACACCTGCAACCATCGGGGCATCGCGGTTCACATTCATCGAACCACAACCGACTAGTCATGCCTTCGCGTACCCGGGTCAATTACGGGTAATGCATTACACAGGATCCTTACAGCGACTGCCACTTGAAATAACGTCCTACTCCTGGCTAGCTCCAAGATATTGACGATTTTGATTGGTTTCATTCACTAGTAGAGCTGGACCCTTAACTAATACATCTCGTACTAGTGCCAGCTAGCTCCGAGAGGCTAGGACTTTGATTGGTTAATGTTCACTAGGAGAGCTACCTGTCATGGCAACGTGTCTGGTCTCTTGTGTATTTCCATTGTTATTAGCACAAAATACTAACCCTGCTTATGAGGTGGGCTTCGAAATGTGATAAAATTATTCAGTCCAAGAGACCGTGAATTTGTTTTTATAATATATTGTCATTGTTGGTAGCTTTTTTAGTAAACATGAACCAATCAAAGTCCTGGCCTCGTGGAGCTAGCTAGCACTAGCACGAGATGTATTAGGTAAGGGTCCCAAGTACCACAGCAACATGTCCCATATTTGTGTATTTTCATTGTTGTTAGCACAAAATCCCAGCACTGCTCTTGAAAAGGGGTTCCAAGAGACCGTGACTGTTAATATCTCGTATTGGCATGGTATTTAGTTTTCCTAGAGAGCATTGCCCAATCAAAGTGCTTGGTCTCTTGGAGCTAACCAGGCCTTAGGATGTTATTCTGAGTGGCAGCCGCAGTGAGGGTCCAGATATTATTCTGATATATGTTACGGATATTATTCTGTTATGCGGGTACCCGGAATATAGAAAAAGGCATGCATAAATCGCGCAAACTAATGACTAGGTCGAACAGTTGATCGTATCCTTTACAAATCGATAGAGACATGTAAAAATAGCAATTGCTATAAAAGCTATGAAATTTAAAAGTGCTTTTTCACATGTTTTTCTGATATTTCTTTATGTTTCAATTGGTTTGATGTTGTTCTATCATGTTTTTGAAAAGGTGACAAAACGCTACAAACGTCTGAATACACTACGTTTCAATGTATTGGTGATATAGACGCTATATTTGGAATAGAAGCATTATAGATGCTATTTTTCCCACAATTATTTCAATTGAGGTGTAATCGGGTGAAGTTAGTTGGGGAATTTGGAAAAAAGTGCAAATGCAGGCGGAAGGTTTAACCTACTTGTGAAGACTATTTTCCTAAAAAATATCAATTGGGGTGTTTCTCTTGAATATCTATTGTACGCTATATAGTGGTTGTAAGGGTACCGTACTGTTTTTACATTACAAAACGTTGTTGCGCTACAAAACACGATGTTTCAAAATAATAGATGCACCAAAGTGCTACTTTGCATTATTCTAAATGCTACAGAAAGAAAAAATAGAAGCTATATTTACATGTCTCTACATATCGATATGTTCAATGTGAAAATGCGATTGTGTTATGATTTTGTGTTTTTCCCATCTGTATTTTCCAATTTCGGTGTAATGTCATGGGGTGTTATGTGATGACATTTCAGTGAAATATCAAAAGGAAAACCGATAAACAAGTTTACAAGTAGGCCTACAGTGAAACCTCTATGTATCGTTCCCAAAACCATCGTTTTCCTGCTTGTATCATTCATTTCTTATCACCACATACCCATGTAATCAATGTTAAATTTTCCCGAACGGATTGTTTTCATGCATGGATGGTTTTATTTTCCTGGTCCCTTGAGAAACGATGGATCGATATTTCACTGTACACAGTTCACAAGTAGACCATCATTAATACAAAATGTAAGGGACCTCAAAAAAATGATTTCGATTTATAAAAATTTAAATTAACCAGAAAACTCTTTTTCCACGAAAATCATCGCTCTTCCCGCTTAGAGTTTAGTCAATTTCATAAGGCGCGCGGAGAAAGCTACGCGACTGGCCGAGACAACGTAATAGACTGAATTGAGATGATGATTTCTAGTTTCCTGTAAGTTTGGGGTAGTAAGATGAATATCGTAAATATAGCATTTAGTAAATATTAAAAAATATTCGAATAATATTTTAAAAATTGAAAATATTGTGAAAAATATTTAAAAAATATTCAAATAGTGATAGTAAATATTGCTGTCATTACGCCAACAATGACATTGCCTCAATTGGGGAACAATGATTTTGTATCAAGTTTCGATGTTATTAAAAAAAAAAAAAAATGTCGTCATTATTCGTCAAAATCTAGTTTCAGGATCGTGATGCCCTTTTTAAGAATGAAACAACTTTCAAACATATTCATACAATCATCTCCAATAAAAATGTGAATATAAAAAATGTTAGGCTAGGTTAGGTTATGTTAAGTTAGGTCAGGTCAGGTCAGGTCAGGTCAGGTCAGGTCAGGTCAGGTTATGTTAGATTATGTTAGGTTAGGTTAGGTTAGGTTAGGTTAGGGCATGGCTGGACAGGGAAACTGGTGACACAGAGTACTATCTCACCCAGTTCCTGACCGGCCATGGGAACTTCAAGACATATCTATCCCGCATTGGTAAGGCCGAGAGCAACACGTGCGACCACTGCGGACAAGTCGATGACCCGGGTCACGCTGTCCTCCAGTGTCCCAGGTGGGGAAACCTTCGGGGTCAAGCGGAGCGAACCGTGGGGCAAGAGCCAACACCCGAATCGGTGATCCCCCTGATGTTGGGATCGGCAGCAGGGTGGTAGACCGTACACGAGTACGTCCGGGCGGTCCTGGCGGAGCGAGAAAAAAAAGACCTTGAACTCATCCACAATGGCAGAACACCTTGATGGAACCAGGCAAGACACCCTGAAGAAGAAGAGGAAGAACCCTAAGCGAGCCCAACACGACGCCGACAGGGCGAATGAGTGGCGGGAGCGGGCGAAGGAAGAAAAGGAAGAGCAGGCGGCCGGCCCATCATCCGAGACCTCATCACTTGGACTAGGAAGCTGCAGATAAGGGGATCCACGCTCTTCAAGAAGAAGATCAAGGAGGGCACCAAAGATCAAGCCCCAGCCTTGAATGGTGAGGTATCGGCCCTCGCGAATGACCCCACGGTGACCTACAAGGGCCTAGAGAAGGCACATAAACTGTCTCGGATCGAGGAATGGGGAACCTGACTACTGCCCTGAGACACATCACAAGGCTACAGCACCCGAAAAGGAACAAGATATGCTTTACGGTACCGGAGGCGGTGGAGAGACTGCAGCTTAGGTGCGCGAACCTGCCCACCGATCCTGGGGGACTAGAGGCCTTAGTGATGAAGGCGTACGAGAGAAGAGGCGAATCCCTCGACAGGGAGGGCCTATACCGGGACTACGTGATGGCGCATGGTCGCATCGCAATGGACGCGACGCAGCAGTTCTCCAACTGCTACTACCAGAAAAGGCACCCTTGAAGGTCGCCAAAAAGGACCTCCCCGTCTTTGAAGTAATGCCTTGACCGGCGGTTCCGAAGACGGGGCAGGAGAGATGGAGTTTAGTGGGTATTTCAGTACTAGCAATAATGCTGACGAGTCCCACACTATTGAGGAAGTGAGATTTTCCACACGTCAGTGTTCGTAAATGCGTTCTCCATCTATAAAGAAGAAGAAAAAAAAAAGTTAGGTTAGGTTAGGTTATGTTATGTTAGATCATGTCATGTCATGTCATGTCATGTCATGTCATGCCATGTCATGTCATGTCATGTCATGCCATGTCATGTCATGTCATGTCATGCCATGTCATGTCATGTCATGTCATGTCATGCCATGTCATGTCATGTCA
>OZ023329.1:9318625-9346125 GCA_964007535.1 Brachyptera risi
GCCACAGCCTACTTTACTGCCCTATTTTGAATTAATTACTACACTTGAGGGGGAGGGGGGGGGGGAAATGTTGGCCTAGGGAACTAACTTTGTCAATATAAAACGTAGAACCATGCTGAAATGAAGACGTTGTTGCTATGAACACAACGGACAAGTTGATGATGATGATTGTTTGCATAACGACCCCACCAACAGCTAGGTTACACGGGGGTAAAAATGAGCAGGTGATTATGAAATTATGAAGTGATGATAAGTGATAGGACGTTCACAAAAACCCATGCCTCATGCGGGACTCGAACTCTCGCCCAACGGTGACTTTAGTTTCTGAGGCGGTGCCCCAGCTGGTTGAGCTACCGAGGGTGGCAAGAACCAGTTATTTTTAGTATATCGGATCTATAAGCAATCATAAGGAGACACATGAGTTATTTCCGTGTTGATCTTGTTAATAGCGTTTCTTATCGTGTTGTCCTTGATTACGCCTCAGACTGACAGGAAATCTGCTATCACCGGGCGCAAGATGACATTGCTTGACCTTGAACTGGGTCAAACCTACAACAGCAACCTACCTAGTTTAGCGCCCCTATACTTATTTTCAAAATGAGTGTAAGACTAGTGTAAAAATAGATGAAGAAATGTAAAAAATATCTCGGTCAATGTGAAAACCAAATGGCACGTCAACGTATTTCTGCTTGTTACTCGACATTACGAATTTGATGACTCTACTAAGTAACGGATTATTCACACGACAGGGTGCGACTTACCCGGGGTGAAATCCTAGAAAGAAATACCAGGGCATATTTCAGCAATATTTCAGTTAATCCAATAGTCCCGCAGGGAATTTTTTGAAATATCATTTTTTAGATTATATTCTGTAAGTTATAGATATTGGCCAAAGTTGTTGTAGTATTAATGAGAATATGAATGGGAATAATAATGAGAATAAGTTTGTGATACCTTTGGTTTCAGTTTTAAATACATGAAGTTCGTGTTGCATTTTTTGATACCATTTCATTTCATTTGAAACAAAAATATGGAAGCCCTGATATGGGGGCCCAAGCGCCCCCTGGGCTCTTGCGCCTCTAGGCTTCAGTCTTGCCAGCCTGTGCGTAAATCTAGGTCTATACAACTGGGATAAATTCCCCATAGAAAATTTCCAAATAGATTTTTTCCGTAAAAACCACATCACTAGCTACTGCGCTTCAGTGTGGTTCATGGGCTGTACATTTCAAGTACAAGACTTAACGTTGTGACCTTGGGAGGAAACATTGACTACGATTGAGATGATGAATGACGACTAAATACATGAGATAGGCCCACACATGTATTAATAATAATAATAATAATGATGTTTATTTGATGGCCAATTTTTTTACACATTCATTACAAACAATCCAGATGAAAGTCACGATTAATCTACATTACCATTGACATATTGTGTTATACAAAAACATATTACAATTACAAGTATTTAGGCCTAATTGTTAAATATTAGAGACAAATCATAAGTATTCGTGAGTAGTTTTAATCCATTCGACGCACCTACCCTTGAAACATCCTACACTTCTCAAGTTTCTAATGGTGTGAGGCAGCTTATCATACTCTTTCATTCCTGCTTCAGGCCTGCACTGATGTTATCAATTAGCTACGGAATATTATCGAAAGGTATAATGTAACTTCAACTTTCCAGTGTAGAAATATTTGAAATTAAAACTTGGTAAAGTTCTTTCAAACATAATTCTTATAATAAGAGAATTTGGATGACAAATTATAATAAATGGTAAAATATTGAAATTTTGTTAAAAGTCTCTTATTTCTAGAAGACGTTGACTCGAGAAGATCGTATTACGGTAACAATACCCCGCTGAGTACACAGCATGCGGCGTGTCACAAGTTAATAGACTAAAAATATTAAACCATAATTAGCGTGAACATGATAACTACAGTATGTGGATATGTAAGCACAGGTGAGTACTACTGAGTAAATAAGTCCACACATCAACATTTACATAAAACAGCTCAAAACTAGAATAGGTACTTCTACGTTACTACGTATATTCGAACTACTTTAGATGTAGATAATTCTGTATTTATCATGTGATGACTTTAATGTTCTGTTATTTAGTTTTTAAAGATAAATTTGTGATTTAGAAACACTTTTTGGTGATGAACGAACAATAAAACCAATATGCCCACTTAGGCCCGGTATTACCAAGTCCAGTTAGTCTTTATCTGACAGTTCAAACTTGTTATCACCATGGTTACCCATGTTATTTGTTTCCACCAACTGTCAGATAAATACTAACTGGCCGTGGTAATACCAGGCCTCACAAGTTGGTTTTAATGTAGGCCTACATTAATACTACATTTGATTGCAGTAGGCCCTGCTAAATTCATATGTCATATCTACAGCCTTTCACTAACAATCTACATCACAATTTCAATAGCTCCATTTTTCTATATTTGCATTTGACATATCTATTTTTTTATATTGGGTTTTAACGACGTACCATAATGATAACTAAGATCTATATCTATTCATAGAAAGAAGAGAACATTGAGCAATTTCTCAGAAAAGGTCAATAGGATTCTGTTTTACCCTCGGAAGTTTGCAAATCGACAATATTCTGCGTGGATATAGATATTCAAATTCTACTTGTGATGAAGAAAAATCATTGGTATCCCCGGACTAGTTCTCGAGATATTCAAGTTTAAAGTACGAAAATTTAATTCATTTCAATACTGTGTTTTTCCACTTTAAATTGGATTGTCATATTTTGTATGAGTACTGTAGCAATTTTTTGAGAAAATTGGTAGCTTATTACGTCATCACCACTGAATACAAACAGAAGTGGAAACAACCGTGCCGTTACTGTCAAAAAAGTTCATTTTGAACTACAAAGGGAACCAAATCAGCAATTAGTTTTTTCCATTTAATATTATTTAATCTGATATATTTTCTCTCAAATAAAGTATCACAAAACATGTTAAGTTTGCCACGTTGATAATAAAAAAGTTACGAGCGATCAGACGCATAATAGATGGTGATAAAAACAGGTGTGTCACATGACAAACCCCAGCTGGTAAGCCTGGTAATGTATTCAACTCATGTCCAATATAAATATTTTACAATAACAACAATTACAACAATCATAGCGTACAAATATGTCAAGGCAGAGTTTGATTGTTGAAAACTTGACATGAATAAATTATCAGTTATGACAAAAACATATTTAAAAAAAAGTCCACTATCATATCTGGAATGTTCCTACAATTAAATCTATCGCTGTCAGGTTGAACCCACCTCCGTCGAGTAGACCACGACAACTCCCGGTACCGACATCAGACGGCACAACGCTTTCGGTGCCAACTTCACTTCACTGACAACTTCACACCTGTTCACACCGTTAGGATAATTATCTCAGTGATTCTGCTACAGGGAAACTGTCGTTGATTTAGACGATGAACTCGGACTGTGCCGGGACTACGAATGCCATGATTAGCTGTGTAATATTTAAAAACTAATTACTGTATAGACATATTAGCTGCCCAACAATATTATCAACTAGATAAGTGAAATAAAGACCTTGTCAAAAACATTCTAGGTCGTTTGTAATCAAAGCCACTGTTTACGTGTGATAACGTTATGGAGATTTAATTTAGACTATTTGTTTAAATTTGAAAAAAATGGCAATTTCTGATAAATTATAAATAACTTGGTATAAAACAGGAATCTGGTGTGAATGTGCAATCAAAATATTATGGCCAAAAAGAGTTTTCTTAACAACTTTGATAAAACTGAAATATATTATCTGTGAGCAGACATAAACATGACTATGATGGTGATTATGTTATCTGCCACAATGACAGTGGAATGACTGAACTTTTACTTTGTCCAAATATTTGTAATGAATCTCTAGCAATACAATGCCATAAAAATGTGTGTTTAAAAAAGCATTTTTATTTGTTGTTTGCTGAATGAGTCACGTTGTATTCAATCATCCACATTGGGGTGGTATTATCGCCCTTTGGTGCCCCATCTGAATGACTGAACGATCCTACCTTTCATCATACCTAGTCCTAAATGCGGAACAATGACTCTGTGTTAAGCTTTTAATATTAATAAAATGAAATGAGTTTTAAGTCATCATGAAAGAAGTTTCTTGTCATTTTAATACCGAGGAGGCAGCCAAATACTAGTCATCATTTGATTACCATACGCAATTCAATTACCAATTGATTGTACTTACACTACTTAAGTGACATAATTATTTTCAAATAATATAACGACACAAGTAAATTTGTATCTGTATATATGCAGATTCAAGATGAAGTTTTAAATTTACACGTAACAAATGTTATTTTCAACACATTCAGGAATGTCATTGTAATTCCAAGAAGAATATCAACAGAAAAATATGGCAGGTAAATAAGAAGAAAAAATCAACAAAGGGCTTAAAATGACATTGAAAATATGAAAGTTATTTAAAATCTGTTGATTCGGTTAAATCAAATGGTTTTGAGAAGCTCCGACTTGATTGATAATCACCGTCACGGCCCATGAGATCAGGCGGAGAGACGCTCCTTCCCGCCTTATAATAAAGATACGTCTACTCTCGAGCTCTGTACTACGAGCAACACGCTTTGAGCAACCGGCAACATGCGCTCAGCGCAGGAATACGTTTACTGTCGAGCGCCATGACGACGCCATAGTTGGACTTCAAATTGCGGTTATGTTACCTTGAAAAAATATTCAAACTCACACCATATGTATCCAATCAATCTATATGAGCTTCTTAATACTCAAATAAGAGTGTCAAAAGCTGATATAATATCTTGTGCATGAATATCAGTCAACAAGTTGATTCTGACAACTTTCAACAAACAAGAGTGGCCGTGATGAATATCGTGACGTATTGTTGGTCTCAGCGCAGTTGCAAGTTAAGCAAAGATAAACCAAGTTGATCTCTTGGCGCATGTTGCATGCAACTGGGAGAAACTCGCTCTCTGATTGGTCAGCGCATGTTGTTGGTTGCACAAAGCATGTTGCTCATAGCACAAAGCTCGAGAGTAAACGTGCCTTGACGTATCATGCGATCTTATGCAAAACTAAGCCATGTCCATGATAAATGGAGTATTTCTTCATTTGATTTTTATTCTAATGTTGCTTGTCAACCCCACTAACAGCTGGTTATACAGCGGTACGAATGAGAGGGTGATGATAAACCGATGAAGTGACGATAGGTGAAAGGACGTTTACAAAGACCCAAGTCCAGCGTGACTTGGTGCGCATTAGTTGACTGAGCCACAGGGATGGCTGAGAGTATTTCTTGACCACTTGCTTTTCATTGAGAATTAAAAAAAAATAATGGAGCCATTGATTTCAAGTTACCACATCAATAATTAAAAATATTCACTGTATATTGTCCATTGTACAAAATAATAAGTTATTGATGAGCGTAGCAAAGTCTCCATCTCACTCTTATGGGGCTCTGTCTGTGTGTTTTTTTTGTTTGTTTGTTTGTTTGTTTTTTTGTTTGTAAGCACTCCACAGGTCGCAAGGGTTGACTGATCAACATGAAACCTTTTTTGTACACGCAAACTCATCCAACTTAGAACTGTATAGTTTTTGGAATGAATCGGTTGGACCGATTTTGCGAAAAATTATCTCAAAGTTTCTAAAAACCCCATAAGATTTGGCTGGGCGGAAAATGTTGAAAAATAAAATCTCTCCAAATGGGATGAAATTTTCTCTAAATGTGTATACATAGATTTGACACATTTTCAAGATTTTTTATGCAATTCCAATCAGCTGTTTTGAAGAAAAAAATAAAATAACTGATAATATTCTTCAAATATATCATACAAATTGTGACATAACTAGTCAAACGCGAAATATGCGTTGTAGATGAGCGAGATATCTGAATAAGGTATAAAAGTCCTTGAAGTAGTTCTACCCTTGCTACTTTATCGACTCTGGTATTCTACACACCTTGATATCTGAATAAGCTATTAAAGTCGTTAAAGTAGTTCTGCTCTTGCCACTTCATTGACTCTGGTATTCTACACACCTTGACGCATATAAAAATTACTTCATTGTTGGTCAACTCTTGAATCTAGAAAGCAGTGAATCTTGACAACTTAATTCTGTCACAATTTTTATGATATATTTTATGAATATTATCAGTCATTTTATTTTTTTTCTTCAAAACGACTGATCAGAATTGCTTAAAAAATCGTAATAATGTGTAAAATTCATGTATACACATTTAGAGAAAATTTCATCCCATTAGGAGAGATTTTATTTTTTAGCATTTTCCGCCCAGCCAAATCTTATGGGGTTTTTAGAAACTTTGAGATGATGATTCTCAAAATCGGTCCGACCGATTCATCCCAAAAACTATACAGTTCTAAGTTGGATGAGTTTGCGTGTACAAAAAAAGTTTCATGTTGATCAGTCAACCCTTGCGACCTGTGGAGTGCTTACAAAAAAAAAAAAAAAAAAAAAAAAACACAGACAAAGCCCTATAAGAGTGGGATGGAGACTTCGCTACGCTCATCAATTAAGTTGTCGAGATTCACTGCTTTCTAGATTCAAGAGTTGACCAACAATGAAGTATTTTTTATATAGATCAAGGTGTGTAGAATACCAGAGTCAATGAAGTGGCAAGAGTAGAACTACTTCAACAACTTTTATAGCTTATTCAGATATCAAGGTGTGTAGAATACCAGAGTCGATAAAGTAGCAAGGGTAGAACTACTTCAAGGACTTTTATACCTTATTCAGATATCTCGCTCATCTTACAACGCATATTTCGCGTTTGACTAGTTATATATATATTGGGTTTTAACGACGCACTATACTGATGGCTTCGATCTATTGGTGTCGGTGGATGATTAATGAGATGATAGGATGATGAGATGAGAGGTTATTTTATTAGGTGTTTTTGAATGGTGGGAAGGAGTCGGTCGTGGCCTGTTGTTAAGGAACCATCCCAGTATTAACCTGAACGACAGAGGAAAACCACGAAAAACCTCTGCCAGGATGGTCGACCATGGCAGGAATCGAACCCCGGTCTCCCGAATGACGGTTCAGTGTGTTACCACTCGGCCACGCGTCTCGGTATAACTAATAAGTTGTCCTAATCTACTAGTATATTACACTCCCCTTATTATCATTATTTTTGTCATGTTATTTGCTAATACTACTATGTATTTATGATTGTAGTATATTTGTTTATGCGTCAGCATAGCCCTGCACGGCCTAACCACAGCTATGTGCGTTAATGTATATCGCGTATGGTGCACAAAAAACACAGATTAAACATCAGTTGAATATTTATAAGTCCTCTGTTTGCTTGTGGTAAATAACAGCTATTCACTAAACCAAGGCTTGGGTTTCAGATATATTATTTCAATGGAATAATTAACATATGTTTTGAGTGCGCAGTTAGAGGATTGAATAAGTGAACGGTTTCTTGCTATTTAATTATTGTTCGAATATTCAAGGCTTCAATTTTACAATGGATGTCGGGAAATGCCATTGAGGGCATAACTCAAATGACTGATCAATGATCAATGATCACTGATCAATGAACAGTGATCTGGATCAGGGATTTGATATAGGTACTAAAGTTGAAACAGTACTACATGATCGAGATTCATGGCTTCCAGTCTAATTTATTCGGTTGGATATTTTCGATTGAAAATTTTGATATATTTTGATTGATACTCGATATTAGAGTTTTTATATTGTTTGTAATTTTCATATTGAACGGCAGCCCTACCATATAATAATATCCATCTTGAACAAAATACCACGTAATCTTGGGTTCGATTCATTCAAATAATAAATTCAATAATAATAATGAATGATAATTCATTCACCTACATGTATTATTGTCAATTCAACTTATACTTGTCACGATCCTATATGGGTATCAATCTTATTATTTCAATGATTCTAATATTTCATTTCATATATTGTGAATTACAGTTACTTATTATTATTATTGTTATTTTAATCCAGACAAAAGACCTTACAAAATCAATGCCCTGGTGTTATTAACTTCACCAAATTGAGTGAGCATTATTTATCAATGCTTGAAGGCAGGATTGGTTGGTAGAATACCCGCACGCAAATATACGCGGACATTCTACTGTCGAGTATGTCATGTAGAATATTATATATTATCACAAACTCTACGTTTGGAAAATTAAATCTTGATTCAATTGCAGCTGGGTAATATTACGGAGTACAATAACAGATATCATATTGATAAATCAAATACACAACAAGACAGACAGGCAACATCTTATTTTAGTATAAACTTCTTCTGATCGATAGATTTAATTATTTTAAATTCATATAATATAAAAATGGTAATTGAACTGGGTACTTGGCTCGACTTCCATTGCAAAGGAAGCATGTATTGGGAATTTTAATTAAAATCATTCTGATTTATTCAAATTGATGCAGGCTTAAACTTACCGGTACTGATTGATACAGTAGAACATCTTTAGTAAGTTTCTTTCCACCTCCATAAGTTTTATTTTCTAAATCCATCCATATACTCCTACACGTTGCATAGTTTCTTTATAGTAAGTTTTTCACTTTTGTAAGTTTTTTTTTTGTCTGGTCCCCTGAAAAACGTACTGAAGAGGTTCCACTGTATTTGAATTGGAGTCTATTTTCAGACCTTAAAATTATTCTATTATAATTTTGTTTTCATTGTATACTATTTTTTATTTCTTCCCCTTTTTAATTTTTGTATGATTTCGTTATCATCATTTAATTATTTCTTTTCTCTATATTTTCTTATTCAAACCTAGTCAAATTATATATTTTTTTTGGTCATTCTCTAAAATGTTGTTATCGATAATTTTTTAAATATTTTAATTAATAGATTTTTATTCTGTGTTTTTGCAATCTTATAATGTAAGACAGAGTCTTGAATAATGATACATATAGGTATAAATGATTGAGGTGCACGATTAATATAGTATGTATTATCAGCGACTACGGTAACTTGTGAAAATGAAAGATTTGGAAAAGCAAAGCAGGAAGTTCCAACGTTCCCTTTCCGCTTCTATGTAGGCCTAGCCATTAACACTATAAACTCAATGGCCTAGTCTAAATCACATGGCAACTGATAAAAAAGGCATGTTTTTTAATTTAATATTTTTCACTACCTTTCACTTCTATTTTTCGGTACCATTACTGATATGCCCGAAAACGTGATATTTCAACACATTTCGTGTAAAACAATGTTTTAACAGAAAAAAACTCTTAACAGGTTGTCAGGTAACAAAATGGGGAAATACATTTCTTAAATGCTGAGTTGTAATTTACGGATTATGCAAATTAACCCCTGGATGTAATAGGCCTACTCTAATTAATATTCTACATCTACTCTACATAACATTCTACATATTATTTCTTTCATAATAATATTATTTCATAATATTTCTATATGTTTGTAGAAAAATATTATGATCCAACCCTGCTTGAAAGACAACAACCAAGTAGGCCTAACAATACTTGGAGTCTGACAAATTAGTCTTACATTGAAGTTATTAATAGAGCTTCCTGAGCTTGCCTGCTGATCAGTTGTCAAGGTTACAAGAAAAAGACTAGGTTACTAGAAGACTGGGTTAAGCCTGAGTTAAGTTTGATACCAGTAATTATTATGTAAATATACAATCAATGTCAGTGCCAAGTGATTATCAACCTATGGTAACTTGTTCAGTATGTATGTAGTGTAACACTTTAAATGTCCATAAATCACACACATAATATGTGTACCATTAAATTGGCTCGAGATTACGTAATGCTATACGAAAAATGTGCAGCATATTTTCTCAGTGATCAATAAGAAAACTATCCCATTCAGATTCTATCACACAATTGAAATTGAATAGTACAATGCAGACTCTTAATTATTAGGATGTTTATGCATCAGTTTATTATCATCATTATTCATTCAATTTTCACTGTACTGGTAGGCCTATATCATGACGTTAATATAGATTTTATTTTATTAAAATAAATGTACTTTACTCATATTATTATTATTGTTATTATTATTTTATATGTATATGTTTGTCTGCTGAATTTATTGTTTTATTATTTGTCTATTAGCTAGCCCGCACACAAGGTATCATCCTTACCCTTACATATATAAATGTTTATTACCATTTTGTATTTAGCATTTTTGTATTATGTTTTTCATGAGTTATAATGTGAATAAAATGCATATCAAAATGAATTGAATTGAATAAAAATAAAATACTGTAGGGTCTAAATAATGTTTTGTAAGAGTTACTCACTCACAGAAGTGCTGGTGTTTCTTGAAAAGTTGAAATATGAAGTCCTCTTTAAATAACTAGACTGTTGTAGGAACAAAGTTAACCTGTGAGTACCAAGCCGTGCTAATAAATGTTAATGATCAATTGCATAATGACCTATTCTTAGTTGAACAATCAGTCAAACGCCCACATGTCTGTTCTGTAATCACATCTGGCCAGGGATCCACAATCACTGACTGTTGACTACTGACATTACACATGACCACAGTTAGGCAAATATGACAAGTAAAAGACTAGGGCTTATTCATTAATTGTTTACATTGGGAATGCTAGACACTATACCCATTTCAATTCAATTACCCATTCTCAATTATAAAAGTTGACCTATGCAAATATTCACCATTGAGCTTACCGGTATGGGCAGGGCCATATCAAGATAATTTGCGCCTCTAGGCCCGATCCCCCCCCCCTCAAGTATAGCAACTCATTCAGTATAGCACACTATCTAAAAAATATGACAAGTAGGCCTAATAGGTTTTTATTCAGAAGCGATTATTGTGTTGGGCTATTACCATCACCTACCAATGAAAAGGGTTATTTTATTTATTTTGATTGTTACTAAATAATATGTTGAAATGATAATATTGAAATCTGTTAAATGGCAAGACAATTTTTGTGTGTTCAATAGAAGGACACTAGCAATGCAGAACATTGTTTTTAATGCTATCTATGCTCAGTTGGAATCTTAAGACATGAATAAATATTATATGAAAATATGATTTTTCAAAATACAGTAGAACCTCTTTAGTAAGTCCCTCGTTAGTGAATGTTTCTCCTTAGTAAGTTCTATTTTTTGATCCCATCTATAAGCTCCTACATGTTAAATAGTCTCTTTAGTAAGTTTTTCACTTTAGTAAGTCTTTTCAGTCTGGTCTTCTGAAAAACATACTAAAGAGGTTCCACTGTATATTTAAAATTAATTAATTTTTGAGGGGCTGATGCCCCTTAAAAATTTGCCGCACAAGCCCGGGCCTCGTGGGCCTAGGCCTCAATACGGCCCTGGGTATTGGGTTAGAACTCGTTAGACAAGAACTATTGTTTGAATTACCGTCACCATCTATTTTTACAGGGGTTTTACGTGGTTTTTCTCTGTTGTCTAGACAAGTGGTGGGATGGTTCCTACAATATAGGCCACAACAGCTGCATCCTTCCCATTACCTAAGAAACCTTCATCTCATCATCCCATGGAGCTCATGCCAATAGATCCTGGTTATCACTACAATGCGTTGTTAAACCCAATATACATTTTAAACATTTGGATGCGGCTTAATTTGAAACTGAACGTGACTGGATGAACAAATTGAAAACTCAACACGGCAAGAATCGCAAGAACGTCATGAAATTTTGTGTTACGCTCGGATGTACCAAGAACAAAACTGGAGTTTTTCTTAATTTTCTGTTTGATCATTTTTTTCGTTTTTTTATACGCCAACTTATACAATTTCTTGACACTTCATTACACACTTTTTACCATGTCAGTAAAACAATAGAATACATTTTAATTTATTGTTCTAACGGCCACGGTATAGTGCTGAATAGGTACACGCTTTATAAGAGAAAAACGTGACTTCTGAGGGTATGGGGGGGGGGGGGGGCTTAATGCTCAGCAGGAAGTTTGTGGAATTATTCATTTTTCCAAGTTGTTTTATAGAGCTTGAAGAGCAATCTATGATACCAAGGTTAGGTTTGGTTAGGTGAACATGGCTATATCAATAACATCAATTTCTCTCATCCAGACCGGTTTGTGATAAAACTTTTTCCTCACTGATATCTTCAAGGACATCACTTTTAACCCTCGACCGGGAAGTGTGGAATCGATTGGATATAGTTATAAGTACTGTACGCCTACTGTATTTGAATAATCTCACGTATATTCATAAAAGTGCCAACTAGACCTTGTTTATTCCGAATTGCTGGCGGCGACGGTGGTGTAGGCGCATTAGCAACACAATATTTCCAACATCCACAATTCCTAAAAACTGAAGGAAACTTGCATTTCCTTCAAAATGTACGCATCCCCATTGTCACATTGCACATTGCCATTGCTGCCATCACTTGTTTTATTTTTTCCCCACAAAGAGTAATTTAGCTGCTTGTTTGTGCTTCAGAATCCACATTTATAAAAATCAAATTGATAATTGAAATTATTTCAATAATACCTGAAAATTAGTTGGTTGATAGGCCTACTGTACAAAGTTGGTTTACGCACGCATGTGGTAAAAGAAGTGGGTATATGCTACATGCCCGCGTAAGCCTCGACTACACTGGTCAGTGTCCAAGTTGGTAAATCAAGAGAAATTAGAGAATCATTACAATACGAAAATATAATGTCATCATCATACAAGAGATCACGTGAGTACTTACCGCTTCTGGAATGTCACAGCGAAAGACGTGGCACTGGAAGATGGCAGACTCTTGTGTATCGCCATGCGACCAAGTGAACGCAAAGCACGAAGCCTCGTTTGTTCCGGCTGTGCCGCGAGCGTAGAACAGGATGCGGTGGATTTCATAGCGTGCCATTACACTGCTTGTACCGGCATCATACAAGCTGAAAACAATCATAAAAAGAAATATTGATTCGACTTGTTTTCAGTGAGAAGTGATTCATATCGAGTTTGAATGATAACGAAGATAGGAGATTAGCTTACACGACAATCCCGTCAGAAGAGACTGGTACCGAAACGGACACTTTGATTCCTTGATCTGAAGATTGTTCATTTAATATGACCATATTACGCTGAATCTCTGCCTCGCTTTTAGGAGCGTTAATTTGGGCAGCACCCAAATACGCCACGCCACTGAATATCGTACATTCCTGGTGGACATCTGGCACTGCAAAACATAAAACATTATTTAGTTTTCATACTGTTTCAAGCAAATATTGTTGTAATTCAAAGTCAGATCGAACCCTGTAAGAGATGATTCGAAAGAAGGAAGTTTTGGGTATGGTACTATTATCAAAGAGACAAATTTTTATATAAGAACTAGTTCAAGAGCCTCTACCCTACCTTCTTCCTCTTCTTCACCATGTGACTTTTCTCTATCAGTTTTCTCCAGTGACAATGGTCTTCCGGAATCTACTTCGTAGAACATACTTTTCCCGACTCTCATAACAGTCTGATTGACAGGGACATGTCTAAATGTCATGTTATTTTCCATCTTTGTCACAGTGTTATCTTCGCCCAATAATTCACCAAGCGATTTGCACAAGTCGTCTTGGTTTCCGTTATTGGCAATGTTCAACAACGGTTGTTCACCTCCACTAGCTAGGCCTAGTAACCCTAAACTTTTATTCGAAGTCGAGCCACCGTTGATAACTTCGTACTCTTCGCTCGTAGCAAATGAATCGTTGGATTTAACGCTCACACTATCCTCCATCACTGAAACAAAAAAGAAACGAGATTAAAGCTTAGGTTCAGGGCAGGTAGGCTTACATAGTCACGTACAGATTTCTTATGAATAGGCCTGGATTTTCAATTGCATAGGCCCCTAGGCCTATTTTGTATATGATTATATCAGCAATGAGCTACATAAGGCAGCAATGTGCGGCCAGGCTTAATCCTGCCCTACAAAATAGGTAGGCCTAGACAACATTTCAATACACTAACACACAAGGACACACTAGGCCTATGGTGGAATGAGGCACCTCTAGGCTCAGTGCACATCAAGCCTTAAAACCAAAGTACACACAATTACAATAGCCAAGGATAATAATATACGAAGCTATTACGTTTCAAAACATGAACTCAGCCTATGTCTGCTCCATCCTGTCAGTGAGGCGTGGACTGAAGGATCACTACGATTCACTGTTGTCTACAACCTAGTCTTAGACGTCACAGAGCTGTCAAAAGCAGTCTGATAACGTCATACGAGAGTATACGGCCGACCGTAATTCATAAGCACAGCCTATCGTACGAACTCCGTACGTGTCAACTAGTAAGTTAAGTAAAGTGGAATACCTTCAACGAATCCCCCTGTGCATAATCTGGCAATTTACCTCAAAAACAAACCTTTTTTATCATTAATTTGCCTGCCATAATTTTCAGACATAAATGTGATAAGCCTGTCTTTAAAGAGATTTTGACAGAAAGATGCTCCTCCCCCAGCGCCTTCTTGATAATATGGATTGCACAGTAGCGCTACCTGTGCGAGTCGCAGCGGGAAATTGTTTAAAGTGAGACTTATTCGATCCTCTGTAGAGTCGACGGTGTCAATAGCTTTCCTTTATCTCTGTCAACAGATGACTAGGCCAACTCTCAATGTTACCTATGACTAGATGCTACAAACGTTTTGTTTTATATTTTTCCATGAAATAGATGTTTTCAAGTTCTTCATTACATTCTTACATAAGTTACATTCTTTGTTTTTCACACATATATATATATATATATATATATATATATATATATATATATATATATATATATATATATATATATATATATATATATATATATATATATATATATATATATATATATATATAATATATATAATATATTCATTTATTTATTCCCGTTGACTAGTACATGCTACAAGTATGGGTATCGTCAGATTGAAATGTACATAGCATATACATAATATTTTACATTCATAATATTAATATAACAATATGGTACAGGGGCCGAATTCACAAAAGGTCATAACTTTGATCCGGATCAAAGTTATACAAGTACTGTACAGCTGTATTATAAAGAAGTTATAAAATATAAAAGTTATAAAATGAAATATATAAAAGTTAATACAAATCCATTAGCGGATAGCAGTGCTATAATAATTGTGATGCGATAAGCAATAAAGCACATAGAGTGTGAGAAGGTATGATTCAAGTTTAACCCAGAAACTCGTCTGGTTTATAATAAGGTTTCATGAGGAGGAAGGTTTCAAGGTCATGTCTGAAGGACGTATGGGAGACTGAGAGCTGAGAATATAAAGTGGAAGTTTGTTGAAGATATTGGAACAAAGATACGTGCGGCTGTGTTTGTACAAGCTGCGATTGAAGGAGAGCATGAAGATGTCTGAGCTGGACCTAGTTTGGTGAGAGTGGTGTGTAGAGTTTTGAGGAAATAGAGTGGACAAAGGTAGCTGCAGCCAAAATCAGAGTAGAGGAAAGGGTTATAATCTTAAGGTACTTGTATACCTTCAAAATGCACTTTTCTTCGTTTTTTTCTTCAATATAATCAATTTATTTGTTTTGTCTATTTTTCAAACATGCAAACCTCTTTCAAATCTTATATATAGTTTTTTTGTAAACAAATAATGAGGTTCGAGTGCCTAATTCCATTACTCCTCAGATGAGAAATAAAATATTGTTTCAAAGTAGCCTCAACTTCAAGCCTGCTTATATAAGAGTATTGATTTACTACGCTTTCAGAAACTTGTAACAATAATTTATGTACTTAATATGGAGATAGGAGGCTAATTGTGTTGTTGTTGAATTCCTTGATAACAAGAGCATGATACTATGAAGGATAATTGCAATTTGTGTGATGAGTGATTTTTAATTTACCATCTTGAATTATTTTTGCTTAAAAGTTACAAGAAAAAAATACAAAAATTGTAAAAATCTAAATAAAATACTTCTAGTAGTCACATTACTAAAATCCTTCATTCTTTCACTTTGTGATGTCTTGCAAACAAAATGAGACTAAAATTAGCATCCTAGTGTTGATGGAAACTGAGATTTCTTGTTACAAGTTTTGCCCGTTTTAAACAATTAAACTTGTAATTATTCAAAAAAAAAATGTGTCACATCTAATTGAATTGAGACCAACGTGAATCAAGAGAAAAAAGTGTAGAAATATCAAAATTGTAGATTTTTCAGTGCAAGGTATTAATAACCTTAAGAAGGTTAGTGAAGTGAAGTTTGCATGAATGACGTATATATATATATATATATATATATATATATATATATATATATATATATATATATATATATATATATATATATATATATATATATATATATATATGTATATATAATATACTGTGAAGTGTAAACTACTGGAAAAACTCGTTGTGAACTCGAACAAGTGTCTATAAACCACCCCTGAGACTATATAACACCACCAAATCACGTTGTTTGCAGATCCATAAATAAACGCAGTTAATACGTTTTTCAACAAATCTAATCATCAATATAATTGGTCCAGCGACTTGTCAGCCCGAGCCCGAGATGAGTGCTGCCCGATACGAGCTAATGAGGAAGGAACATGGACATGTGTTCAAACGTCGAACTGGATGCGCGTGTTTCGAGAGACTAGCCTTGTTTTCCTCTTTGGGGGTGACACCGACAGCGTGGTCATTTCATCACCCGCTCGAGAGACGTACTTGTGTGTGAGTATAATTAGAGAAGATAATGACCGTGTGAAAGATGGGACACTGACGAGATATTTACCATGTGCCATTTATACAAGAGATGGCAATGATTAATTACTTTATAGTTACTGGAGAAGTGTATAGGTTGTTGTTCAAGTACAGGAAAATGTTTGTGAGAATCAATAGAAAACACGCATGCAATCTAAATTTCGTTAAGTGTATATATATATATATATATATATATATATATATAAATATATATATATATATATATATATATATATATATATATATATATATATATATATATATATATATATATATTAAATAATATACTATATTAGTACTATATTATATTATATTTAATATATATATAGGCCTATAGGCCTATATATATATATATATATATATATATATATATATATATATATATATATATATATATATATATATATATTTATATTTATAAGTTATATATATATTAACAGATTCAATGAGAAGCATTCAAAATACGTGAATCATTGAAAACCTGTTGATTCGATTAAAACACGTGCTTTTGAAAGTCTATCTGTATTGACAACGACTGCCACGGCACATAAGTTAAGAGTCCACGGGAGTCGATTTAGCGAAATATCAGTTGTTTGGTGATAACTTTTGAAAAGTATGAGATATCAAAATTCTAATACGCGAGAAACACAGATAATTATGATAACTTCAAGATGAAAGTAAGTTTCAACTATTCAAGACATGTCGCATAACTGTCAAGAGTAGGCCTATACAGCTAAATTTTTTTTTTACTGTATAGGCTTGACAGTTATGCGACATGAGTTAATAAATAGTTATAACTTACTTCATCTCAGAGCATTTTCTGTGTTTCTTCCGTATTAGAATTTTGATATCTCATACCGTTCAAAAGTTAACACCAAAAAACTGATATTTCTCCACACATCGACTCCCATGGACTCACCGTCTTGTGATTGACGCATTATGACGTATAGCAGGCGATTCCATGCAAGACCGAGCCATGTCTACGGAAGAATAGGCCCATTTTCAATAATTTCCATTAGTTTTCATTGAAATTAAATGAAGGAACGGATTAATATATTTTTTTAGTTGCTGAACATTAAAGTATTCCATGCATGTTATCTATTGAGCCTAACAAAAATGACAAGACCTATAACCTAACATAACCCACTAAAAGCCGGTTCTACGAATCTTGGTCGAGTGTTATCCCTCAAGCTATTATAGGTAAGTAACCAAGGGTTGTAACAAGTTGACCCCCTAACTATCGCTTAATGCACTAACAATCAGTTAATAAACTGCATATAGTTCATACCTTAATTATAGGTATACCGAATTAATTTCTCAATGATCATTTCATAATTCCACATGTTGGAGCGAGAAAACATTACAATCCCTTGAAATAATTGTGCAATGGAAAGAACTAGGAAAACGCTATATACGCGTTGTTAGACGAGCGGAAAGTAATAGTATGTCGACTTCTTTGCCAAACTTTTGCCTACATTCGCCAATTGGGTGACATTTAAGTTAGAAATGGGTAAAAACTGCTTCGAGTGGTACCAATTTAGCACATTTTATGGTTTATCTTCGAAATAGCTCACCCGATCAAGCTGAAAAATTTCAGAAATGTGTATAAAAATGTAAATCAACTTCACGCGGAATTTCATTTTTTTTGAAAATAAAATATTTTCTTTTTTTTTCCGCCGTGTTATTTTAATGGGCATTTTTGAAATTTCTTAAATTCATAAAAAAAAGTTACCATCCGATAATACCACAAAACTATACAGATCCAAGTTAAATGAAGAGCCATTATGAAAAAAAGTTTGAAAGTTGATAGCTGTAGCCGTTTGACCTGTCTAGAGAACCGACAAAAAAACATAAGAAAAAAAAAAAAAAAAAAAACAACATGAAAACGAACACCAATTTTTTTCAGTATGTCAAATTGAATCCTCGCTAAAGCTCGTCTAATAATTTTCGCAGCTGGAGATTGTGAGTTATTTTCTAATTATTAAAATGCATCAAATGCGTTGTAAGATTAGCAAGTTATCAGTGTGAAAATGTTGATATAACTAGGCAAACGTGTTATGTGTTGCCGCGTTGATGGATGAGCTGGAACATATCGACTTATCTTTCGATTGGTTATTATGTATATATATATATATATATATATATATATATATTTATATATATATATATATATATATATATATATATATATATATATATATATATACATCTTGAGATCCAAACCATTATGTCACTGCCATCTTATTTTGCATTATTGACTTTTATGATAATAAAGAAGGCTTCGTTTTAATCGTTTACAGTTAAGAGGTGACACCTGTGGCTTGGATTTAATTGGTTTAATAGCTTTGAGTGATTCACAAAAATTACATTATATATTTTTTACATCAAAACGGCTGATCCGATTTGAGTGAAAGTTCGGAATAATGTGTATCATCATTATGTTAAAATTTCCTGAGAATTGAAATGTCTCGGATGAAAATTATTTTACGAATATTTTCCTCTGGGTTATTTTGATGAGATTTTTGAAAACTTTAAAATGAGTTTTCTCAGAAATGGTTCAACCGATTGTGCCTCAAAACTGTACAGTATCGAATTAGATAATGACACTTGTGTATGCCAAGTTTCAACTGATTCCAAATTTTCGTTTGACCTGTGGAGCGCGAACAAAAAAACAAAACAAAAAACAGTCACTTTTTTTCGGGTATGGCGAAATTGAGTCTTCGCTTCGCTCATCCAATTAAATCCCTGCCTTCATTATGCAGCTGATTGACTGTTGGTCTACTTGTTGATCAATTATTATCATCGATATGCATCTCTACTTTCTTGATTATAATGACATGAATAGAGAAATTACATTTTAATTTCTTTCTTCATACCGGCTGAACTGACTTCTGTCAAACTTTGGAAAGTGAAGCATTATTGTGTATAAATGGCCTAAAAATGAAGTACTAACGAAGAAAATATGGTCTTAATTTTTAACCTATGAGGAAAATCCCTTCTTGTATTCTAAATCTGACCTTCCATGAACGCGATTTGCGTTTCGCTTTCGCAAGGCGATGGAATTGACGACTATAGTGATTGACCCGCCCATACACGTCACAAAACAGAACATCCAATCAAATGGGCTTTGTTATGTGGGAAATTTCACATTGACCTATAAGAGTATCTCTAAATTCCCACATGAAGTATAGATCCAGGTGGCTTTGGCGATTAGCCACGCATATCACTAGTGGTCAATTGAGGCGAGCTCAACAATTAGAAATCGCGTAACTCTCGTCACTGATTGGTCGTTTCAACATCATGGCGGCTTGAAAAACCGCTTAGCGAATACCGCGTTCATAGAACGCCAGCTTTACAGCGGTTTTCGAAATTCGAAATAGTTTTTCTCAGAATTAGTCCAACCGAATGCGCCCCAAACTTGAACAGTTACAAGTTGGGTGATGAATTGTGCGTGCCAAATTTCAGTAACATTCGTGTTTTTGTTTGAATCATCTCTGGGGCGCATATCAACCAACCTACAGAAAATCTTTTCTCAAGAGAAGAAACATTTTTCCTTCCCTTGCGCTCATTCGATTAATATTTTTTTTTGGGTAAAAGTTATTAGTTTGATTATTCAAGAGATAGGCACATGTCACATTCACATCAGAGATAGTGGAGAGTCGCAATTGAAAAAATAGAAAAACCAACTTCATTTAAAAAATAGGAAGATAACAACCAATCAAGAATAGAAGATAATTTAAGAAATATAACCATCGAGAATATATTTTGCCAAGGTTTTTATTTTCGTGAGCCAGAAGAGATCAGAATGCCCTGATAATGGTCATTGAGGAGACCGGGGTTCGTTTCTCATCTGTCGCTAATTATGCCCAACTATTCATAATAAACTACCTGCCCAAATAACTAGCCTTAGGCCTACCAAACTTTCACTTTATGCAACCTGAAATATCTTCTATTTTTATTTTTACCTCTTCTTTGACCTCAATGAATTTCTCATTTCAAAGCCACACTATAAGCAGCCATTGCTTCATCATACATATATTATCTGTCTTTTTCAATTATCTCTTTCTGCTCATTTTCATTTCTAGTTATAATTTTTTTGTATTTCCTATATTTGTAGGCCCTATTATGCGCAAATCTTTGGACCAATAAATAAATGAATGAATAAATAGGTCTGACAAACCATTTTAGTTTTGCCGCTCTCGGTAGCTCGGTCAGCTGAGGCACCGCTTCAGAAAATGAAGTCATCCGTTGGGCGTGGGTTCGAGTCCATGTTCGAGGGCATGGGTTTTTGTAAACGTCCTTTCACTTATCACATCCTGCTCATTCGTACCCCCGTATAACCTAGTTGTTGGTGGGGTCGTTAAGCAAACAATAATCATCATCATCATTTCAGCTCTATAGTCTGTAAGAAGCTGTGTCGATCCGAAACGAAGTAATTTTGTAGCTCGTCAAGTTTTAATGAAGCTTCCTTTGAATGATCCTAATCAGGTTGAAAATATATTAAAAAACAACATATTTTTCATAATTCATGAGAGATCTTAAATGATTCGTAGAATTTACACGCGTTTGTTAGCACTCAAAAAATCGGAAAATATTCAGTGGAATAAACTTGCAGATGCAGAACATAGGCCTACACATTTTAATATTTAAACTCCATGAGTGTTTTCGTACCAATTACCAGATACCTTTTGTGGCAGATGAATAAGATTATGAAAGATATGAGAAAATATGAGTTATTATAGTGACTTTGAAGTGGAATTGTAAGAGCACTCTTGACACAGTGGAATATTCTCACCGTTTGTATGAACTCAGATGATAGAGCTCGAATGTCTGATATGAACCGTCATAGTAAATGTGAGCACATATATACAGCTCGAAGAATATTTTAATAGTGAATTGCTTACTGCCATTCAGAGAAGTATCTGGCTGAACAATAAAATACCTCATCACACACACGCACACACACACACACATATATATATATATATATATTTTTTTTTTTTTAATAACATCGAAACTTGATACAAAATCATTGTTCCCCGATTACGGCTGTGGATGGAAGGTAGGATCGTTCGGACGGGGCACCACAAGGGCGATCTAACCACTCCATTTCAAGTATATAAAACCAATGAACTTCAACACCAGGACTGCGCTGTCGTATATACATATATCCACATATATTCACGTATATTCACATGAGATTAGGCTTACATGTTATAATAATATAATGAATATAATGAAATATTAACATATAACAATGATAGAAATGGTATGGATCGAGTGCATGGAATAATAATAGTATTTTTATATATTTATTAATTATATAAATTTTGCAATTATATTTCAAATATTCCAAATAAAATTATAAATTTGAACGATACATGTTGAGGTACAAATAGTGGAGCGCCTGAAGAGCGTATACCGGAATAAAGTCAACTCGGTTGTGTGACATGGGTTTGTGTGTCCAGCCTTACCTGAACCCTACCCACATTTCACAACCATCCATTCATAAGTGGTACCCCGAAGCCCATGTCACACGACGCGAGTCGATTTTATTCCAGTATACGATCTTCAGCGTCCCTAAAATGGAATGTAGAAACATCTGGTTTCACTATAATTTACACTTGATCTTTGTATGTGTGTTTTTATATTCAATTTTCAATTTCAATTTCAACATATTTTTTATTCACATTAAACAATCACATGACAAATATGAAATAGAATAACAAACACATGGGGGTAATAACAAATAAATTCAATACGAATATAACGGTAAAATAAGAAAAATAAAGAAGAACTGCCAGTAGTGCGAAATAATTTGATAAATAATAAGAAGCCCGCATAAGAACGAATTCTTGTGTGCGGGCAACATAACTTATGATTATTTAACAAGAGTTGGCTATGAAGCAAATAATAAAATAAGTAAAATAAGTACATCTAAATAAATTTGAATAAAATAAAATATAAAATGAAATAATTTTATATAATAAATTTTATAAAATAAAATAAAATATAAAATGAAATAATTTTATATAATAAATTTTATAAAATAAAATAAAATAAATTTTACTGATTGAAATTTTCTAAAAGTATTGTCAATATACATCTTAGTTGTGACACATTTTTTCATTTCGTAACGTATTATGATGCACTGGTAACGATTTATGATCCTTTAGACCTATAGGCTCTTCCTGTGAAATATTCCTGGTGGGACTTTTCCTCCCTCAATGAATATGTTTATTCATTTATTTTATTTATGTTGGGTTTAACGACGCACTGTACTGGTGACTACGATGTATTGGCGTCGGTGAATGATATATGAGCTGATGGGATGATGAGATGGAAGGTTATTTTATTATGTGTTTCTGGATAGTGGGAAGGAGTCGGTCGTGACCTGTTGTTAAGAAACCATCTCAGTATTGACCTGAACGTCCAGAGGGAAACCACAAAAAAGCACCGTCAGGATTGTTGACCATAGCGAGAATCGAACCCCGGTCTCCCGAATGACGGTTCAGTGTATTAACCACGTAAAAACAGTGTAGTTGGATTTTCAAATATTTTTTAAAATTACTATTAAAAATACTTCCTTCAGATCTTGGTCTAATAATACAACCCAGATTCTATTTGTGTTCGAATATCTCTACATTGAAATGAGTATAACGAGCAAGTGTTGAATGAATGGCTGATTGCCTGCGTGGTCGTAAGTGGCGAGCGCTGATTGGTCGACCGAGGGGTAGGGGGCGTGGCTACCATCAGGTGTATACTCTGGCGGCGGCATATAACTTTGACCCAGTGTGTCACTGTTCGTCACAATCATCGCAGGCGTCGTCAGAGGCACCAGAGGCACCAGAGGCACCACAGTAGTTCATCGCGAGTACCAAGATATCACATAGGCTCGTTCAGGGTAAGTGCAGATTCATATACTCATTAGGGTTTGTATTCCCTTCACCTCTTCATATATTTGGATATTCCCACTGTGATGGACTGTAATTCATCATCTTCATCCTTGACTTCTTATTCGTCATCATATGACCACTGTCATATGTTTACCACTGTAAATGCATTTTTCGTCAAACGTCAGATTTATTTTTAACTGTTTCAATCATCTTGTTTTGTTTCTAAATCACCATCAATAAATATCTATTGTCCTTTAAATCACTGTTTACGTCACTTATACCGTCACGATCCTACAACCAACCTCTCACTTTTCAAAAGTAAGCGCCACTATTTCTAAATTATTGACTACACCCCTCGTCTAAATCTATTCAGAACCTGGCATCCAAATTTCGGTTGTAACATTGGTCATTTGGTTTTGTCTTGATCTTAATCTTGAGTGTAAGGTAAGAATCATCATGATAGCTTGTACTACTGTAAATTACATTGCATCAATATATTATTATACTCATGTACCAACTACCTGAAAAGAGGGTCAACAGTTGAAATAGAACAAAATGAACATACAATGCCATATTAAATGACTGAAGAAATTCTTGGTTATGGTGGTATAAGAATTAATATAAGTTTATCCGATCGTGCGATTATTGCGACTTTTAGAGGTCAAATGTGAAGAACCTGAAGATGGAAGATGGTTCAATAAGTCGGTGAAAGATTTGAAGTCAAAGGTAACATCGCCCGGCAATTTTTTCGCCATCGAACTTTTTCGAAAATGTCCAAAGTCCGGTTTTTTTTTTTTTTTTATTTATTTTTTTTTAATAACATCGAAACTTGATACAAAATCATTGTTCCCCAATTAAGGCTATGGATTATGCAGTTGAAATATACTGCGGTGTACAGGAGTTGCAAATAGAGGGAGAGCGTAATTTAACATGTGCCTTAATTACAATACCAGCATAATAATATGCTTTTTTTTATGATAACAGTACAATTCATAATAGCGGATGAAAATGAAAAAAAAAGACTGGAATATATGTTATTTTATTTTATAGACGTTATATTTCACTTCATTGTTGTTTTATTCATTCATTCATTAATGCATTTATTCAGTTTTCTTTCGACAGTATAATTCACAATAGCGAATGAAATGGAAATAAAATTACTAAAATACATGACGTTATCTTATTTGATTCATGTTATATTTCATTTTCACTGTTTTGCTTATTTATTTATTGTGGTTTTTATACAGTAGTAATACACTGCGTACAGGTAGCGATAATAGAGCGAAAGCCCCATAACAACATATGCCTCACTACTTGCATAATAATATTAATTTTAACAGTAGGCCTACAATTCATAATATAATTTTTTTATTCATTATTCAATGTTTAGTTATGTTAGTTATATTAGTTAACTTTATTGTTTATGTTATGTTATTTATTGTCAAGTTTGTCAGTTTGTCAAAGTCATGTTTTGGAAACCGAAGTCAAGTTGGGCGTGTGTTCGACTTCCGTGTTGAAGCACGGTTTAATATATATAAAATATTCAATCATCCGTACCCCCAAATAACCCGGATGTTGGTGGGGTCGTTACTCAGGCAGTATTTATTGTTTCTCAATCTCTTAACAAGTCAGACAGAATCTACTCGTTGAACAACTTATATTGCCACCCTCGGTAGCTCGGTCAGCTAAGGCACCGCTTCAGAAACTGAAGTTACCGTTGGGCGTGGGTTCGAGTCTCTCATGAGGCATGGGTTTTTGTAAACGTCTTTTCACTTATCATCACTTCATAATTTCATTATCATCCGCTCATTCGTACCCCGCATAACCTGGCTGTTGGTGGGGTCGTTAAGCAAACAATAATTATCAATCACAACTTATATTAAGCAAGACAACATACAAACGTTGACATAAATTGTGTTGAAAAAAAATAAATTGTGAAAGAAAATATTTGTGTTCTTTTCGATATTTTTGAAGTTTTATCCTTTCCGTCACACAATGATAACGAGAATAAATACCCTGTTGGAATCTTCAATTACAAACAAAAGAGAGTAGGGCCCAAATACCGACTCTTTGAATGGGGATAAGACATTCCTTAATGATCAGTGTTAATCAGAGAGTAGCGAAGTTTCCCAACGATCCTACCTTGTCATTTAGAGAATCCTATATCTATAATTCATAACCTTAATTGGGAAACAATGATTCTGTATCAAGTTTCGATGTTATTAGAAAAAAGGAAACTAATGACTGGGGGGATAAGGCAAAAAACGATCATTTGTTTTTGGAAAAATAGAATCTCCAATTTCTCCCATTACGGTAATATCTTAAATATAGGTAATACGATACTACGTAGAAAAAGGTCGACTAAAACTTCTTTATTGTCATTCTTTTCATTCTCATTTTTAATTACCAATCTATTATTTTATTGTCATCGAGATCGTTACTCGACGCGTTTGATCATTGAAAACATAAAACACGTGAGTCCAGAAATACAATAATAATACATATCAATAATCGTTTTTATTTGTTTCGGAATGCCGTCGAGCCTCTTCATAAAAGAAGATTAAACCAACTGTCAGGAATTCTGAGAAATATGATGTCATATATTCACGATTAATAGACTAAGTCAGTAAGACATGGATAACCTGTATCATAGTAGACAATAATAACATTAATCCTCTATTTCATCATTCAGATTAAATATATTATACCTGATAATTCATCATTTCGTTAGGATTACACATTTTTCCTATACAACGTGATAAATTCAAATTTGTGATGGTATAATAATTATTATATCGATGATTTTATAAGATATTAATTTATATAACCATATGTGATACTTCATTTTGGGACAAGTTACGAGGAGAATTCAAATAAATTGTATTGTTTCAAATGGTGTTCCAAGCTGTGAAGTTTTTATTTCAAATTGTTTAAGGAAGTCTATATAGTTTTTGAGTTTGAATTCATCATTAATTTCGGATCACAGTCCTCTGTATCACTTTGTACGTATTCTTCAATGGAGTATGTGACATTTTACAATTATTAAAAATGACAAATAGACATTACTCGATTCTGTTCATGTTTCTATGCACTAGGAAAACGCGGGATACGCGTTGTGAGATGAGCTTAGAAGTATGGAAATCTAGAATGCAAAATATTCTGTCAGCTCAATTCACATCTACGGACCCTGGATTACTTCGAACGTTCAAAAACCTCACCTGCAACTTGTTGATATTTATAGTGACCTGCAACCTGTCGCATAAACACTTTGCAAAACTAATTGATCCAAATATTATTCAATAACATGTACACTTTTATTGCGTTTTCTTTGTTATTTCTCATCCGATTGTTGCGAAAATCTCTGAAAAGGTGTATAATAGTATTGTTCATATTTGGTGAAAATTTGAGAGTTTTTGAAGAATTCTTGTTTTTCAAGTATTTTTCCTCCGAGTTATTCGTATGAGGATTTTTCAAACTTCACGATTTTTTCCGGAAAAACTTTCCGACCAATTTGTCTGAATAAATAACAATCCCAGCCTATTCTGGTACGACAGAAATATTTACAAAAAGTTTCAATTCGATTGGTATTTTCTCCTGACCTGTATGCCGCGCACAAAATTACAAAAAAAACAAACATAAAAACGAAGCCCATTTTTTTTCGGTATGTATTGTGGGATGGAATCTTCGCTACGCTCATCTAATGCATGACTGTTCTGTCATGAATCATGATCTGGACAGTGAAATTGATTGAAATTTCTGAATTTGAGATGCGGTGATTTCAAGTTTTCTCTAAAGTCTAAAATTAGGGGAATAAATATCGTAATTATTCGTTAAAATCCAATCTCATGGTTGTGATGTCCTTGAAGTAAT
>OZ023329.1:9351125-9353625 GCA_964007535.1 Brachyptera risi
TATATATATATATATATATATATATATATATAATATATATATATATATATATATATATATATTATATTCATATATATATATATATATATATATATATATATATATATATATATATATATATATACAAGTCAAGTAGATAATAGATATAGATATATATATACATATATATATATATATATATATATATATATATATATATATATATATATATATATATATATGTATATATATATATTATATATATATATATATATATATATATATATATATATATATATATATATATATATATATATATATATATATATATATATATATATATATATATATACAAATATATAACGGACAATTAGCCTGGTGATGAAAAAAATACATAGGCCTACAAGAGGCAAACATTAGAGGTATTTAATATACCTGTTGATGGAAATGAACGTATAATTCGCTAAACCAAGTCTAATGGAATCAAGGAATTGCTCGACTGATTTCTGAACTCACTTCAATCAAATCTCATCTCCTCGACTGAGCAACCGACGCGCGTAATCTCCCTCCGCTCACCGGCTGTAATTAGTGCGGTAATTGTACGGTTGCCATGGCAGCAGGGCGAGATCACGTGACGCCCACGTGACCGACTGCACTCGTACCAGGACGATACTGCCTAGTTGTATTAGGCCCATATCTATAGTACCTAGCCGCCCTCGGTAGCTCGGTCAGCTGAGGCATCGCTTCAGAAATTGAAGTCACTGTTGGGCGTGGGTTCGAGTCCCGCATAAGGCATGGGTTTTTGTGAACGTCCTTTCACTCATCATCACTTCATGATCACCTGCTCATTCGTACCCCCGTATAACCTAGCTGTTCGTGGGGTCGTTAAGCAAACAATAATCATCTAATCTATAGTCCCTATCTATCCCATGAACAAATAGGGCAGCTGAAATCATCGATTGTATCAATTGACGACTCGCAGTCTCCGCCCCCTTGACGTCACAAATATTCTTTTTTTTTTCAATAACATCGAAACTGATACAAAATCATTGTTTCCCAATTAAGGCTATTGATGAGAAGTAGGATCGTTTGGACGGGGCACCTCAAGGGCAATCTTACCACCCCATTTTGATTATTTAAAACCAATTAACTTCAACACCAGGACTGCGCTGTTGGTGACCATAATATTCCGCCGCAGATAACAGTCTCTTTCAGTTTCCGAAAGTCCGGAACACATTATGACCGTTTCTGTGATATATATATATATATATATATATATATATATATATATATATATATATATATATATATATATATATATATATTCATGTGTGTTAGAACTGTAGTGAAATACAAATAATCAATCGGCATCGGGGTATCTTCAAATGACCACAAATGATCCAACTGGCTGACTGGAGAAGCCACCGCGCCTGTTTCGAGTTGAGCCGAATGATTGATTGATTATTGTTTGCTTAACTACCCCACCAAAGGCTAGTTTATACGGGGGTAATAATGAGCAAGTGATAATGAAACTGGGAGTGATGATACGCGAGAGAACATTCACAAAACTCATGCCTTATACAGGACTCGAACCCACGCCCAACGGTGCACTGCTTCAGTTTCTAAAGCAGTGCCTTGGTTGACTGAGCTGGCTGAGCTACCGATGGCGGTTAATGATCAGATAACATGAACATGTGATCTCTCTATTTTATAAATGGATTAAAAAAACTGTTAGAAAATGGCTACCTCCGCCGGGAGTTGAACCCGGATCCCCAGATTGCCGGTCTGAGGCGTTATTATTTGATATATTATATTGAAATTATATATTATATATTATTCACGCAATTATATTTATTGACTCAATTTCAATTATTTTTAAGAACATATATAAAGAAATTTGACACCAGGACTGTGCTGTCTCTGACCATACATATCGCCGCAGGCAAAATGCTCTCAGTTTCCATAAGTCTGGAACATATAATTATACACCTTGGATTTTTTTCTTCCCATTTTTTTTTTCAATAACATCGAAATTTAATACAAAATCATTCCCTACCAAGGATATAGATAAAAGGTAGGATCGTTTGAACAAGGCACCACAAGGGAGATCTTACAACAATGAATCTCATAATACTAATTACAGTTGTAGAAAAACAATTCGAGCATTTCTTGTTTCTTCTTATCGACTTGATCTTCATTTCCTGCTTATTCTTGAATTATTCTTTTCTCTTTCTTATTTTTGGTTCTTGTATTCATTATTATTGTATTTATTAAATACAGATTGGTTGGAAAGAAATCATATTAATTCTATGACAAGGTATCACTCAGTCTTGGCCCTCCAAAACGAATACATTGAATGCATAAATAAATAAAACAAACAAATGAATGGACATGAAATGAATAACAAATCATGAAGTAACTCATTTGACAAAGTGTAAAATAGTAAACACTCAGCAATAATGAACAATTCCATCAACTGTGTCGGTAAAGAAGGAATCTTCGTATTAACGTTCTCAGTCGA
>OZ023329.1:9358625-9443625 GCA_964007535.1 Brachyptera risi
CGGTATTACCAAGTCCAGTTAGCCTTTATCTGACAGTTCAAATTTGTTATCACCATGGTTACCTATGCTATTTGTTTTCATCAACTCTCAGATTAATACTAACTGGCCTTGGTAATACTGGGCCTTACTGCTATATTTATCATTTGATAACTGGATAATTACTCATCATCTTCTTCGGAAAGATCAGAAACAATGCAAGTATACAACTATGTACTATACATTGAAATACGAGTCTAATACGTACGATTTGATTTGAAATTGCGAATCTCGGTAATGTACACGAAAGCGCGCTGATTCCATCACGGTGAAAACGGCCTAATGTTAAAAGGATAGGACTTACGCCATGTTGCTTATCCCGTTACGTTATTGATAGTCATAGCTTATATATATATATATATATATATATATATATATATATATATATATATATATATATATATATATATATATATATATATATATATACAATTTTATATGTAAATACCTATATACATCCGTTTTTACCCCAAGCAGTGCACATTCACTAGACCGTGATACGCGCACGGAGTCTGAACGAAACAACGCTGTGTATATATTAAGCTGAATAATTATAAGAGTTGACGATGTCACACCGCGTACACATGAACTGTCCTCAACGTGTTTATCTCATTCATAAACACACAGAGACGGGTGCAAAATGTGGAACCTGAATTGTCACCGTAGTATTTGTTTTGTAACATGTTACACTTGATACCAGGACACTGTTCGCCAATTCGTACGCAAAAAATATAAGGAAATGAAAAATAAAGAATATATTATAATATATATTATATCGTATTATAGGCCTATATATTATAATACAAGCCCAATATAGGCCTATGAACAATATTTGTGCGCAAAAAAGAGGATGCCAACAAGGGCGATATTATTACACTGAAATTATTAATGAACAGAACGAATATATAATTATGATGCGTGAAAGATGGTTAGATGAGCGTAGCGAAAATTTCTATTTCATACCTAAAAAAATTGAGCTTAGTTTTCCTTAAATTCTGTACGTCTCATACAGGTCAGGAAAAGTAACCAAATCAACTTGAAACTTTTCTGCAGATTGACTTCATACCAGAATAGGCTGAGATTGTTTTTGAGCAAAATTGATTCTACAATTATTTGATAGAAATTAGGTACATTTTTAGAATACGTTTTTCAATTTTATCCTCATGACATATGATTTTCTCTGAAATGTTGATATTGTTCTGATGCTTCAAGTCATATTGCAAATATTGTATATATCATATAATGTTATAAATAAGCTTCTACCAGGTTTGGAATTTTCTGGATAACTCATTTAAAAATTAAAATCTTATATTGGAAAAATGACAAATATTAGGATCAAAAGTTGTCAGTAAAAATCTACAGGTTGCGAGGCTATAAGTCAAGAGAATGGTATGAATGAATGAATGAATGAATACATAAGGAAAGCTTAGAAATGTGAAATTCCAAGTGTGAAGGCTACCTAACTTTCGATTATACGTTATTCAGACATCTCGCTCATTTCACAATGAATACGCTGCGTTTTCATAATATTGGAATATATTGTTAAATATTTGCAATAAATAAGAGATATTGTCGTAGGCCTAATATCGTATACTTAATCTTTGGTTACATGCACAGCAGTACTCAGCCAAGCCATATGTGACTCATACGAGACTGGTTATTTCTTTACCTTGCGACTAATTTTCAAAACATATTTTTCATGTTGAAAAAATTATCCAACACGGCTTAGTTTTTGGTTTCAAAAGACTGTAATTCTATAAAATATTCAACTCAGCTCTTTCATGATTAATATTTCTAAAAATGAAATGTATACATATTTTGGTGGAGGTGCCGGGTATTTTCAATGAAAATTATTTTTTATTTTTAAAAATAAATGAAGAAAATTGTCTTCAATGAATAGAAAATGAGCTATTGTGATTATGACAACTAATTTAATGATGAATAATTAGTTTCTAAGTTCGCTTTCCAGAATATACACTCACATAAACATATCAACATTATAGACTCATACTCGTATGTCTACTGGTTATTTTAACTCGCGATTATGTAATATCAGAGGTGTACTGTATATTCATGATTGTGTATTTAAAGGGCATGTACATACATTAATATTTATAGAATTTCTGTTGTTGACAGACATTTGATAATGAATAAGCGTTTTTAAGAATAATGAGAATTCAATCGCAAGGTTTATATTTACATTTCGAATCCCTTCCTGGGTAAAAATACATGGGATAACACAGCCTTGAGTTTCTCTAATCCCTTCCTGGGTAACAATACATGGGATTAAAATACATGGGATAAAAATTCAAATTTTCAATGAAAACCAACCAACTGATTATCGAAGATTATCAAAAATCAAAGGATATATTCATATATATATATATATATATATATATATATATATATATATATATATATATATATATATATATATATATATATATATATTTATATATATATATATATATATATATATATATATATAATATATATATATATATATATATATATATATATATATATATATATATATATATAAATATATATCCATATATATATATAAATATATATATATATATATACATATATTTATATATAAATATATAAAAATATATAAATATATATATATAATATATATATATATATATATAAAATATATATATATATATATATATATATATATATATATATATATATATATATATATATATATATATATATATATGATATATATATATATATAATACCGAGACGCGAGGCCAAGTAATAACACACTGAACCGTCATTCGGTGGACCAAATGTTCGATTCCCGCCATGATCGACCCTCTTGACAGGGATTTTTGTGGTTTCTCTCTGTCGTTCAGGTTAATACTGGGATGGTTCCTTATCCACATGTCACGACCGACCACTTTCCACCATCCAAAACACCTAATAAAAATAACCTATCATCCCATCATCTCATTCATCATTCACCGACGCCAATAGATCGTAGCCATAAGTATGGTGCGTTGTTAAAACCCAATATAAAAAATAAAACAAATGTATATATACATATATATATATATATATATATATATATATATATATATATATATATATATATATATATATATATATATATATACATATATATATATATATATATATATATATATATATATATATATATATATATATATATATATATATATATATACATATATATATATATATATATATATATATATATATATATATATATATATATATATATATTTATATATATATACATATATATATATATATATTATATATATATATATATATATATATATATATATATATATATATATATATATGTGTGTGTGTATATTCAATAAGGAATAGTTTGATGATATCTCTCAACGCATCGTAAGACTGATGTTTGTGGTTCCAGGAACTTGATGCGCACGGCGTGTAATCAATCATTCTACATTAGAAGGAAGAACAGTCACAAAATGGCTATTTCCAAAATGAATGTATCTTTGGGCGTATAATGATAATAATAATATACGTAATTGAAAAATCTTTTACATCTAATTTTCAGCTAATAAAGTGTAAAATATGTGGGCGTTATGTTCACCCATTCGTGACGGGCGGAAAATATGAACTTTTATAAAACGTGAACAGTTTAATTATCACGAAATAGAATGTCTATATTCCTTTGAAAGTGGTTTGAATATAGATCGACACAATTTAATACATAATGATTAAAGACTTCTATCTGCGGCGAAAAATTATGGTCACAGAAAGCGCAGAACTGGTGTTGAGGTTCATTAGTTTTAAATAATCAAAATGGGGTGGTAAGATCGCTCTTGTGGTGCCCCGTCCAAACGATCCTATCTTTCATCCACAGCCTTAATTGGGAAACAATGATGTTTGGGAAATGATGAATCATGTTTTAATGTTATTAATTTTTTTTTTCTTTTTTTATTGCACTTAAGAACAAAGAACATACACATAAGAATGATAATGATAATAATAATAATAATATTTCTTTATTACCAGGGGACTGTACAATTACAGATTGATAATCGTCAATCAATGAATATCAATGATCAATAATTAATACATAAGTATTCGTCAATAGAATAGAACGATCTCTCAAGCAGAAACTTTTTTATATTGGACTTAAAATTAGTTATACGCTTCATTTCTTTAAAGTCAGCTGGTAAGTGATTGTATAACCGAGTCATAGAGTAGAGTGGACATTTAGTGAACATTGTCAGCCTGTGTTGCTCCATACGGAGGTCGTTACGCTGTCTGGTGGGATGCTGGTGAAGCTCTTGATTGTATTCTTGTCCATAGTTTTGTTTGACAAAGATTACTGGTTGCAGTGTGAAGACACAGGGTGAGGGTAAAAGAGACAAAGTTTGGAAAAGTGGTTTGCATGATGTTAATTTTCGCGCATTTGCTAGTATTTTGATAGTTCGTTTCCGTGGAACAAAGATTCTTTTAGCACTGGGAGAGTTACCCCGGAAGGGGATGAAGTGCTGAAAGTGCGGGTGGGCCTGTAAATGGGCGTAATCATATGGGATGAACAGCTGAGAGCCGGTTTCTTTCTTGGTCAAGTATTAATCCTCCAACTATCACCGCTAACAAACAGTTAGTAGAACCAGAACAGAGTATGGGACCAACATAAATGAATAAATTAAACTACAAATGAGTCTACCATAAAGTTGCATTTGCATTAAATTTTGAATATATTTTTGACACATGACACGAAATGACACGAAATATTCATTTCATATGATTCAATTCAATTATTTCATATTTATTATCAATATTTAAAACTTTGAACAAAGTCATTATTCACTGATTAAGGCCAACGATGGGGCAATGGTACCATCGTAATGAAGGTATAATTGAGAATTGACCACTAGTGATAGGCGTGGCTTATCGGCAGGCCACCTTGATCAATACTTCATGTGGGAATTCAGAGATACTTTGAAAGGCATGTCAATTTTCCCACATAACAAAGCCCATTTGATTGGATGTTTTGTTTTGTGACGTTTGTGGGCGGGTCAATCACTAGTCGTCAATTAATTAATTTGTGTTGGTAAAAGCGGAATTTTTGGTCTCCTTATTGAAATTCATCACAAACTTTCTTCGAATATTTTGATTTTTGTGGCGTCCCCCCCCCCCCACCCCCACCCCAACACACACACAAACAATCAACGAAAATGTGTATTATGTGCACTAAACCTATGCCCTAGTTTTGTGAATTACAACGCAAGAGTTGCTGCGGCAATACAATCTAGGTCGAGTACGCGTGCACCGGAAATGAACATCTATCCGGGTGCACCACGATTCACCAAATCAACAAATAACTATTGACGGGCAAACGATATTTACAGTACATTAGTTTTTAGCAGTTCAACGACGTATTTTCACACCTCGTATTATCTATATCGACATTGTTATCAAGAAACTGAGACAAGTAGTCGAGTGGTTAATACACTGAATCGTCATTCAGAAAACCGGGGTTTGATTCCCACTATGGTTGACTATTCTAACGGGGGTTATCGTGGTTTGCCTCTGTCGTTCAGGTCAATACTGGGATGGTTCCTTAACAACAGGCCACGACCGACTCCTTCCCACCATCCAAAAACACCTGATAGAATAACCTTCCATCTCACCGTCTCATCATCTCATCTATCATTCACCGACGGCAATGGATCGTAGTCTTCAGTACAATGCGTCGTTGAACCCAATATGGAAAAAAATATTGATATATATATATATATATATATATATATATATATATATATATATATATATATATATATATATATATATATATATATATATATATATATATATATATATATAAATATATATACATATATGCTACAAATGAATATTTGAGGATGAACTTGTGTAATAATAAAATTAAACAACTTTTTCCATTTTTAGATGAGCGTAAGCGAAGATATCCATCCGTCTCTTATAGGGCTTTGTCTGTGTGATTTTGTTTTTTGTTTGTTTGTGGGCACTGCACAGGTCACAGGGGTTGACTGATCAACATGAAACTTTTTTTGTACACGCAAACGTATCCAACTTGGAACTGTATAGTTTTTGGTATGAATCGTTCGGACCGATTTTGAGAAATATCATCTCAAAATTTCTAAAAACCCTGTAAGATTAGAATGAGCAAAACAAATTGGGAAGTTAAATCTCTTCAAATGGAATGGAATTTTCCATGGATGTGTATGAAAGATACACATTATCACGATTTTTTAGAAATTTTGAGATGATATTTCTCAAAATCGGTCCGACCGATTCATATCAAAAACTACACAGTTCTGAGTTCGATAAGTTTGCGTGTAAAAAAAATTTTCATGTTGATCAGTCAACCCCTGCGACCTGTGCAGTGCCCACAAAAAAAAACACACACAGACAAAACCCTATGAGAGTGGGATGGAGACTTCGCTACGCTCATCTAATTATTATTTTTTGTCATTGCTTCTGAAGAAGTGACCGATAAAGGTCATGAAATGTTGAACTTTCTGATATAGAACTGATCATTTTTAATATAAAATTGAAAAAGATGTTTTATTTTATTATCAATACACAACTTCATCCAAAAATATTCATTTATAGTACATAATGAGTTGTGGAAGCTTCAAGTCAAACATATATGATGGGGCCCATATATATATATACATATATGTATGTATATATATATATATATATATATATATATATATATATATATATATATATTTAAATATATATATATATATATATATATATATATATATATATATATATATATATATATATATATATATATATATATATATATATATATATATATATATATATATATATATATGTAGGGTTGAGGAGAAAGGAACTAATACTGAGATTGTGTTTCGAGAAAACAATATGGGGGAGATTGTTGTTGACATGTCTTATCACTCGAAAGAACCAATAATAACTGTCCTGTTTCATGTTTGTCATAGAGAAAAATGTAATTACCATTCCGCTGTAAACTTGTTGTTCCTCGATCAGGCAGGCCAACATGACAAGACAAGACAGCTCGGTCGAGCTACCACGAGGGAGAACAGTCACTTGGAATTCTGAGACCAACAGAAGTAATTAGAACCGTCTTGACTGTCATAAGTCATAATGAGCTCAGTAGCTCGGTGGACAGATTGACTCCATCAACTCTGTTACTGTTTCTGTATCTGAGTCGTGATTTCAATCATTGGACCGTTATTACCATGAGATGGAAGTTTTCATATGGAGTTGTAACTTTTTGAAATCTCAATAATATCTGAATCGACTATGCATACATATATATATATATATATATATATACATATATATATATATATATATATATATATATATATATATATATATATATATATATATATATATATACATATATATGAAAAACAGTGGACTGTATGTTGTTGAGCTACGGTGAGGCCATATGGAACGTAAATAATCGGGTGCCGACTTGGCAATAATAATCAGGCGAGCATAAGCCAAACTCAGATTGTGCCTCGCCTCAAAACGATACGTAATGAACAACGTCGACTTGACGTTGTTAATCAAACCAAGCACACGCCAGTCCTGGTCATGCCTTGTTCCAAAGCCAAAGAAACCAGGGGGTGAATTACACCAACCTGGGTCAAGATAACCAAATCAAAAAACGAGAAGCGAAACAAAAATAGAATCTTCAGACCTGAGTGGTGTCCCCACACACCATTAGAATGAATAAACAAGAAGCGAAGAGGCTTGCCAGAAACGAAACCCCCAACGCCGTAAATGCTGATACACAAGTGTGTAGAGACGAGAAGCGAGCGATGTGGAAGCCTGTCCTACCCCCACCAAGCCGAGAGCGTGACTGAATAGAAACAGCTGAAGGGAGACGTCCAGATAGGTCTTGACTCGACCGAAGAAAGATTACAACTGACTGCTGACTCACAAGCCAAGCCTGTGTGGTTCAAACAAACGCGAGAGACTGGCGAAGGGGAGTTCGATACAAGTGACTGGTGAGAGGGTAAACGATGCAATCAACTTGGTCGAAAGCCGGCCAAACTGGTTTTCAAGAATGCGGAATGGATAGCAAGTCATGTCATGTTGCGCGTCTGGGAATAACATTGACAGAATCAAAACAAATAAGGCCAACTAGGGAAATAGATGGCTGGTCTCACAAAGACCGGCGCTAACATATACATACATATATATATATATATATATATATATATATATATATATATATATATATATATATATATATATATATGTATATATATATATATATATATATATATATATATATATATATATATATGTGTATATATATATATATATATATATATATATATATATATATATATATATATATATATATATATATGTGTGTGTGTGTGAATAAAATGATAGTGTTTCATATCTATTCAGTGTATTATTATCCGGAGTTGTGCTTGCTTCATGACAAGAAAGCGATCTCCAACTCTTCCTGCTTCCTGTTCGCACAGCCCTCCTGGATAAGAAGGATTGTATGACACGCCGAGGTGAAGGTCGTCTGCCAACTAAATTATCGTAAACACTTCTGTAATTGTAGACAAAAAAAATGCTTCACCTTTAAAGACTGCATTTTACATTTCTGGAAGATGAAGTAATGTGTTTCCAATTGTAAATCTCGTCTCGAGTATCAATGACCCTTAAAATACCACAACTGAGAAAATTTTCATTCATATTGGGTTTAACGACGCACTGTACTGAATACGATCTATTGTCGTTGGTGAATGATATATGAGATGGTAGAATGATGAGATGAAAGGTAATTTCATTTGTTGTTTTCGGATAGGGGGAAGGAGTCGGTCGTAGCCTGTTGTTGAGGAGCCATCCCAGTATTTATCTAAACGATAGAGGGAAAACACGAAAAAAAAACGTCAGGATGGTCGACCATGGCGGGAATCGAACCCCGATCTCCTGAATGACGGTTCAGTGTAGGCCTCAACCACTTGGCCACACTTCTCAGTATAACTGTATAATATAATATTCATTTTGTAACGATGATATTCATTTTGGTTGCGTTGGTAGACTACCTCCAATTGGTAGGAATACAAATAAAGGACATAACTTGACAATTTTGGCGTGACCTGAATTTTGACATGGGAATAAGCTGAATGATTCTTCATTCCATCGATTTTCTCTGTTTAATTCTTTATTCTGGATCCACGTGGCATTTCATTTCATTTCATTTCATTTCGTTTCATTTCATTTCATTTCATTTCATTTCATTTCATTTCATTTCATTTCATTTCATTTCATTTCATTTCATTCAATTTAATTTATTTTAATTTAATTTCATTTCATTTCATAGTGAAATGAAACGTCACTCGGAATCAGAATAAATAATTGAATACAATAATCGATGGAATAAAAAATTATCTGTTATTCCGGTATTTATATTTTCATTCTTCAATTTGTTTGTATTCTGTTTTGAGTTTTATGCTTTTTCTCTGAAGTATGTATAATTATCCTATACCTAGTCTTAAAAGTAATTTTCTTCGGCAAGTAGTCTAATATAACATATAGGGTCTATAACATTTCGACGTTCATAAGAAATATCAGAACCATATGTATTCGTATGCGACTATGGACTGATTTCTCAAATATTTGCGGACCTTGCACGCATTTTCCTTCTTGTTGTTCTAACCTCTAAAGTCTAAACAAATATTGACTGGTTCGGATACTTCCGCTAGACTTCGTAGATTTCCGTCCCACGTCGCTTGTACATGTACTTCTACCGTTTTCGATGAGATTTGTGAACATGGTCGAAGTTTATTTTACCAGAAGCGTTCGCTACTCTGAGTCTCACATGTCTTAGCTTTAAGAGTCCATGAGAGTCGATTCAGCGAATTATCAGTTTTTGGTGATTACTTTTGAGCGAAATGAGATATCAAAGAAAGGGAACACAGCTATTTTTAATACCGTCAAGATGAACGATATAACTCATGTTGTATAGACCTAATTGTCAAGTCTCGAGCGAATGCAGCTAGACATATCTTTCTTCAGCTGTAAACGCTTGACAATTATACGATGTAAGTTCAATAGTTTTTTACTCAAACCATATTGATGGTATTAAAAATAGCTGTGTTTCCTCCCAATTAGAATTTTTATATCTCATTTCGTTCAAAAGTTAACACCAAAAAAATGATATTTGGCTAAGGTTTGGTACTACCAAGTCCAGTTAGTTATCTGAGAGTTGGTGAAAACAAATATCACAGGTAACCATGGTGATAACAACTTTTATCCGACAGTTGGAGCTACTCCCACGTTGGTAATACCGGGCCTAAATCGACTCCCATGGACTCTCAAGAGGCCTCGTTACTCTGTCGCTTTGAGTCACTTTTTTGGGGAGGGGGTGGGGGGGGGGGGGGGAGGGTGACACCGACAACGGGGTCGTTTTATCACCTTTCTTAATTTTTCTAATACAAACTTCAAGCTAACCCAAACTAATTTGATCTGAACTTTTTTTATCAACATCGTCAACTTGACAAAAAGCCATCTTTTCCATAGAAAGACAAAGGATGCATGTGTAGTGTCGTTTGTAGCGTCGCACCACCTCGAAGAGTTAGTAAGATATATGATATATAGCTCATTCAACACATTGTCAAACTTATAGTGATAAGATAAGAAATGAGGAACAAATCAAAAGTCATGGTGGGAAAAAGTTTTCAATCTTCTTTCCGAATATATACCTTCTCTTTCTTCGATTTTTCTTTTCCTCATCTTATCCTCCTATTTTCTTCCCAATATTCATTGCTTCTTCTACTTGAAAATTCACTCGTGTGGAGAAAAAAAAAACTTCTGTCTTACTCTTTTCTCCGAAATTCCTGTTTATTTCCTTTGATTCTGAACTAAACATCAATGATAACCTCAACAAAAAAGCAATCTAAAATCTACTTCCGGTTTGACTAACAGCCACTTCGCAGATCATCAACGATCGCCATGACACTTAATTGTGAAATGCATTGAAATATAACAAGGAAATTAGAAACGAAAGATGCTACGTACACTTCCTGACAACTAAACTTCTACAACAGTTTGATTGAAAGTGCATGACTTTGTGTATTAGTCTTTCAGACCATTACCATTACACTTTCTGTGAGACTAATCAACAGACCCAGTTCTGATTATCCGAACGGTTTAGTCATGGAACTGCGCGTGACGGATCGCCAGGTCTACCAACGTCTGAAACTCATCGGCACCTATTAGTTAATGTGACAGATATTCATGAGTTGGGGATTTCTTGTTTGTACAGTTGTTACAGTTGCAGATACCTCATGCATATTTTGTCCCTGTCAGCTATCATGGAAGATTAGAAATGAATCCGAAGTATTGTAGACAGTATATACAGCAGCAGAACCAACCTGCAGAAATATTAAACTACAATAATTGTAGACACACTTGAATCAAGGAAAGATATGTTTTGTAACTGATTCAGTTGTATCATTTATATGTATATTCATAAAATCTCTTTTTTTTTTCATTTAATTTCTTTGCTGGAGTGTATACCTACTAATTTACACTTTAATTGAATTGAATCAATTTGAACTATCTATTGTATTGAGGGGTCAGTTGTTATAGTTAGACCTATCACATGATTATTGGAGGGTCAGTCGACCCCTCGGACCTCCGGCTCCGCCACCCATGCCCAATCACGTAGACTATTTTGTTATTATTTTGAGGGAATTTTCGAGACCGCCACTTGAAATAACGTTCTAGACCTGGCTAGCTCCAAGAGACTGAGAACTTTGGTTGGATAATGTTCTCTAGGAGAGCTGAATACCATGACAATACGAGACAATAACAGAATCAGGGTCTCTGGAACCGTAAGAGTGTGACCTATCTTCAACCCACCTCAAGAGCAGTGCTGGAATATTGTGTTAACAACAACGGAAATACACAAATACTGGACGTGTTGCTATGCTCTACTAGTGAATAACAACCAATCCGAGATCTAGTCTCTTGGAGCTTGCTGGGCCTAGGACGTTATTACAAGCGGCAGTCGCGGTATAAGGGCCCTGGGTATCTCAGTTGTAGAGCTTTTGGAAGCCGTTTTGATAAGCCACACGCCCACAGCGTTAATTGACATTGTACTTATTACACCAGCTACCACACGATGTGATTAGACATACATACGGAAACGAGGTGCAACATCTTTGTTGTATGCAAAAACATAATTCCACGGTGTAACTTGTAGTCGCATAATGCCTTCACACATGCCTGAACGAATGAGGGATTTATACAGCTTTAAAAAAGCTTATAAGCGTACATAAATGAGGAATAAGATTTATTCCATTCCGTGATTTAGCGTTCGAGTATGGAAAGCATTGAATTAAATTGTGCTACGAATTGTTGAATAAAAATGGTACGATCAAATATTAGATATAGATATCAGAGAAAACTTATATTTATTGGTTTAGAGGTGCGAACCACCCGCGCGTTACTAACGTGGGATAGGAGGGGACGGTTGCTCGTATCCTTCTTTTCTCGTGAATTTTTGTGAAATAAGTTGTCCACACATGTTGATATTATCTCTCTCTCTCTCTCTCTCTCGTACAGAATTGTGACGGATATGTTATATTTTCCCTCGTCTTGTTTTCATGGCTCGATATTTTATACATGGTCATTAGTCGGTGGTAAGTCTTAGCTTAAGGGTTTGATACACCCCTACACATGAGATGGGATGTATAGGCCTACTATAGCTCACGCCTCACTGGCGCTAAGCGTTCTTCGTTCTAGGTCATTCTAGAGCATTTTAGACTCGCGTTGTAATCACATGTCCTGCTAAAAAGATCCGAATAAGGAGTGAAATGACTTTTATCATATTCCTTTCGAATTCAAATGAAACGGACATTTTAAAATTGAATGAAAATGTATATGTTTATAATATTTTCTGTACATTTTTTCTGAATAATTTCATTTGAATTGTTCGAACCAAAACTGATTCGATAAATTAATGCCATAAATGGATATAAATGTTGGTTCATCCTCTTAAATATTGACTCTACATTTGAACTCGAGTTACAACTCTAGGACCCAGTAATACTAAGTCCAGTTAGCCCCTATCTGGGAGTTTGTGACAAGAAATAGCATGGGTAACCGTGGTGATAACAACTTCAACTGCCAGTTAGAGCTACTCCCACATTGGTGATTCTGATACTAAAAAAAATGAATTATTTCACAATAATCAAACGCTATCAGGTATTTATATAAAATATCAGCGTGTTAGGTTGGTACTGGATACAAAAAAGAACAAGTTTGAACACAAAGTAGCTATGAACAAAACTGCATACGTGAATTCTTCATGCTATCTAAAGTAAAACTAGTAACCTGAAAGATCTGAATGTATCTGTTTTTTGAAAGGTTTTCCAAGGCATGGCTTGCTGCAATAGGGTGCTCTTAAATGTAGTTCAATTACATACTTTGTAGGGAATTTCTTTCTAATAGCTCCTTAGCTTATATATTTAGAAGAAAAGGCCAAGAATAGAGTGAGGCAGAGTGAAAACGATAACGAAGATAAGTGTTGGAAATCTAAGGGAAAAATGGCAAATGTACGTACATGAACATATATATTTGCCGTGTACATACATGTATGAAGGAAGGTGAAAGAAGAGAAGAGGGATTGAAATTATCTTCAAGATGGATATTGTTAGGAAGATAGAGAGAGAGAGAGAGAGAGAGAGAGTGAGAGAAATGTAAAGAACCATTCGAACGAGAAGAAGAGAAAAGCACAGCTCTTCTGAACCCTAAGCAAATACTATGATCATCGGTCCATTCCCTACAATATAGGTCACGGTCGCTTCCTACAGAACACCTTCGTGCATGGCCATTTTAGTTATATCACGGCCATCTTGGTTATATCATGGCCATCTTAGTTATATCACGGCCATCTTGGTTTTATCATGACCATCTTAGTTATATCATGGCCATCTTGGTTATCATCACAAGAGCCCGCATCTTGGACAGATTCACAGGGTGCCTTTTCGCCATATCTCGAGTGCTACAAACACTACGGACTTGCGGTAAAATGCAATACATATACAATACCCTCACAATTGGATGAGCTTGGTCGGGAATTGAAGAATAATTTATTATGGAGCAATAATTGGATCAAAGTGTGCCTAATTCGATGGTTTTCATTGATTAATTCCTGGTTACCGAATAATAGTACGAATAAATTACAAACACACATCTCTAAGCTCAACTTTACTTATCAATATTTGGAATCCTGATTTGTCTGTAATTTTAAAGTTTTCCCTTTTTCCTTGGCCAAAATGTGTGATGTAACTAGATTTTATCTAAATTATAAAATGGAAAACTTCTCCATCTAGCAGTGGTTACTGAAACTTTTTCAATATTATCCCTTTTCCACTTTTCAAACCAATTAACCACATTTTACAACGCTCATCAAACTTGGATCAAGCATTTTGAAGAGAAATATTCTCAGCTAAGATGCGGACTCTCAACTCACAATATAGATCAAATGAGCTAGTCCATGAATAGAAGCAGGTTGATAGAGCCAGTCTGAACAAGAAGATGAAGAACAACAGAACCCGTGAGGCTAGGAGTCGAAGAGATCTGCTCTAGACTTGGTGGATACCAAGACAGTTCACGCTCATGACATGGCACTGAGACGAATTGTCGAGAGGCTAGATCACTGAACCATACTTAATGGGCCCGGGGTTCGATTCCCGCCATAGTCGACCATTCTGACAGGGGTTTTTCGTGTTTCCCTCTGTCGTCAAGGTCAATACTGGGATCGTTCCTTAACAACAGGCCACGACCGACTCCTTCCCACCATCCAGGAATACACCATAAAATAACCTTCCATCTCATTATCTCATTATAGATATATATTACATTACCAAGATACGTTATTCCTGTAGCCGATAGCGACATATGCTCGTTCCAACCTCAGTGGCCATATTGAACATTTAAAAATAGAATCCAAGCAAGGCATTCTATATTATCACTGATTTGAGGCGAATATGGCGGAAACTTCCCGGTATGCAAAGCAGTATGAAGCCACAGCTAAGACACAAATATGTACGCCATCGTATGTCGGTAGTATATATCTATGATCCCACCATCACATATATCATTCACCGACGCCAATAGATCTTGGTCATCAGTTCAGGAATTATGGCATGGCGAGATTCGATTTACCCTACACTATAGAGAGGCTGTATTTGGGAGAGAGCGGCCAACTACGCGCACGGACGCCATTAATCGTCCAAACAGACTTCAGATGCCATAGTGACAGACAGCTGTTTGGACGATTAATGGCGTCCGTGCGCGTAGTTGGCCACTCTCTCCCAAATACAGCCTCTCTACCCTACACGTCTCTAATCCCCTCGCCTATGTCTGCTGTTAATGTGACTTGACGCACGCTACAAGCTAGCTGGTAGTAGCCAGTCACAATCCACCATTCAGCCCGCTTGTCGCGCCTCCTAGCGTGCGGAAAGTCGTAAGAGTGAGCGAGAGGTTTACAAGGTGGGATTGAATGTCGGCCTGCCATGAGTGTGAGCTGTCTTGGTTTGGTGGTATATGTATTGTAACCCCTTGCTTGGCTTAGTGATGTTGGTTATCAGGTTATTGGAAATAATAATAGCTCCTTAGCGGAGTGAAATAAGGTTTAAAAGGGTGAGAGAGAGAGAGAGAGAGAAACAAAATGAATTGCGAAACTTTATACATGTAGCTGCCACATGGTTACTCTAAATATACAATTACATGATCTATTTCACCTCCATATAAGATACTCCATCAAAATGAAATCTTATACATTAAACATTAACGCTAACATAAATTGTACATTAAATGAAACTTTATACATTTACTTGCCACATTGGTTACTTAAATATATATATATATATATATATATAAATATATATATCCATATATATTATATATATATATATATATATATATATATATATATATATATATATATATATATATATATATATATATATATATATTTATATATCCATATATATATATTATATATATATATATATATATATATATATATATATATATATATATATATATATATATTTAATTTGTTAGCACAAACTCATGAATAAGCATCATTCTTTCTTTCTTTTTCGACCAATTCGTTTTTATAGTAATATTTAAGTATATTTTCATTTGACTGCCTACTATTCGAACAAATTGCACTTCTCTCTCTCTCTCTCTCTCTCTCTCTCTCTCTCTCTCTCTCTTCTCAGTCTTGACTTCTCTTGCTCTCTCCAGGCTTCAACTAATTCGATTTTGATGTTATATTTATGTTTTCACAAGTCAAATTCGATTTAAAAAAAAATGCCAAAATATTAGCTCGATTCTTACGAAATATTGATGCACTAGTCAAACGCGAAATATGCGTTGTAAGATGAGCGAGATATCCCAATAAGGTATAAAAGTCGTTGAAGTAGTTCTACCCTTGCTACTTTATCGACTCATGGTATTCTACACACCTTGATATCTGAATAAGCTATAAAAGTCGTTAAAGTAGTTCTACTCTTGCCACTTCATTGACTCTGGTATTCTACACACCTTGACGCATATAAAAAATACTTCATTGTTGGTCAACTCTTGAATCTAGAAAGCAGTGAATCTCGACAACTTAATTCTGTCACAATTTTCATGATATGTTTGTTGAATATTATCAGTTATTTTTTTGTCTTCAAAACGGCCGATTGGAATTGCATACAAAATCGTGATAATGTGTAAAATCTATGTATAGGCTTATGTCAAGTAACAAATGACAAACAATAGTTATCATAGCAATACAGCGAACTGGTGCACTACCAAACATTCTTTTTTTTTTTTTTTTTAATAACATCGATACAAAATCATTGTTCCCCAATTAAGGCTATGGATGAAAGATAGGATCGTTTGGACGGGGCACCACAAGGGCGATCTTACCACCCCTCTTACCAAACATTCTAATTGGTCAATTCCAACTGGTGCACATTGTTGTCTGTCTCTTGCAACAATGGGTGACGTCACTTGACAGAAGCCTATACACATTTATAGAACATATCATCCCATTTGTAGGGATTTTATTTTATTGTAAAAATTGTGAAAATATTTAGTGAGAATATCCATTCGAACCAAATCGGGTTTTTCTCAGTTCATTTGTTTGTTTTGTATTATATGCGCTCCACAGGTTGCAAGGTAAAACCGATTCACATAAAACTTTACCAGCCAGAACTCACATCATTTTCTAGAGTTTTCAGTAAAATCGGCCAAGTAGATGTTTGAGAAATTAATTATCGAAATTTCTAAAATTTTCACTTTTGCGAAACTCTTTTTGCGGAAACATTTGAAATTTGGAATACTGTGAGAATGAAAATGACTTACGTATTTGAAAATTTTGATGATAATCAGGGCTGTTATTCCTATGACTATCAATAACGTAACGGGATAAGCAACATGGCGCTTTCCTTTCGCACCATGCGTATATCAAAGGGATGCCGCCTCACAAATGTTATGATGATTTGCTGGTATTATTGTATGTTGATCTATAAAAGTAATAGATGTAATGCAATCTGTGAATCCAGCTCTTTCCAACTGCATTAAACAATATTGTGATAAATTTCATTTGAATTGGCCAATCTTGATTTAAAATACGTCTGTAAAAGCATTTAGTCCCCTAGCCAAGAGCCCTTCTGCTATATTTACCATTTGATAACTGAATAATTACTCATCATCTACGAGAAAGATCAGAAACAATGCAAGTATACAACTATGTACTATACATTGAAATACGAGCCTAATACGTACGATTTGATTTGAAATTGCGAATCTCACAAATGTACGCGAAAGCGCGCTGATTCCATCATGGTGAAAACGGCCAGATGTTAAAAGCACAGCCTTCTTCATACAGATCATTCTTCTCTGATACTGCCCTTTCACTCTCACTTTCACTTTTTTCAGTAATATAAGGTCTTTGACTCGGGGTATGCTTTCCATGTTAACCGATGTCCAATTATTTTAGTTCATAAAATCGCCGATGATGCCGATGTTTCCAGACCATGACGTCACTTTCCAAAGATGTTCATGCATATCACTCTGTATGACATGTCATGTCTGCGAAGATACGAACAACTTTGGGAATTTTCGTACGAGAATTTAAATTACGCACGCATTCTATTGGGCCGTGACTTCGAGTTCACCAACTTTGTTCATGACAATAATATGAAAGATTTTATTCAATAATATAATGGAACCGGAATATCACCGGGACAAGTTCTTGAATGATGTTCATTGCTTGGCTTAACATAAATATCGTTCAAGTCTGAACCTGGGGAAGTCTATAGGCCCTAACCAAAATGAAGATATAACATAACCTCAATAACGTAGCAAGAAATTGAAAAATTGTGACAGAATGACATTGTTCGAAGTTGAAACTTTAGAAACCAGGGTGCAGTACATACCAGACCATGACGTCATTATTGCCTGCGCGAACAAATATGCGCGAACCCGCCAAAATAGCCCTAGTGAAAGGGCAGTATAAGAAATGAATGATTTGAATAAAGAAGGCTGTGGTTAAAAGGATAGGACTTACGCCATGTTGCTTATCCCGTTACTGTATTGATAGTCATAGGTTATTCTAACACTCCTAAACGAAATATGGAAACTTCCCGCCTTCGCTGTGTTTCGATATATCCCCATACTACACCATCGTGTATCATCACATGGGCTGTGCCAATTTCGTCGGGCTTCCGCTTCGTTAGCAGCTATAGAATATGGACCTTAAGAATAAGAATGAGGAGAATAAGGAATAATTATTACAGAACAAGGAACGAGATAAGTTATAGAATGAGATTATAGATTGAGGACTCTGATTAAATAATGTTATCCAGGAGAGCTAAATACCATGACAAAATACAGGATAATAACAATCACGGTCCCTTGGAATGCAAAAATGTGACCTATTTTGTACCCTACTTCAAGAGCAGCTGTGCTATAGGATTTAGCGCCAACAACAATGGAAACAAACAAATACTGGACATGTTGACCACTAGTGATAGGCGTGGCTTTTTTTTTGTGAGAAGGGGAAATCTTGCATAAGACCCCCACAGGTTGAATTGTGGGTAGTGTCGGATTCTTACCGACTAAATAAACCCCTCCTCATTTGTGGGTGACCCCGACAACGTGGTCATTTCATCACCCATTTTCATTCTGATTGTTTCGGATATAATTACTCGAAATTAATGTTAATAAATAACTATGTGAGCTCGATCAAATTTTATCTATCAAATCAGTTTGATTAGGGCCTGGTATTACCAAGTCCAGTTAGCCTTTATCTGACAGTTCAAACTTGTTATCACCATGATTACCCATGCTATTTGTTTTCATCAACTGTCAGATAAATACTAACTGGCCGTGGTAATACCGGGCCTTAGGAAAATGAATACTTTGTTATCGGCAGGCCACCTTGATCTATACTTCATTTGGGCATTTAGAGATACTCTGATAGGCTATGTCAATTTTACCACATAACAAACAGCCCATTTGATTGGATGTTTTCTTTTGTGACGTTTGTGGGCGGGTCAATCACTAGTCGTCAATTGTCATGGTACTTGACTCTACTAGTGCATAGAAACCATTCAAAATCCTTAGTCTCTTGGCCTAAGACGTTATTTTGAATGGCAGAAGCGGTAAGGGTCAAGTACTTACCAAGGTGCATACATTTCAAATACAAGTCATATAGAAAGATCTCACTCATCTTCTCAACGCATTTGACGACATTGGTTTGATGAAAAAAAATATATATCTTTTCAACATTTAACCCAAGCCCCCGGAACGTGATAGTACACACGTAATGTGGACGTTTATTTCGGATTGACAGTTTTCTAGACGACACTTGACTGAATGGTATTGGTAGAAAACAATTTCACTCCGATATGAGCGACTGAGAAGTCGACATTGGATAGTTTATATGTACTGTTGACATTAAAAAATGACACTCTTGAATTCTCAATCTATTAAGGCGAATGACTTCGATAAAATAGTGTTTTTAATATAAATGTATAAGCATATAGGGCCTATATTTATACGCGATTTAATAGTTCATAGAAATGTCTTCTCATACTAATAAAAAATAACATCATATATATTGTAATAAAATACATATACAAATATGTATATATATATATATATATATATATATATATATATATATATATATATATATATATATAATATTCATTTATATATGTATATATGAATGTATTTATGTATATATATATATATTTATATATATATATATATATATATATATATATATATATATATATATATATATATATATATGGATGTATATATATATATATATATATATATATATATATATATATATATATATATATTCATTTATATATGTATATATGAATGTATTTATGTATATATATATATATATATATGGATGTATATATATATATATATATATATATATATATATATATATATATATATATATATATATATATATATATGAATGTATATATATATATATATATATATATATATATACATATCTATAAATATATATATATATATATATATATATATATATATACATATCTATAAATATATATATATATATATATATATATATATATATATATATAGACACACACAGCGATGTATATTATATTCGGTGATTCAGTTCTCATGTTTGACGTTTTCAAATGATTCTACGCTCCAAAGCCTTTGATCGTAGATAAACATTACCTTCAAGAGCCACATTTGGTATAAAATTCAATAAAATGAATCGTAAATAACGCAGAGTGAAATAAAAACTTGACCACGACGTGCTCTTGAAAAAGATCAAATGGGAAAACTTCAACGAGTAGAATCTTTTAATTGATTTAGACCATGGAAATATTTACCGAAGCTGGAAAACTGAGAAAGGAATACACATTTTACTCAGTTTTCATCTCATGGCTTTCGAAATGTTGCATTTGAAATATATAGATATCGACGACAAGATGGTGACAGAGAAGAGAATGCATGTTGACTTTCATGGAATTATTTATGATTCATTTTTCCATTACTTTGCGGTCAATACATACTTCGGTGTCAAAGATCCTATAAGACTACATTACATAAAAAATAGTGTTCATTTTAAAAGGTTTTACATCTTATTCATACTTCATAAACATCATCCAATATTTCATAACTAATATTATAAATTTTGAGTCATTTTTTTTTCTTTCCTCCTACTTCAGTTCTTTTAATTGATTCATTTCTTAATTCAATCAATTTAAAAACAAAATGTACCAGTAGTGTAGGCTATGTTTCAAGATGATTTAATCCAATTGGTGATTATAAACTACTGGATATGAATAAAATTTAAAAAATGAGTGCTTTTTAACAATTTGGTCAAAATGGAAGTCCTCATTGGATGAGCGTAGCGAAGTCTTCATCTCACTCTTATGGGGGTTTGTCTGTGTTTTTTTTTTTTTTTTTTTTTTTTTTTGTAAGTACTCCACAGGTCGCAGTGGTTGACTGATCGACATGAAACTTTTTTGTACACGCAAACTCATCCAACTTGGAACTGTATAGTTTTTGGAATGAATCGGTTGGATCGATTCTGAGAAAAATCATCTCAGAGTTTCTAAAAACCCCATAAGATTTGGCTGGGTGGAAAATGTTGAAAAATAAAATCTCTCCAAACGAGATGAAATTTTCTCTGAATGTGTACACATAGATTTTACACATTATCACCATTTTGTATGCAATTCCAATCAGCCGTTTTGAAGAAAAGAAATAAAGTATCTGATAATATTCATCAAATATATCATAAAAATTGTGACAGAATTAAATTTTTCCCGCCACTTCTCTAGTTGCCATGGTAATCCGACAAGCTTGCCATCTCCATTGAAGTTTCACTCTTGGTTTCTGTTTTCCAGCCCGACAATGCTGCTGCCCCTACTAGCCGTGTTCGCGTGTCACGTGGTGTTGGTGACGTCAGGCCCGGGGGCTGGCGATGACGTGGCAACATGGCGCCAGCTGCTCAAGGACCAGGAGGACGCGGACAGCAACCAGAGGGCGGTGCCTTCCTGGTACCAGTACGTCAGAGCGGGCGATGGCAGCAGCGAGCAACAGTCCATCGACACTTCGGTCGGGCACGAATCAGGTCAATCTCTTTCTTCTGAACCACGATGTACCACCCAACCTACCAACCTACCAACCCATTATCACAATATAAAAAAGGTGACCCAACTCCCATAATAATAACATGGAAGGCGTTTGTGGTTTCTTGCGGTCATTTCAGAGCCAAATATCCCGATTGCCTGTCGCGATTTAGCGGATTCTTTTTTAAACTAGATGCAGATAAGAGTGGCTACGGTGGGCCTACCGGTGACATTGTTGAAAAAAAAAAATTTGTTTAAAAAAATTTTGTTTAAAAAAAAAATGCAAGTGCTAACCTAATGATTCTACTGAGCCGTGTATAGCATTGGTAGCATTTTTCTTTTGGTAGCCTTATTTGGTGAACTTTGATTTTGTATCAAGTTTCGATGTTATTGAAATAAAAAAAAATGTCTTTCATATAGTTCGATATAAAAGCGATAGTTGTGCTACAGGCAATTGGGATACTAGACTCGGGAACTGACCCCGGAAATATTTCACTTTCGATACGCAAGTTATGGAGCACCTCCTTTATACCATAGAGATAATGAAGTTTCTTACTCTATGTTTATTAGACGAGCTTTAGCGAGGATTTAATTTGACATATTGAAAAAAATTGGTGTTCGTTTTTATGTTTTTTTTCGTTTGTTTTTTTGTCGGTTCTCCACAGGTCAAACGGCTACAGCTATCAACTTCAATCTTTTTTTCATCATGGTTTCTCATCTAACTTAGATCTGTATAGTTTTGTGGCATTATCGGGTGGTAACTTTTATTTTTATGAAAATGAAAATTTATTTTAGAAATTTCAAAAATACCCATTAGAATACCCAAAGAACACGGTGGAAAAAATAGAAATATTTTTATTTTACCAAAAAATTAAATTTTGTGTGAAGTTGAATTACATCTTGATTCACATTTCTGGAAATTCTCAGCTTGATCGGGTCAGCCATTTTGAAAAAAAAACATAAAATGTGCTGAATTGGTACCACACGAAGCAGTTTTTACCCATTTATAACTTATATGTCACCCAATTGGCGAATTTAGGCAAAAAAATGGCAAAGAAGTCGACATACTATTACTTCTCGCTCGTCTAACAACGCATATATAGCGTTTTCCTAGTACTGATAACATAGGTTGGTATCACTAAATTCACTACATCGTGACTGAACTAGCAGCTAGGACTACTTCACACACGAGTACATTTATACACGACTATGATACCCAAAGACTGTCATATTTCACAAATATATGGGCCTATATATATATATATATATATATATATATATATATATATATATATATATATATATATATATATATATATATATATATATATATATATTCATATACACTTGGTTGTAAATCAAAGAGCTCAAAGAGTCTCTCGTATCGTTCATCACGGGTCGCATCACGGCCTGGATGCCGTGCCGTGGGTTGATAGCTTTGGTCGCGTGGCTAATTGGCGTCTGATGGACACGTATGAGTAGCATCCCTCTGGGAGGTCATGTCAAACCCTATCAAAAGACTCAACACGACACTAACGCCTAATATAACTTATGATGGAAACATGAAATCCAACTGACAATTCACGAAACACCTTAGAAAACGAGAATAACAGCCAATCAGAATTCAAGGTTATTGCAACTGTCACTGTAACGACAAACTAACGTGAACTTTGGAATAATGTGTATCATCATCATATTCAGAGATTTTTACAACAATCGAATCAGAAATAATGAAGAAAACGCAATAAACGTGTACATTTTATTGAATATTTGGATCAATTGGTTTTGCAAAGTGTTCATGCGACAGGTTGCAGGTTACTATAAATATCAACAAGTTGCAGGTGAGGTTTTTGAACGTTTGAAGTAAGTCAAGGTTTGTAGATGTGAATTGAGCTGACAAGTTATTTTTCATTCTAGATTGCCATACTTCTAAGCTCATCTCACAACGCGCATCCCGCCTTTTCCTAGTCATATTGAAAATTTGAATTGATTCCAAGATATTATTTTTCCAAAATTTAATCCTCTTGTTTATACTCTTGTGGTTTTCAAAAACTGAGAAATAGGTTCTCTCATGAGTGGTGCAATCGATTGAGCCTCAAAAATTTACAGTATCGAATTGGATAAGGACGATTATTATGTATACCAAGTTTCAACTGTATTTGTGATTTCATTTGACAGCTGTGGAGCGTGACCGAAAAAAAACAACAACAAAGAACATGTACTTTTTTTCGACTCATTCGACTAATTTTCGCTCATTCAAAAATTCCTTGCAAATTTGAATGTATCTCAAGGAAATATTTTTTCCGAATTTAACCCTCTGGTTTATTCTCATGTGGTTGTCGAAAACTTCGAAATTGATTTTCTTAAGCCTCATTTCACCAACTATTAACTGGAGTTTAAACCCGGTTTAAATTTTTAATCCAGGTTTATATTTAGGAAGCCGTTTCATGAAGCCTAAACTGGGATTAGATTTGACCTAAACTGAGCTTATCCACATGGCATTTAACCCAGTTTATCATTAAACCAAGTTTTACAAAGCCAAGTTTAAACTGAAGTCGGTGAAACTGTGCCTTAGAAGCCTGAAACTTTGGTGTATCGAATTGGATAAGGACACTTGTGTATACTAAGTTACAACTGAATTTGTAATTACGTATTTCTTGTGGAGTGCGAACAAACAAACAAAAATTCGAGTAAGGTCAGATTGAGTCTTCGCTTCGCTCATCCAAACATTTTAGATTCGTCCTAACAATAGTTCCTGTTTGCGCCGTTCCAGATCTGGGGACCACTAAGCGAGGGATCGCCGCATTGAGCCAGTGGAGGCCTTTCCGGGCCAGCATGAATCGGTTCGCTCAACGCGCCCGAATATTCCCGATCAGTCCCGACAACGACTTCATATCGGCGGAGACGCGAGGCATCGTGCGACCCGTCGGACAGCCGCTGCGCTGGGGGCGTCGTTAAAAAGACCGGCATGGTCGTTTAACGGCTTGGCCAAAGCACGAAGGAGACAAATCTCGACGGCTGATATTATTTTTGGATATCGTATACGTTGAAAATTGAAATGAATTAATTTTTAATATGGAAAATATTCTAAAATATATGAACACATATTTTTTGGTTTATTTTTAATTGAAAATATGTATATTAGACAAGAACATTTTTAGAGAAACCTCTTCTTCATACACACACACACACACACACACACACACACATATATATATATATATATATATATATATATATATATATTTATATATATTTACATATATATATATATATATATATATATATATATATATATATATATATATATATATATATATATATATATATATATATATATATATATATATATATATATATATATATATATATATATATATATTTATTAATAATTGAATTCCGGCATATCAAGTACAATTTCAGGTTTATTTATGAACAAAAATAAATAAACCTGAAATCGTACTTGATATACTGAAATTCAATTATTGATATAAATATAGATCAAGGAAATAACTTAAATATTAATAAATATACATATATATATATATATATATATATATATATATATATATATTCATTTATATATATGTGTATAGATAGATAAAAGTGAGTAGATTGAAAATTCTTTCAGAAAATAATTCTCAATAGTGTTCTCCATTACATTTGAAGTCAAATATCTAGAAATTAATTTTTATGCAATTAAATAATATAATCGTATATTAAATAAGTGTTGTATTGTTTGAATGTCTGGTTCAAATGGCAGATTCCTATATCTAGTGTGTAGTACCCTCCCCCTCCCCCCCTCCCCCCTCAATGGTATGCTGTAGTGTGAGAGAGCGAGAGTTATTTTATGTAAAACGTAAATTAAATTTCGAACACTATTTTTTAACGTATCCGGATCCAATAATGTGGATCACAATGAATGTGATATTATTACTTAAAACAGTATTATTTTATTTGATATAACAGTATTATTTGAGTGCTTCTGTGTAAGTAACTGTGCTAATGGATGTATAAACGAGGATTCAAATTAAACATAATTTTTGTTCTGAATAACCTGTTAATTTCCTCTATTAAACATGTCTTATTTCCTCATCTATAACTATTTCCTAGTTCCATTTATGTGCTGCCTATTTTCAAGCTATGATTGTTAATTAGAATATTAACTAGTAATTAGTATAATCTGAGACGTTTATTCAAATGATCTATATATCCATGTGCGAACAGAAAGTATGGTCACAAACAGCGCAGTCCTGGTGTCAAAGGTAATTTTTTTAAAAAAAAATTATTAAAACGGGGTCAAGTAAGATCGCCCTTGTGGTGCCTCGTCTGAACGATCCTACTTTCATTCATATAGTCTCAATAATTATTTTCCATCTCGTTTCGATGTTGTAGGCCTATAAGATAATAATAAAGTAAAATAAAAATTGGAATACATTTCAAGCGATCACGATATGTCTGAATTAATTCTTGCATGAAGAGAAAAAAGTGTAGAAGACACGCAAGTTGATCGTCAAGGACACATACTGGGACGGGTGGACCAGTGGCTAGCACACTGAACCGTCATTCAAGATACCTCGGTTCGATTCTCACCATGGTCGGCCATCCTGACATTTTTATTTTGTGGTTTCCCTCTGTAGTTCAGGTCGATACTGGGATAGTTCCTTAACAACAGGCCATGACCGACTCCTTCCCACTATCCAAAAACACATACTGAAATGTAACCTTTCATCTCATCATCCCACCATCTCATATACCATCCACCGACGCCAATAGATCGTAGGCATCAGTAGAGTGCGTCTTAAACCATGGCAATATACAATTCCATGGCCCAATATAAATTAAGAGAAGAAGATGGAAATTAACGACGATCTAAAAATATTCAGCAAAATGTTATTAGATTGTAATGTAAAATGTAATGTAAAAATATAAATGTAAATCCAAATGTAAAAAGGACAGGCCTTTCTCCATGGCACAGTCAGCTGAGGCACCGCTTTGAAAACTGAAGTAACCATTGGGCGTGGGTACGAATCCCGCATAAGGCATGGGTTCATAATCACCTGCTCATTCGTTCTCCCGTATAAACCAGCTGTTGGTGGCGTCATTAGGCGAACAATCACACTTTTGAAAGGTCAGAAAGATTTCAAGACACATTTGAAACAGTACTTTGTGAAAAAATATTTTCACTCCGTAACAAAATTTATGAATAACACGGACTTCTCCTCTTATATCTGAAAGTTTGTTTGTTTATATTTGTTACATATTGTTTGTGTATATATAATGATATCGTATTATATTACTGACTATCGTCGTATATCATATATGTGATCTTAATGAAGACAATGAATTATTAATAATCACAACATGGCGCCTCCATCACAGATCATGGCCCCTCCACCATTATCTATTTATTCTTCAAAATTAATACGTTGGACCGGATTAGGTGAAACCACTTGGTATGCCTTCCGCTATTTTCTTTCCGGTTTATAATTATTCAGGCTTTTGGCTGTGGGTCATGGTGTTGTCGTTTGTATGGATCGATACTGGAATGTTTTTTATAATTAATTTTCAGGCTTCTGCCAACAGTTGTTGCCGAAACAACGACAGCGAGAGCTTTACAAACTTCTGCCCAAGGTCTGATTGACAGTCACAAAATAACTGTCAACAATGCAACATTTTCATTCGTATTCTCTCATTTATTGATACTTTATGATTTATATGAATAGATGGATTGAGAATGAGAATATATTTGAGAATATATTTGAGAATATATTTCATTTATATCATATTATATTATATCATATATACGTATTGAATTCATATCATACTCCATGTTGAGCCTTAATTGAGGAACAATAATTTTGTCTCAAGTTGCTCAAGTTCTTAACAGCCTGTTCACACGAGGCATTGCAATGCTAGAGTTGGAAGGCTGGGGTTCCAATGTTGGCGTGGCACGACTAATAGCGAGTTCACACGAGGCATTGCAATGCTAGAGTTGGAAGGCTGGGGTTCCAATGTTGGCGTGGCACGACTAATAGCGAGTTCACACGAGGCATTGCAATGCTAGAGTTGGAAGGCTAGGGTTCCAATGTTGGCGTGGCACGACGAACAGCCAGTTCACACGAGGCATTGCAATGCTAGAGTTGGAAGGCTAGGGTTCCAATGCCAATGCTATTGCTATTCTCACACAAGTCTTGCAATGCTAGAGTTGGAAGGCTAGGGTTCCAATGCCATTGCTATTCACACACAAGTCTTGCAATGCTAGAGTTGGAAGGCTAGGGTTCCAATGCCAATGCTATTGCTATTCACACACAAGTCTTGCAATGCTAGAGTTGGAGTTTAAGCCACAGTTTGTATTCTGTACGTTTTGAGTAATGTCTTGAATACTACGCAGGCTGTGGAATTGCAATCCAATAGGCTTCTGTCAAGTGACGTCACTCATTGTTAAAAGAGGCAGACAACAATATCCACCAGCTGATATTAACCAATAACAATCTTTGATGATTCACTAGTTCGCTGTGTTGCTATGGCAACGATTGTTTGTCATTTGTTTTGCGCCAAATATGTTGATACTTGATTCTGACGTAATCTATAATATCGTCTTTTAAAGTCAGGTTGTTTGTACTGGGTAGCTTGAAGAGATCATCAGTTATCAGATAGTATATCGATTATTACTTATTATAAGTTATTATTGGATTGATTATTACTTATTAGTATAATTATCATTATAGTTACGCAGTTATATAAGCCTAGGACTAAAAGATGAGTGAAAGCGACAGTGACGATGCTGACGATGTTATCGATAATCGATTTTCGTAGTCGTTCGACTCTGAAATACTGATCTCCTATTGGTCAACGTTCCAAAGCATGACAGTCCAATGCTAGCTTTTAGAACCAAGCTCTAAAAGTTTTTAGCCCGTCAATTTCAATATTTGTTGATTCACACGGAAGCATTGGAAGGCTAACATTCCAAAGGAGGCATTGCAATGCCTCGTGTGAACTGGCTATAAGTCATTAAGTATAAAGTTGTCATAAAAAAAAAAAATATATATATATATTTACACATTGTCAGAAACGCATCTATACGTTATAACTGTGACGTCACTTGATACCAACCGGCCACCCCGCATTATCACTCCCCCCCCCCTGGACCGATGACGTCACTGGCGGGTTATCCACCAACTGCTTTACCAGTCCACGGCTGCGAGTGACGTCACTAGGGTTGGCACACCGCACCGAGGAGCCCGACAGACCGAGTCAAGGAGATTGCACAGTTAATCACTTCAGGAGGCTGTGGAATCTGACATCTTTGGTTCAAGGCCATCACAACCATGAAACTAGATTTCAACGAATAATGACGATATTCATTTCCATTATTTTGTTGAAAACTAGAAATCAAAACATTAATTTCAGAAATTTCAATCAACATATTTTTCATCCATTTTCTGAGGTGTAACGTAGACACTACTCAATTCTGTTTATGTTTCTTTACAGAATCGGTAACGCCCACGTCATGACTCACGGTCTCTGGAGGACAAATACATTAATTACAATTTCTGAAATTGAGATGATGATTTTTAGTTTCTCCTATGACTATCAATAACGTAACGGGATAAGCAAGTCCTATCCTTTTAACATTAGGCCGTTTTCACCATGTTGGAATCAGCGCGCTTTCGTGTACATTTGTGAGATTCGCTATTTCAAATCAAATCGTACGTATCAGGCTCGTATTTCAATATATAGTACATAGTTGTACAATTGCATTGATTTTAATCTTTCTCGTAGATGATGAGTAATTGTCCAGTTATCAAATGGTAAATATAGCAGTAGGGCTCTTGACTAGGGGACTAAATGCTTCTACAGACGTATTTGAAATTTAGATTGGCTAATTCAAATGAAATTTATCCCAATATTGTTTAATGCAGTTGGAAAGAGCTAGATTCACAGATTGCATTACATCTATTACTTGTATAGATCAAAACACAATAATACCAGCAAATCATCATAACATTTGTGAGGCGGCATCCCTCTGATATACGCATGGTGCGAAAGGAAACCGCCATGTTGCTTATCCCGTTACGTTATTGACAGTCATAGGTTTCTCTAAAATCAGGGGAATAAATGTTATCATTATTCAATAGGATCTATTTTCAGAGTTGTGATTTCCTTTGCATTATTACGGTTATATTTGTGTTCCTATTTTGAAAGCCAACGACTTTTTTACTTTCGAAAATACAAGTACCGTTATACAGTTAGGCTAAGTAATTACTTTATTCATACAGCCAACATCAACAGGACCATTTGTTTTTTTCTTGTACATTAGCATTTCTCTACATTTCCGTCACCCTATACGAGATAATACATTCTCATAATAATATACATTTCCTTGTGTTTTGTGCGTACAGCGTTTAATCCGTGCTAATATGGTAATAACGAACCGTAAACACGTAAACGCGAGGAAGAAAATAGCTCTCTGAATTCTATTATAAAAAATACAAACGGTATTATGTGACACGGACTTGATTTTGAACAATTTAGTTTCGAGTGACATTGAGAAAGAACTAATTTTATTCTTTTTTAATTGCCCTGTAGTTATTATTATTGATTAATATGAAAAGGTCATTATGAGCTAGATATAATGAATATTTATGTGTCAGGTTGGTATATGATAAGGTAGGTAATATTATTACTCGTGAAGGTCATACATCGTTGTAGGGAAATGGAGATGATTAAAATTAACAATCTGAGATATTATATTGATTAGTTTAATCATATTCATATATCTTCATTTTATATTTTATATAAGGATTACAATATGTTTCTACAAAAAAGGAATGATTTTTTTATATCGATAAATATATCATTATATGACTTCCCCGACGGAGAGAGAGAGATAGAGAGAGAAGGAAGAGAAATAAAGAGAGAGAGAGAGAGAGAGAGAATAAGAGAGAGATAGATAGAGAAAATAAATGTCAAATATTAAAATTCAAAAATTCAAAATTTAAAATTTAACAGCCTTGTAATCATCCTAATAGGTAGGCCTACTTCATATCTACAAGATGAATAAAACGCATATTTTTAATTATTTTCCTCAAAACGATTGGTTCGAATTGACGATTCAAAATAGGCGTGGCTTCACCAGTAGGCCAGTTGGATCAATATCATTTGTAGTCATTTCAAAATACCCCGATTGGATATTTGAATTTATGACTACAGTTCTAACAGCCCTGTTGATCGGACGTTGACGGTATGATTTCTGACGTCAAGGGGGCGGAGACCGCGAGTCGTCAATTGCTCAGACAAAATTGTTATATAATGTGTATGTGTTTTGTGTTCACATTCATTGAAAATTTGATTTTCTCACATTTTTCCGCAAAGTTTATTATTATTATTATTTTTTTTTTTAGAAACTTTGGGATGATTTTTTTTCAAAACTTGTACCACCGATTTGACTCAAAAACTATACAGTCCCGAATTGGATAAGTCTATGTGTACAGAAAAAACAACAAACAAACAAACAAACAGTTACACAGACAAAGCTCCGTAAGAGTGAGATGGAAGTCTCGTTGTAGCTCATCCAAAACAAACTGTTAAATAAAATATACTGAACGAATATTTACATTCAGTTTTGATTTGCCGATTTGCCTTTAGTTAACTGTTGGAAATGTGAGTTTAGCAAAGTGAATGAGAAACAGTTATCATGTTAAATAAGATATTCAATATACAATAAGTACAACATGACAATCTGATGATAAAACGTACTAGTTGTCTCGAGAGCGTAAAACCTAAGTGTTTTTATCACAGCCAGTATGACTTCTTTTATTGTTGCTGTAGAACAGAATAGTCTTGTTTAGTCCGTGAGGCCGTGGAATGAATGGGTTTAGAAGGCTGTGGAAATTCCCCACATAACCATCTGTAATCGATATTAAAGACGATTCAATTAACATCTTTCAGCTTTTTAATATTTAAAACGTTATTAGCTAGCGGTACTCGATCGTTCTTATCCTCTAATGAAATCAATTGCTCGTTTTTTGTAGGCCTATCTTCAATCCGTTGGTTGGTTATTGATTGAAAATAAACAGTCGTAGCGAGTATATTAATAAATATGAAAATGGTATTTGAACTTTTTCTTATTTACTTACCTTGAGAACTCCGAAGTCATTGTCCTCCAATCAAGGCTACAAATGAGAGGTTAGGATCGTTCAGCTGGGTCACCACAGCAAGAGATGATCTCACCAAATGAAATATTTAATTGGATGAGCGAAACAAAGACTCAATTTCACCATACTCGAAGAAAAAGTTTTTTTTTCGCGCTCCACAGGTCAAACGAAGATTCAAAATCAGTTGAAACTTGACATACACAAGTGTCCTTATGTGATTCGATACTGTAGTTTTGAGGCGCGATCGGTTGAACCACTTCTGAGAAAACTCATTTCAAAGTTTTCAAAAATCCCATAAGAATAACCCAGAGGAAACAATTAGTTAAAAAGATGTCATCCAAGAGAAATCAAATTCTCAGGAAATTTTAATATAATAATGATACACATTATTCCGAGCTTTCACTCAAATCGAATCAGCCGTTTTGATGTAGAAAAATATATAATGTAATTTTTGTAAATCACTCAAAGCTATTAAGATACCAACAATTGAATTCAAGCAACAGGTGTGACCTATTAATTGTAAATGATCAAAACAAACTTACAAAGCCTTGTTCATTATCATAGAAATTAATTAGGAAATGGGAGGGCAGTGACGTAATTGTTTGCATCTCAAGGTGTATATATATATAATAACCATCCAAAGATAAGTCGATATGTTCCAGCTCATCCATCAACGCGGCAACACATAACGCGTTTGCCTAGTTTATTGAAGGACATCACAACCCTAAAACTATTTTTTTTATTTCCTCAATTTCAGAGAAATCTAGAAATCGTCACCTCAATTTCAGAGAAAACTGGAGATCGTCACCTCAATTTCAGAAATTATATTCGATTAATTTCTCCTCCAGAACCCGGCACTATTTCAGATTCGTGACGTAGACATTACTCGATTCTGTTCAAGTTTCTATACATAATAGGTATAATGCCTACGTCATGACTCATGGTCTCTGTATGGAGGGTAAAAAAAATATTTTTAATTTTTGTCAAGATGATTCCCAATTTTTTTATAGAATCAGTGAGATAAAATTAATATCATGATTATTCGTTGAAATTTAGTTTCAGGGTTATGATGTCCTTTAACTAACTGTCAATATAGTAAACTAATTTAGACTGAAAATTCTAATTCAATAAGTCAATGGATATTTATGTTTATTTATTAATTCATGTTGTGGAAAAGAAATCTTCGAATTTCTATCTACTTTTCCATCGTTAATTTTTTCTTATTTCGTTTTGGACTTTCTCTTTCATAAAATTCTAATATTTGTCTTGACAGTTCAGGAAAATAAACTTCATCGCTATACGGTGGTTCGAACCTAATGAGTTTTCACTATATCGTTACCTACACAAGTTGAAACAATTATACCAAATATAGATCAAAAAATTAAATTTACACTAGGCAAACGCAACATATGCGTTGTAAGATGAGCGAGATATCTAAATAAGGTTAGAGTCGTTAAAGTAGTTCCACCTATGCTACTTTATCGACTCTGGTATTCTACACACCTTGACGCATATAAAAAAATACCTCATTGTTGGGAATATATCGAATCCAGAAAGCAGTGAATCTTGGCAACAAAATTCTGATAATATTTCTATATTATATTTGATGAATACAAACAGTTTAATGATTTTTTTCTCCAAAACGGCTAGTTTGAATTGCAGACAAAATGGTAATAATGTGTATCATTCATGTATACACATTCGAAGAAAATTTTATCCCATTTGGAGAGATTTTATTTTTCAAATTTTCTTGCTCAGCCTAATCTCATGGGGATTTTAGATATTTTGAGATGATATTTCTCAAAATTCGTTCAACCGATTCATTTCAAAAACTATACAGCTCCAAGTTGGATGAGTTTACGTGTACAAAAAAGCTTCATGTCGATCAACCAAACCTTGCGACTTGTGGAGTGCTTACAAAACAATAACACATACAGAGCCATATAAGAGTGAGATGGAGTCTTCGCTATACGCTCATCTAATAATTATATAGAAAGTAAAAAATTTGATCTACCAACTGAATAATTATAAAATTTCAAAACATTATTGATTCACCTCTTTTGAAAGATCCAGTCAATTTTTTTTTGGATGAGCGAAGCGAAGACTCAATTTCACCATACCCGAAAAAAAAGTGCCTGTTTGTTTGTTTGTTTTTTGTTCACGCTCCACAGGTCAGACGAAAATTCAAAATCAGTTAAAACTTGGCACACACAAGTGTCCTTATCTAACTCGATACTGTATAGTTTTGAGGCTCAATCGGTTAAACCACTTTTGAGAAAACTCATTTCAAAATTTTTAAAAATCCCATAAGAATGACCCAGAGAAAAAAATTCGTCAAAAATATTTCCTTCGAAAGAATTCAAATTTTCAGGGAATTTTAATATGATAATTATACAACTCATTTCGAACTTTCAGTCTAATCAAATCAGCCGTTTTGATGTAAAAAAAATATATAATCCAATTTTTTAAAATCACTCAAAGCTATTAGGAAACCATTTACGTCAAGCAACAGGTGTGCAAACGATTAAAACAAAGCCCTCTTTGATATCATAGGAATTGATCAAGGTCTGCTCTATCTCCGCCTAGCGGACAGACGGTAAACCGCCAAATTGTGGTATTGACGGTTCACCGTCTGTCCGCAAGGCGGAGATTAAGCAGACCTAGGAATTGATTAGGAAATAAGATGGCAGTGAAGTAATGATTTGGATCTCAAGGTGTATATATATATATATATATATATATATATATATATATATATATATATATATATATATAAGCAATCCAAAGATAAGTTGATATCTTCCAGCTCATCCATCAACGCGGCAACACATAACGCGTTTGCCTAGTATAGTTAATCTTGCCCTGCAACATCTTGATACTATACTCACCCTAAAAATACTACAGGTATACAAATATAACAGTAATATTTGTGTTTGCTTTTGTGGTAGACGTTCCTCGTGGGTACACGTATACATGCCAGCTTGAGACACTGCTTTTGTCGCATGCCGAATTTAATATCTTTTAGTAATCATTGGCACTAAGATAATACTGAAAAAATAATAATAATTTATTGGAACGTACAATTATTAATCAGCTGTCAAGCTGTAATGAAGAAGGAGAGTTATAATTCGGCTCATTTATTAGACAAATCGAATAACGTGCTAGTAGAATGTTGAGGGTGTCGATCGACCGTCTCTTCTATGAGTTAACAGTAATTGTCGGGTGTTCCGATATGCCAATGTAGTGAGGAACAGCTGACATCGACATGTTTGTCTGATTGGTCATTAGAATATTCGTCTAAACGGCTAATTTATTTGAATCTATTGAGCCGTGACCGATGACACTGCGCATACACACTGCATACTTGATCCAGAAAGATAATGTCTATTCTTACATCGAAGCATTCAAAAATAGAACACTATTCACTTGGACACATAATACACACAATCTTATACCTCATTCTTAATAACTGAATAAATTAACAAAGATTATCGAATAAATGACTACCTAAATGAATTAATGGCTGAATAAATTAATGAAAATCACTTTCATTTATTCATTATTCATTTATTTCATTTTTCGTCCAAAAGATTGGTACATAGAATGTAATATGTACAGTATATGGACAGTCAACACTTAATATTTAAAACAACCAATCACAAGATAATACAATATAAAACACGACACCCATTCTACAGACGTCATAGATGTAAATAATATCTAGATAATAATAATAATGGAATATAATAAAATAAGCCGAGGGTGAAAAAATGTTATTGAATTGGGCATTACACCGTATTTCCTATCAGACAACATAATATGAACATTTCATTACGACCTCTCATTAACCTCACTTCACAGACATTTATATTCACATGCTGTTCTAAATTCATCAATATCATAGATGCATTTTTTGACTATAAACATTTTCAGTCTTGTTTTAAAAGTTACATTATATCTTTTAAACATCGAGGTAGTTGATTATATAATGTTACACCCTTATATTTGACACTTTGGTTGTACACCGCAGCCCTTGCTTTCGTTAGGTACAACTCATTTCCTGACTTTGTATTGTGAAAGTGGCATGAATATGTTATAAATACATAGATGAAAAAATACATGATTACAGAAATACGTGAATGAATGAATGAGTGCATTAAATACATGAATGAATGAATGAGTGCATTAAATATATGAATGAATGAATGAGTACATTAAATACATGAATGAATGAATGAGTGCATTAAATACATGAATGAATGAATGAGTGCATTAAATATATGAATGAATGAATGAGTGCATTAAATACATGAATGAATGAATGAGTGCATTAAATACATGAATGAATGAATGAGTGCATTAAATACATGAATGAATGAATGAGTGCATTAAATACATGAATGAATGAATGAGTGCATTAAATACATGAATGAATGAATGAGTGCATTAAATACATGAATGAATGAATGAGTGCATTAAATACATGAATGAATGAATGAGTGCATTAAATACATGAATGAGTGCATTAAATACATGAATGAATGAATAAGTGCATTAAATACATGAACGAATGAATGAATGAGTGCATTAAATACATGAATGAATGAATGAGTGCATTAAATACATGAATGAATGAATAAGTGCATTAAATACATGGATGAATGAATGAATGAATGAGTGCATTAAATACATGAATGAATGAATGAATGAGTGCATTAAATACATGAATGAATGAATGAGTGCATTAAATACATGAATGAATGAATGAGTGCATTAAATACATGAATGAATGAATGAGTGCATTAAATACATGAATGAATGAATGAATGAGTGCATTAAATACATGAATGAATGAATGAGTGCATTAAATACATGAATGAATGAATGAGTGCATTAAATACATGAATGAATGAATGCGTGCATTAAATACATGAATGAATGAATGAGTGCATTAAATACATGAATGAATGAATGAATGAGTGCATCAAATACATGAATTAATAAATTAACAAACATATGCAAATATACTGCCAGTACAGACTAATGGTAAAATAGGAAGACCAAATATTATTTTCAGAAAATTGATGCAAATAGAAGAAGAAAGGAAGGTAGATTTAGAGTTAAAGAAGATAAACAAGAATAAAACAAAATGAAGGTGAAGTTGAATGAGAAGATCTTGATTCCTTCACCTCAACACAAACGGCCAAGTTGTTGAGTATCCTTGATAATATGATGTTCACAGTTTGTTCGACATCATTATTCGGGAGTGGTGATATTGCCCTCGTGGTGCCTCGTTCAAACGATCCTTTGTTACTGTTTCAAGTTATCAGCCCTAATTGTCATCCTTGGACTCAATTGTCGTCCTTAGCCCTAATTGTCATACTTGGACTCAATTGTCATCCTTAGTCTTGATGTCTATTTTCAGCCCTAATTGTCATCCTTGGACTTAATTGTCATCCTTGGACTCAATTGTCATCCTTGGCCCTAATTGTCATACTTGGACTCAATTGTCATCCTTAGTCTTGATGTCTATTTTCAGCCCTAATTGTCATCCTTGAACTCAATTGTCATCCTTAGTCATAATGTCTATTTTCAGCCCTAATTGTCATCCTTGGACTCAATTGTCATCCTAAATGTCTTAATGTCTATTTTCAGCCCTAATTGTCATCCTTGGACTCAATTGTCATCCTTGAACTCAATTGTCATCCTTAGTCTTAATGTCTATTTTCAGCCCCAATTGTCATCCTTGAAATCAATTGTCATCCTTAGCCCTAATTATCATTCGTGGCCTTAATGACCATTCTTAGCCTTGATTGTTATAATAATAATAATAATGTTGATAATGATATATTTATTCTCTCTATTGGATCCTCATACAATGACTATGGCCTATATGAGATACAATTATTTATTGAAGGATGTTGAGACATTTGAAACAATGGATAATTATAATAAGTAACATCTTGATTATATTCATTCAAAGCATAATAAGCTTTGCTCATTAGAAGTTTTTTCACTTCAACTTTAAATTTTGACAGTGATTCGGAGTTCTTTATTGCTTCTGGTTATTTATTATAGAGTTTGTATTTTAAATAATTGGAGTTCACCTGGGTAAGTTTCATCGAGCAGATTTGTGAATATAAGTCTCCGTTTTGTCTAGAGTCGTGAGAGTGGATTTGATTCAATGTTTTCATATTGTGAATGTTTTTCTTCACAATCCTTAATATCCATAATATCCATCCTTAGCCAGGCGCTAAATGACCTCGCTGTCGATGCGCCTTAAAACCCTAATAATAATTCATTCATTCCATCCTTAGCCAGGCGCTAAATGACCTCGCTGTCGATGCGCCTTAAAACCGTAATATTAATTAATTCATTCCATCCTTAGCCAGGCGCTAAATGACCTCGCTGTCGATGCGCCTTAAAACCCTAATATTAATTAATTAATTCCATCCTTAGCCAGGCGCTAAATGACCTCGCTGTCGATGCGCCTTAAAACCGTAATATTAATTAATTCATTCCATCCTTAGCCAGGCGCTAAGTGACCTCGCTGTCGATGCGCCTTTAAACCCTAATATTAATTCATTCATTCCATCCTTAGCCAGGCGCTAAATGACCTCGCTGTCGATGCGCCTCAAAACCCTAATATAAATTCATTCATTCCATCCTTAGCCTCAAGTGCTATCCTAGGTCTGAATGTCGATCCTTAGCTTTAATTGGGAAACAATGATCTTTTGTCAGGTGTTCGATATTAATAATAGAAAATATCTCTCCCCAAAACGTATTTTTCTCCAATTCGAATTCTGGGTCTGGATTCACAAAAGTCCTATCTTTGGGACGTCTTAAGTTGGGACCATTTTACTGAATTAGGACCAATATTGGTCTCAAGTTGAGACTATTTCACTGAGTTAGGACCGATATTGGTCTCAAGTTGGGACTATTTCACAGAGTTAGGACCAATATTGGTCTCAAGTTGGGACCATTTTACTGAATTAGGACCAATATTGGTCTCAAGTTGAGACTATTTCACTGAATTAGGACCGATATTGGTCTCAAGTTGGGACTATTTCACAGAGTTAGGACCAATATTGGTCTCAAGTTGGGACCATTTTACTGAATTAGGACCAATATTGGTCTCAAGTTGAGACTATTTCACTGAGTTAGGACCGATATTGGTCTCAAGTTGGGACTATTTCACAGAGTTAGGACCAATATTGGTCTCAAGTTGGGACCATTTCACAGAGTTAGGACCAATATTGGTCTCAAGTCAGTAAAATGGTCCCAACTTGGGACGTCTTAAAGATGGGACTTTTTGTGAATTCGGGCCCTGCTTTCCCATAAGTAGGGCCTATAGAAAGACCCAGTCAATTCTAGCCCTATGTGTAAGCTCCAGCGTCTCAATCGTTTCCAGTCAGTGACCTCAAAACCAAGTGGTGTGAGGTCAACCATTGACCCGACATCGGATCTAGTACAACAACACAGCAGTCACAATACAATTGCTTCCAATACATGCAGCGTTCATTTGTTTTCAAAACATTATGCATATTCTCTTGAGACAAGGTCTAGGCCTGACAAATTATAACGATACAGATAAACTTATTGGTGTTATATAAAAATGTTACAAGAATTACATTTTCATTCATCAGATCTCTTTTTAGTTTTGTGTTATCAATAAAGAGATTAGTCAGAGTTCAGTGAAACAGATTCTTTTTATTTTTGTTAATTACCAAGATCTGTTGGCGCATGCGTAGATAGGACATTCAGTTTGTTGGTTAAAGTTATATGATTAAACCGCATGTTATAATCTGAACTGAAAAAACTGTCCGACATCTTGATTCTAGCTTAGAGCAGACCGAGTGATTTGAGTGCCAGGCTCGCTCAGAGCCAGATGCATGAAAATACAAGCTAATCTTCAACAATGCGGTTCCGAATTATTCAATAACAATCTGTAATTTGAAGAGATTTGATTGGCGGCCGTGTGTTGTGGATGTGTGGTGTGTGTGTGTTTAGTGATTATTGAAGTCATTATCATCGCTTGAAAGTGAATGGTGGAGTTTATTTGAGTTTTTCGGTGTAAAATGCAACCGGGGACGGATTTACAACAATGGACCTGGTTGGTTAGTCTCTTATTAGTTGTGATTACGGGCACTAGATGTCAGGAGAATTCCCCAGGTGAGAATTAATATTAGAACAATGAGAATGATTCTAGAAAAATAATATTATATTCAGATGAAAAAAACTAGTAGTATAATGTAACAGAAAACGAGGTTGAATACAGAGAAGTGAGGTCGAGTGGTTAATACACTGAACCGTCATTCAGGAGACTTGGGTTCGATTCCAGCCGCTATGGTCGACCATCCTAACAGTTTTGTTTTTGTGATTTCCCTCTGTCGTTCAGGTCATTAACAAGGATGGTTCGTTAACAAGAGGCCACGGACGACTCCTTCTCACCATCCAAATACACCTACTAAAATAACCTTTCATCCCATCATCTCATATATCATTCATCGACGCCAATAGATTGTAGTTATCAGTACAGTGCGTCGTTAAACCCAATATAAAAAATAAACGAGGTATAACGGAAGAGAATTTTTCAAATGAATGATGAAAAGAATATACGAACAAAATTAGATCGTTTTGATAATCGCTTGAGAATGGTTAATATTTATTTGATGAAATGGTTATGTAAATTAGTCGAAGTGATAAGAAAAAGTAGTAGGAAATACAGACTGTATCAAAATTGGGGCAACCTTCAAAAGAAGATACAAAAACAAGTCAATAAATTGATCATTACTTTTTTTATCCGCTGTATTCGTTGATTTCGGTTAGACTTTGATAGACTGAATTGACGCAATCAAAGCACAGAATGAATGTCGCTACTCGTTTGCATATCAAGTATCAGAATATAGTCTGCATTTACTTACTGAATTTGTTTATTCATATTTAGACGAGCTTTAGCGAGGATTCAATTTGACATAATGAAAAAAATTGGTGTTCGTTTTTTGGTTTTTTTCATGTTTTTTTGTCGGTTCTCCACAGGTTAAACGGATACAGTTATCAACTTCAAACTTTTTTTCATTATGGTTCCTCATCTAACTTAGATCTGTATAGTTTTGTGGCAATATCGGATGGTAACTTTTTGTTTTATGAATTTAAGAAATTTCAAAAATGCCCATTAAAATAACACGGCGGAAAAAAAGAGAATCTTTTCATTTTCAAAAAAGATGAAATTTCGCGTGAAGTTGATTTACATTTTGATACACATTTCTGAAATTTTTCAGCTTGATCGGGTGAGCCATTTCTAAGATAAACCATAAAATGTGCCAAATTGGTACCACTCGAGGCAGTTTTTACCCATTTCTAACTTAAATGTCACCCAATTGGCGAATTTAGGCAAAAGTTTGGCAATGAAGTCGACATACTATTACTTTCCGCTCGTCTAACAACGCGTATATAGCGTTTTCCTAGTAGATTTAACGACGCACTAAACTGATGACTACAATCTATTGGCGTCGGTCAATGATATATAAGATGATGGGATGATGAGATAAAAGGTTATTTTATTATGTGTTTTTGGATAATGGAAAGGAGTCGGTCGTGGCCTGTTGTTAAGGAACCAACCCAGTATTAACCTGAACGACAGAGAGAAACCACGAAAAACCCCAGTCAGGAGGGTCAACCATGGCGGGAGTCGTAGCCCGGTCTCCTGAATGACGGTTCAGTGAATTAACCACTCGACCACTCGTACCAGTTATTCACTGAGAAAATAAATCCTAAACTCCTATCAGCAGAGTACTTTGTTCTGTTCAATCATATCAATTTTTCTTGAAAAGTTGGTAATCAGTTAGATGCGGTAAGCATTCGCGGTTTTCCACAGTCTGAATGAGTTTAGCTCTGTTCCCATCTTGCTTGATGAAAATAAAAATACGTAGAATCACAAATTTCAAGCATTTTAGAAAGATGTTGAACCATTAAACTTTGCATTACTCATCTAAAAAATTGTCTCTTGTTTTTAAGTTTTGTACTAATTCATATTTCATGTGATTTGATTTATCGAGTGCTTTATTATTACATTTATGACAAGCCGCCCTCGGTAGCTCAGTCAGCTGAGGCACCGCTTCAGAAACTGATTCACAGTTGGGCTTGGGTCCGAGTCTCGCACAAGGCATGAGTTTTTGTAAATGTCCTTCCACTTATCATCACTTCATAGTTTCATAATCACCTGCTCATTCGTACCCCCGCATAACCTGGCTGTTGGTGGGGTCGTTAAGCAAACAATAATCAATCAATTTACGATAACACATTTTAATAGTTGTACATAAAATAATGTTAAGAAATGTTCCAGGTATTGGAATATATCATTAGACGAGCTTTAGCGACGATTCAATTCGAAATACCGGTACTGAAAAAAATTGGTGTTCGTTTTTATGTTTTTTATTTTTTTATTTTTTTTCATGTTTTTTTTCGGTTCTCCACAGGTCAAACGGCTACAGCTATCAACTTCAAACTTTTTTCGATCATGGTTCCTCATCTAACTTAGATCTGTATAGTTTTGTGGCATTATCGAATGTTAACTTTTTTTTATGAATTTTAGAAATTTCAAAAATACCCATTAGAATAACACGGCGGAAAAAAAAAACTATTTTTATTTTCAAAAGAAATGAAATTTTGCGTCAAGTTGGGTCACATTTTGATACACATTTCTGAAAACTTTCAGCTTGATCGGTCGAGCCATTCTGAAGAAAAATCATAAAATGTGCTAAATAGGTACCACTCGAAGCAGTTTTTACTCTTTACCCATTTCTGAATTATATGTCACCCAATTGGCGAATGTAGGCAAAAGTTTGGTCATAAAAGTCGACATGCTATTACTATCCGCTCGTCAATTAACGCATATATGGCGTTTTCCCAGTCTATGAAATGAATGACAATACAATATACTAGACAAACGCAGCGTAGGCCTATGCCAAGATGTATTGAGGATTGCGTTGGTTTGCCGCCAGGAGACGGGCAGACGCAACCCTCAATGCATCTTGGCCTATGCGTTGTAAGATGAGCGAGATATTTGCATGAAGAATACTCAAAAACACTACACACCTTGACGTGTATGAAATATAGTCGATATCTCTAGTGGTCGTGGGGGCTGCGGCGACCATGTTTTTGCCAATTAAGCCTTAATATATACTTGTTCCAAGTAACCAAGTTATTACTAATTTTAATGGTACATTCTTGGTGCAAAGTTGAATTAATTGAAAATCCATTATCACTGCATGTAAACAACGCGTGAACAACCTACGTGACTTAAGAATGGCCATCGAAGAAACAGCGGCCATGTTTTTGCCAAAAAAGTCAGTGTTTGACCACTATCTTTCACGATAGTCTCTATCATATATGAGCTCTATATCACATATAAGTTCTGAATAGCTATTATCACTATAGCTATTTGACGAAGAAAAAACATTCATCAAAATGTTTTTTCAAAATCACTTGTCCAATTTGAATTAAAATTTGTAATGATGTGTATTTTTCATGTGTTCATAGTCAGTAAATTTTCTATAGGAGATTTTTTTTCAAAATATCGCCCAAATGTTGAGACTTTTTCAAAATTTCGTGATTGTTCTTCTCACAAGCGGTCCAGCCAATTTGGGTCAAAAACTACATGGTTCTAAATTGGATAAGTTTGCGTTTTCAGAAAAAATCGTGTAAATCAGTCCAACCGTGCGACCTGTGCAGTGCTTACAAATAAATAAACGAACAAAACACTCAAGCAAAGCTCCATAAGAGAGGGATGGAGGTCTTTGCTATCACTCATCTAAAATACAATTCCACTTAGAGCCAAGCAAATGCCTGACAACAACAAATGGCTTTAGTTAAATAACAACTTTATGAGTGATTGAAAGGTGAAAGATTATAATATTGATGCTGCGGATATATGTAACATACTAGGCAAACGCGAAATATGCGTTGTAAGATGAGCGAGATATCTGAATAAGGTATAACAACAGTCCTACATTTGCTACTTTATCGACTCTGGATATTCTACACTCTTTGTCCTTCATTTAATTGCTACTTTATCTTCTCTGGTATTCTACACACCTTGACGAATATAAAAAATAGTTGATTCTTGGGCAAATATCGGAATCTAGGAGGCAGTGAATCTTGGCTCATTTCCATATATTTGATGTATAAAAAAAGTTATTTGAATTTGTTTCTTCGAAACGGCTTGTTCGAACTGCTTACAAAATGGTGGTTATGTGTATCATTTATGTTTGAACACTCGGAGAAATTTTTTTTTTTTCGGAGAGGTTTCATTTTTTCAAATTCTCTCACCCAGCCTAATCTTATGGGGTTTTTAAAAACTTTGACATGATATTTCTCAAAATCTAATCGACCGATTCATTCCAAAAACTTTAGAGTTCTAAGTTGTGAAAGTTGGCCCGTCCAAAATAGTTTCATGTTGATCAGTCAAACCCTGCGACCTCTGAAGTGCCCACAAAAAAAAAACACAGACAAAGCCCTATAAGAGTGGGATGGAGACTTCGCTACGCTCATCTAATCATTTAATGTACCATATCAATTGGTATCAATGACAAAATATTCAACAAATGTCATACAGTTTGGTAAGGAAAGTTATAAGTTGAGGCGAAATGTTTTATTTATTCATTTATTAGTATCCATTATTGTTTGTATACAGTGTGATACAGGTAGTGAGAATAGAGCAGGAGCCCCGTAACAACATGTGCCTCACTACCTGCATAATAAACTTTAAATTATAAATCATAAATCAGATCAGTGAAGAAAAAATTATGAAAAAAATGAATGAATGATGATAATAATAATAATAATAATAATAATAGCAAACGAATTGATAATAAAATGAGTAAATATGAAATACAAATGCCTGACATAATGCCTAATCAAACATGTAAAGTTTTAAGCATCCAATTGAGTAAAAATGTTTCAAGTTGTCTACAAAATGTACCAAAATAATTATCTGTTCTCGAAATGATAGAAAGAGTTATAAAAAGTAGGAGTGAGTAGTTTTAGTAGGAGACAGAGACAGAGAGAGAGACAGAAAGAGACAGAGAGAGACAGAGAGACAGAGAGAGACAGAGTGAGACAGAGACAGAGAGAGACAAAGACAGAGAGACTCAAGAGAGACAGAGACAGAGAGAGACAGAGAGAGACAGAGAGAGACAGAGAGAGACAGAGAGACAGAGAGAGACAGAGACAGAGAGAGACAGAGACAGAGAGAGACAGAGACAGAGAGACTCAAGAGAGACAGAGAGAGAGAGAGAGAGACAGAGAGAGACAGAGAGAGAGAGAGAGAGAGACAGAGAGACGGAGAGACAGAGAGAGACAGAGACAGACAGAGACAGACAGAGACAGAGAGAGACAGAGACAGACAGAGACAGAGAGACAGAGAGAGAGAGAGACAGAGAGAGACAGAGAGACAGAGACAGAGAGAGAGAGAGAGAGAGAGAGAGAGAGAGAGAGAGAGAGAGAGAGACAGAGAGAGACAGAGAGACAGAGAGAGACAGAGAGAGAGAGAGAGAGAGACAGAGAGACAGAGAGACAGAGAGAGACAGAGAGACAGAGAGACAGAGAGAGACAGAGAGACAGAGAGAGACAGAGAGACAGAGAGAGAGAGAGAGAGAGAGAGACAGAGAGACAGAGACAGAGAGAGACAGAGAGAGAGAGAGAGAGACAGAGAGAGACAACGGCTTTTCGTGCATCAGAAAATCTTCGTGATGAAAGTAAAAAATCATCTCGCGATAAATCATTTGTATAGAATGAAACTTACACCGTTTGAATTATTTTCATCAATTTTTAGACGAGCTTTAGCGAGGATTCAATTTGACATACTGAAAAAAATTGGTGTTCGTTTTTATGTTTTTTTTGTTGTTGTTTGTTTTTATGTTTTTTTGTCGGTTCTCCACAGGTCAAACGACTACAGCTATCAACTTCAAACTTTTTTTCATTATGGTCCCTCATCTAGCTTAGATTTGTATAGTTTTGTGGCATTATCGGGTGATAACTTTGATTTTTATGAGTTTTAGAAATTTCAAAAATACCCATTAGAATAACACGGTGGAAAAAAAAAAAATTATTTTCAAAAAAATTGTTATTTTGTGTGAAGTTGACTAACATCTTGATAAACATTTCTGGAAATTCTCAGCTTGATCGGGTCAGCCATTTTGAAGAAAAAAAAACATAAAATGTGCTAAATTGGTACCACTCGAAGCAGTGGTTACCCATTTATAACTAAAATGTTACCCAATTGGCGAATTTAGGCAAAAGTTTGGCAATGAAGTCGACATACTATTACTTTCCGCTCGTCTAACAACGCGTATGGCGTTTTCCTAGTTATGTTGGTATACGACATTCTTCACCCGTGGATGCGAGTATATACAACAAATATAACATATTAAATTTTAACATAAAAGAGAAATTGAAGAGGAAATATATTTGAGCAATCAAAACAGATTCTTGAAATGAAATAAAACTGCCTTCAAAGCAGTATCTAATTTGTATAGTACTTAATATGAAAAGCTGTAGGCAAACACTTCTTCGTATATTCTTTTTCTCAATGTTCAAAACACTTTCAGCTCCACTTATCGATCAAATGGAACACATTTTCGAATGCGAACAATTTGTTTCAATGAATGGGTATTTAAATTCCATCCCCAACACACACAGACATTCCATTTGCGTTTTTTCAGTTTTTTCAGCGATTCAAGCAGCACTTTTAGTAGGTAAAAATAAACATTTCACGGAAAGGTATGAAAGCTCTCAAGTTGAGCTTATTCTTCGTCCGATGATGATCGTTGATTCGGACACCACCGATCGTCCCCTCCCTCCTCCCCTCCTCCCCCCCTCAGTGAAATTCTGTCATAAAAAGACGACATCAAGATGTGAGAATAATAAATACTGCATAAAGTGTAGATAATCCTGATAACTAAATGTCAATCATGTAGAATATATACATATATATATATATATATATAGATCTATTGGCGTCGGTGAATGGTATATGAGATGATGGGATGATGAGATGAAAAGTTATTTCACTAGGCGTGTTCGGATAGTGGGAATGAGTCGGCCGTGGCCTGTTGTTAACCTAAACGATAGAGGGAAAACCACAGAAAACCCCATTGGGATAGTCGACCATGGCGGGAATCGAACCCCGGTCTCCTGAACGTTGGTTCAGTGTATTGGGTACTCGGCCACTCGTCTCAGTAATTTGTAATCCAAAGTGAACGTTGATTATCGATTATATTTAATAAGATAATTCTCTGAATGATTGGATGAGCGAAGCGAAGACTCAATTTCACCATACCCGAAAAAAAGTACTTTTTTTTTTTTTTTTGTTCGCGCTCGACAGGTCAGACGAAAATTCAAAATCAGTTGAAACTTGGCACACACAAGTATCCTTATCCAATTCGATACTGTATAGTTTTGAGGCGTGATCGGTTAAACCACTTCTGAGAAAACTCATTTCAAAGTTTTCAAAAATCTCGTAAGAATAACTCAGAATAAAAAATTCATGAAAAATATTTCATCCGAGAGAATTCAAATTTTCAGGAAATTTCAATCCAATGATGATACAGATTGTGCCGAACTTTCACTCAAATCGGATCAGCTGTTTTGATGTAAAAAAACATATAATGTAATTTGTGTACATCATTCAAAGATATTAATATACCTATTAAATTCAAGCTACAGGTGTCGCCACTTGATTGTAAACGATAAAAACAAAGCCTTCTTCATTATCATAGAAATTAATAATGAAAAATAAGATGGCAGTGATGTAATGGTTTGGATCTCAGGGTGTATAAATATAATAACCAATCCGTGGATAAGTTGATATGTTCCAGCTCATCCATCAACGCGGCAACACATAATGCGTTTGCATAGTACGAAAAAATGTCACTACAATCTATTCGAACGGAAAGTCACGACGACAGTTGCTCATGATTAGCCGAGAATGTTTCACTATGGGCAGAACTATATGGAAGTGTATTTGATGAGATATCAGTTTCTTAGTGTCAACTTTCAAAAACAGTATAAAATATATTATACCCCACATCGATAAAAATGTAGCAATAATATAATAACAAAATATTTTTGAAAATATGGAATCGTTTATGAATTAATGCGATAGATAGTTTAGTAGTGTATTTCATAATCCATCATAATTATTATTATTGGACTTGATTTATTTTTGTGTGGTACAGTAGGAAACATAAAATCTCATGAATAACAATTGACATCAGAATTCAACAATGGGACAATTATTTAACAAAAATAAAACAGCGAGGTTCAGATACATGAGCATCTGCTCATGTGTAAAAATGTGTTAATTTCTACACAGGTTGCAAAACTTACTTTTTAAAAAGTATTTAACGTCTGACATTTTTTAAAATTCAAAGTATCAAATGTGAAATTACTGGTTTAGTTATAAACAAGTTGATAAATCCCATAATGAGAATGTAATACAACATCGTTGAAACAGCAACATTAGGAAAATGATGAACACAAAGATGTCAGATTCCACAGCCTCCTGAAGTGATTAACTGTGCAATCTCCTTGACTCGGTCTGTCGGGCTCCTCGGTGCGGTGTGCCAACCCTAGTGACGTCACTCGCAGCCGTGGACTGGTAAAGCAGTTAGTGGATAACCCGCCAGTGACGTCACGGTCCGGGACAGGAGGGGGCGGGGGGTGAGGGGTGGTAACGCGTGGTGAGGGGGAAGTGGCCACTCAGTATCAATATCAAGTGACAGAACACTGGTGGTAGAATATCATAATATAATATTATAATTACTAGGAAAACGCTATATACGCGTTGTTAGACGAGCGGAAAGTAATAGTATGTCGACTTCATTGCCAAACTTTTGCCTACATTCGCCAATTGGGTAACATTTTAGTTATAAATGGGTAAAAACTGCTTCGAGTGGTACCAATTTAGCACATTTCATGTTTTTTCTCCAAAATGGCTGACCCGATCAAGCTGAGAATTTCCAGGAATGTGTATCAAGATGTTATTCAACTTCACACAAAATTTCAATTTTTTTGGAAAATAAAAAGTTTTCAATTTTTTTCCGTCGTGTTATTCTAATGGGTATTTTTGAAATTTCTTGAATTCATAAAAAAAAAATTTGATATCCGATAATGCCACAAAACTATACAGATCTAAGTTAGATAAGGAACCATGATGAAAAAAAGTTTGAGATTGATAGCTGTAGTCGTTTGACCTGTGGAGAACCGACAAAAAAACATAAAAACAACAACAAAAAGAAACATGAAAACGAACACCAATTTTTTTCAGTATGTCAAATTGAATCCTCGCTAAAGCTCGCCTAATAATTTTATGAAACCATTTTTATTTCCATCTTTATTTTTTGTCATCATACTAAACTTTATTGAAACTTTTTATAGCTCCCCAATAACATTTTGGCACAATCCAAAAAGAATAACATGAAGGATTTATTTTTAATTCATATTTTTCAGTTTGAATTAGGCCTAGTCCTGATATTATACTAGGAAAACGCGGGATGCGCGTTGTTAGACGAGCTTAGGGGTATAGAAATCTAGAATGAAAAATAATTTGTCAACCCAATCTACATCTACAGACCTTGGATCACTCCAAACGTTCAAAAACCTTACGAGAATCAGTTATGTCACGGCCTTCCTCTTCATTCATTTCAATCGTTTTGAATTAATTGGTGACACTTGTTGCTATAGATTTAATTGGTTCCCGTAATTGCCTAAATTGATGGGAAAATGCTTTATAAATGCGTTTTTTTTCTTCATTTCTCATCCGATTGATGCGAAAAATCTCTCAAAATGTGCTTAATAGTTTCCTTTATATTCGGCGAAAATTTGAGAGGTCTTGAAAAATTTTGATTTTTCAAGTATTTTCCTCCAGGTTATTCTAATGGGGATTTTTGAAATTTCTAAAATTCATAAAAAAAAAAGTTACCACCCGATAATGCCACAAAACTATACAGATCTAAGTTAGATGAGGAACCATGACAAAAAAAAGTTTGAAGTTGATAGCTGTAGCCGTTTGACCTGTGGAGAACCGACAAAAAAACATAAAAAAAAACAAAAAAAAAAAAAAAAAAAAAAAAAAACATAAAAACGAACACCAATTTTTTTCAGTATGTCAAATTGAATCCTCGCTAAAGCTCGTCTAATAAACCAGAAATCCTTGTTCTGATGTGTGTGTGGGGGGGGGGGGAGGAGGGTTGACGCGGTGAGGGAGGGAAATTACCAGGTTGTATCGAGTGACGTACAGTTATAACATATAGAAGTATTTTTGAAAATGTACATACATATTATATGATTTTCTCAAAAAAAAAGTAGATAATTTTTTATCCATCAGTTCTTCAAAATCTATATAGTTCCATTCTGGTTCGAGGCTACATTTTTTTGGAGATGTTGACGTTGATTGGTTCATCCATTCACTTATGGAGCTCACGCAAAAACAAATGCCAACAAAATACATGGAAATGACATATTTGGTGCAGTGTGAGACTGAAATTGAGTATTCACCTGAAGGCAAGTTGGTCGGGGGTTCGAGCTACACACAAGTCACATGACGTTTTGTAATCATTCACTTATTCGTAACCTCAAATAATCTGTCTGTTAGTGGGTTTGTTAAGCAGACAATTTAATACTAGGCCTACGACAATATAATAACAATATTATCACAATATATTAGATGAGAGATTTCCGTACATTATTTTAACGAATTTTATTTTAAAGAATTATGAAAATGTTGCTTTCTCCACTGTTCTACAGATGAAATTAAAATGACGGTTTTACAAATCAATAGTTAGTGGTTTGAAAAAGTTAGCAGATTAACTTGTTATCACGATTGGTTACCTGTGTTATTGTATTGACGGAGTGGTTAACGTAGCTTCAGAAGGTCGAGGCTGGATACTGACTGACCCACTTGAAGCTGCACAAACCCTTGTAATCGTGTTGAAAATCCACTTTTCTGGACATCAATTCATTCTCCGAGACGACTATTTTCAACTATAACTTCATTTCACTTCTTAAATTGTATTTTTCCATCTTCAAGGGTAAATTTCTTATAGGATAATTTAAATAATTGACTGTCCACCGTCACACTGTGTATGTATAACAACTCAATTTTTATAACGACCCCAGTAACAGCTGAGTTATACGGGGGTACGAATGAGCAGGTGATTATGAAACTATGATTCAAGTGATGGGTGAGTGAATTAGGACGTTTATAAGAATCCATGCGGGACTCGAACCCACGCCGGACGGTGACTTCAGTTTCTAAAGAAGTTCCTTAGTTGTCTGAGCTACGGAGGGCGGCAATCGATAAGTTAAAAGGTGGGCGTAATATACGAAGTTTTGACGACTATAGACACTCCCGACCGTCTGTTCTAAGTGATAGAAAAAACGGGCAATCGTAACTGATGAAAATCGTACATAAAGAAACGTATTTTCTAAATCCTAAAGTGGTTCATGATGACGTGTTGAAACGTATAAGCGTTTATGGTGAAATATTGAGAAGGACGTACGTTCGAACGTGTATATGTACGCGGATTGTACGGTATGATGAGTTGACTGGTATTGACTAGGAGAATGAAGCGTCGAAACGCCCGTGCGTTGGTGTTGTGGGATGTGAGGGACGGACGCTCGGAACCATCATCTGTCGTGGATACAGGCATATATATATATATATATATATATATATATATATATATATATATATATATATATATATATATATATATATATATATATATGTGTGTGTGTGTGTGTGTGTGTGAATTAAGTTCGAAGTCTGAAGTCTGAACAGCTGGTTAGTAGATTATATCGTTATAGGTTTCAGAAATAAATGCTAGTTTTTTTTAGTACAAAGATGTACTAGAAACTGTCCCCGTTTTACTCAATACAAAGAATAAAAAAAAAACATTAAATTTGGTCGTAAAAATGAAGAGATTTCGGACTATGTTGCCAGATTTATTTCTTATCGTTAAATTGTTAGAAGCTGATAAAAAAGGTTTCTAATTAATTGGACTTAATACTTGGTAATAAAAATAGAAGAGAATGTAAATGATCAAATAATGGAAATACTCAAGTACCTAATTAATTATTCGTGAAAACGTGTAGGTGTCTCTATAGCCGGGTGTATCCGCACGGCAGTACGGTTTTTTCCGTCCCGGTAGGCGTAAGTCACATGAACGAGTGAACAAGTTCTGTAAACTTTCTGATTCAAGCTAGTCCAAGGAATAAGTTCCCGCCATCACAATGAGGAAAGAGTTATTCCCATCCGGGTTATTCTTGTAGATATTTTCCAAAATTTTCAATTTTTTTTCTGGAAAAACCGTTGAATCAATTTTGTGGAAAAACAATCCCGACCTATTCTGGTGTGACATCAATATGTAGAAAAAGTTTCAAGTTGATTCAGTTTCTTTCTTGGCCTGTATGTCGCGTAAAAAATTACAAACAAAAAAAACGAATCCCAATTTTGTTTTCGATTATATAAAATGGAAATGTTCGCTATACGCTCATCCAACTAACCAGCTCGTTGAGATCCTAACGTTAGTGATCCTGTTTGTGCCTAGATATCGTGGTGGACGTCCTGGCGGCGACCAAGGTCCAGGACGAGCCGATGGGAGTGACCAAGATCGACGGCATGTGTCCTGGAGACGCGGCTTATCGGCTGAGCGAGCGAGCCCTCCTCACCATCAACACGGCGCAGCTGTTCAGGACAGGCTTCCCGACCGACTTCTCGCTCCTTCTGATCGTCCGGCCGCAGACAGGTAGGCCTACAGCAAAGACCTAATTATCTAACTATACGTTAGAAGACGCAAAACTGAGCTTGTTTACAGGGCCGGCCGCGTGGGTTGGGCGACCTGAGCGCAACATTTCCTGGGGCGCGAAAATCAGTAGTTTCTCGCAGTTTTTCTTTATTTTACTGCAAGAGGCGTTTTACAAATTAAATTTATCAAATGTAGTTTCATTTATACATCACTGGATGGAATAAATGTTCTCACATTCAAATATCACTAGCTGCTATTGAATGATACTTTAATTCAGTATTTCAATTGCTTGGAACAGCCATTTGGAAAAATTAGTCTTGTTGAAATCCATGTATTCCAGGAATTTCCTGTAGTTCCTGAAACCCGTAAAATCGCACTATCAAAAGTGAATTTATGAAAATTTCTCTGCGGAGCATGGCTCCCTCCTTGTAATCACCTTTGATATGGACACTCAGGTTTGTGGGCTCACAATTAACTGCTTGCCTTATGAGGTATTGAAATGTTATGAAACGGCCTTACAGCCTCGAATATTGGTTTTGGCGTCATTTTTAATTGCATAAGTCGAATGATTTTGGCATCTGAACCTCATCTAAAACACTCTAAACCGTATTTAAAATGGGTGTAATCTGAAAAAATTTCCTGTGGGGCCAGAAGGGGGCCTTCCCCCCTTGCCCCCGCGGATCGCCGGCTTCGCGATTACGGGCCGTTGCACACAACCTGTTCTCATATGGTTATTTTATTCCAAACTGAAATCCCCCCCCCCCCTCCCCCCCCACCCATCATGAATGTGATCTGGATCCGCCCTGTCCAGGGCGCAAAAACATCACGAGCCGGCCCTGAGTTGTTTACCATGTAACGCTTGGCGACATTGCTCACTAGTGCCATTGAGTAAAGAATTATTCTACGGGATAGAGTGACAGAGCCCTGGTTAAACAGTCTACAGACCCTGGTGGTGTTACGCCTGGTAATCCTGCTGGGAGCGCTGTGATCACAAACACAATACCATTTGCTAGAGCACTGTTGCGAGTGAATGCTGCTAAGAGCGCTGTGATCACAAACACAATACCATTTGCTAGAGCACTGTTGCGAGTGAATGCTGTTAGGAGCGCTGTTATCAGCCAACTTCTTCATTGTTGATGAACAATTTGTGAGCATAGGCTCAGGCATGTGGGCGTTGTCCATCTAGACACTACTTCATGAATGCTAGTGCTACATGTCGCAGTGGAGTGAATTAGAAGAGAGATATCTGCTTTATTACCAATTTGTCCAATGCGTACAACACCGAACTGACGTGATTATCTTGTTGTGAATAACTTATGAATAGTATGAAGATGTACGAATTAACAGATATTTCAATTGGTCAAGCCTGGGCTCTACTTACATTCCCGTTTCACCCCGAATCTGAAGAATTACTTCGCTTTTGCCTTGATTACATGATTAAAACACTCGGTGATATAACAGATAGCGCTGTCTCGTCCCCTTATGATGGAACTATATAGGCCTAGGCATATTGATGATCGAGAAGCTAGACACTTGGGAATCTAGCCTCTCTAGGTTAATTATGTGAATCCAAGAGGGTGTGAGAAAAAATACTTTTTGAAAATCATTCCAACTGGCCCGCCAAAGGAATAATTCACTTCACTCCGATACGTGCGCTGGCATCGCTCTGTCGTCGCTTGGAAGGTTTAGTTTTGCGTCTTCTAACGAAGTTAGATACTAAGGTCTTTGGGTACAGGGCAGCTGCTATTCATCGGACCATCGGTCTGTCACCTGACACGCGGACGTTATTGTTGTTGTTATTGTTGTTGTTGTTGTTGTTGTTGTTGTTGTTGTTGTTGTTGTTGTTGTTATTGCGCGTAGCCCAAATTAATTTGAATAACCAAATTCAACTGATTGGGGAATGGTCAACTGTGCTAAAAACCAACTAACTAAAAAAACGACCAACTGTCTCAAAAACCAACTGACCCAAACTTCTATTTCTTGATCAACCTGAACAGAATTGAGAGGTTTGTTTCCCACCCTTCACAAATTGTTACCGTTACAACCATTTAGTGTTCAACTCATATCGCATACTTGTCGAACGTATAGCGTGAAGTTGCTGTGTGAATGAATGGACTGATTTCTACATTTTCACTTTTTGGGGTCTGAAAAGAAACTTGCAGGAAGGGGAAAAACACCTATATGTGGGTCTGTAAGAAAGCTTTCACCAATTTTCGAATTATTTTTCACGACAATTTTGGAAATGATTGCAAATTTTGCAAAGGTCTACAAATGGTTCATTTCTATGGGCTCTGTATGATTAAGGTTAGGTGGGCAAGGTTTGTGTCCAATGGAATTTCTGAAGGGCAGGAGCCAAACCTCCAACTTTTACTCTCAATTGTTCCCCAATGAAGGATGGATGAAAGATAGGATCATTTGGACGGGGCACCACAAGGGCGATCTTACTACGAAGAATAATTTAAAATGAAATGACTCATTTAACAAACAATAAATCGCAAGGTGATGATGTCAGGGTTAGAAAACAATTCAAATATTCACAGTGAAGAGAATTATTTTCAATCTTCTTATTATCTTGATGTTCATTTTCTTCTTCTTGAAAACTTCACCCTCCTTCATTTTTGTCTGTACCTTATTCATACACTAGTATTGACTAATGAACACTGATACACTACACTAATATTCAATACACTAATATTCAATACACTGATATTCAATACACTGATATTCAATACACTAATATTCAATACACTGATATTCAATACACTGATATTGAATACACTGATATTCAATACACTGATATTGCGACAGTTATCATGAACGAATGAAAACAAGAATACAAGAAACGGTACACCTGTACGAATACAAGGATATTTGCTACACGAATATCTAAACTTTTTCTCACTTTTGATTATTTTTGTTAACTCTTTTTATGTCATATTTTTTCACGTGTTTTGTTTGCTCACAAATATAAACATAATTGTTATCTAAACTGGGTGGATTCAGTGACGTTTTTTGAATGATCTGTACGATTTGGGATTTCAATATTCTGATAAATGAAGTACAAATCGCTTTTTCACACACTAAATGTTTGAACATTCTACAATATAATCTCACGCAATTTTCACAGCTGGACAGACAGCTTTTTTCTTGTTACAAATGCGAAAGCCACAGTGTAAACATTTATTGATTACCAATAATATCATTGCATATTTATCGAAGTAAACTATGCTTCGCCATTATTAACAATAACATACATCTCATTATTTCACAAATCAGTTCCAAACAAGAATTGTTCCTTCACTAAGGCGGTGAATTGATGCTTCAAATATGACTCGATTTTGTTTGTACTACATTATGACTTGTATTCACACGAGAAGATAAGGTCATCCACAACATGTAACAAACAAAATGATCACCGTTACATTTATATATATAAATTTGATATTTCAACAATCCTTATTGTTGCAACAATATTCAGTAAATAATTAAAATAGGGTGGTATAAGATCGGCGGAATTTCATGGTCACCAACAGCACAGTCCTGGTGTTGAAGTTTAATGGTTATAAAACATTCACCTTGTCGTGCCCCCTCCAAACGATCCTGATTTTCATCCATAGCCTTAATTGGGGAACAATGATTTTGTATCAAGTTTCGATGTTATTTAAAAAAAAAGTAATTGCCGAAGTTTGTAACAATTATTTGGGGTAGACGACCTTCTTTCGTGGATACAACTATACTGGTATATCTATACGAATACTATATATAAATATATATATATATATATATATATATATATATATATATATATATATATATATATATATATATATAGCCTATATATATATATATATATATATAAATATATATATATATATATATATATATATATATATATGTATATATATATATAAATATATATGTATATATATATATATATGTATATATATATATATATATATATATATATATATATATATATATATATATATATATAAAATATATATATATATGTATATATATATATATTTATATATATATATATATATATACATATCTATAAATATGAATATATATATATATATATATATATATATATATATATATATATATATATATATATATAGACATATATATATATATATATATATATATATATATATATATATATATATATATATATATATATAAGAATATATATATCAAATATATATATTCATATATATATATATATATATGTATATTATATATATATATATATATATATATATATATATATATATATATATATATATATATATATACATATATATATATATATATATATATATATATATATATATATATATATATATATATATATATATGTGTATATACTGATTGGACGTATTATTACTATGACATAATGTTTCTAAGCTTAGGCCTACATATTCATGTAAACATTAATATGTAGTGTTTCTCTACACGGCCCTCTCATTCTTCACAGAATGATTCACAGATTCACAGAATGCAACTTATATCGATTTTGCAGACGTCTCCATGTCAAAATAGTGTTCCCCACATAATTCTGTTGTGCCGTTTCAGACGTGAGTCAAGCGGCGTTGTTCACGATCTACAGCGACACGGGCGACGAGCAGCTCTCCGTGTCGCTGGGCGATGACATCACACTGTTTTACGAAGACTCGGAGGGGAAGCCGTTAAACAACAATACGCTCAGTTTCGGAGCCAACATCAACGATGGAAAGTGAGTATTGGTCAGAAGCGAAATTTTCTAATCTTCCTATTCTTTCTCATATTTAATCTTCTTATATCTTATAACTTCGAAATGATATATCTCAAAAATGGTACAACTGATTTGACCCAATAACTATGCAGTTGACTGAGTCGGGTAAATCTGCGTGCGCAGTGAAAGTTTTCATGTCGATCAGTTTAACGGTCAAATCCTGCGACCTGTGCAGTACTTGAAAAAAACACAAGGCTCCAAAAGAGTGGAATGGAAGTCTCCGCTATCGCTCATGTAATGAGTCAAGGTGTCTATAGAGTTTTCGATTACAATTTCCATTTCTCTCTCTCTCTCTCTCTCTCTCTCTCTATGTGTCACTCATCCTACAACACATGTGCTGCGTTTTCCCCAAAATAATAATAATATACTTTATTATCTGAGACTTCATAATTATATAGAGCAGATGAACGTAAAAATAATTACAATGTCACAATTACATAATGTTACAATATCAGTATTTTTCATGATTTGACAAAAACGTTCAAACATATTGGTAATTGAATCACATCCATAAAGAAATGTTGTTCAATATGTATATACATATATATATATATATATATATATATATATATATATATATATATATATATATATATATATATATATATATATATATATAAATATATATATATATATATATATATATATATATATATATATATATATATAAATATATATATATATATATATATAAATATATATATATATATATATATATATATATATATATATATATATATATATATATATATATATATATATATATATATATATATATATATATATATATATATACTTATGTATCTAGTATGTACGTCATTGCGTTTAGTTCTATTACTGAAACACTTTCATCTAGCCAATCAGCTGACAGAGTCGCTTGTAATTTCTCAGGTGGCATCGTCTGGCGTTCAGCGTGAAGGGAGACGCCGCGACGCTCTTGTTGGATTGCAAGAAACAGATCACAAAAGCGTTGCCACGTGACAAGAATTCCAGACTGAACACGGCGGGAATTATTCTGATTGGTCAACAACTGTTGGACGAAGGTTTCTTCACGGTGAGTGGCGTTTCGTATGATGAAGATTATTAAGAGCCCGCATCTCAGCTGAGAATGTTTCTCTTCGAAAATTTCGAAAATTTCGAATTTTCGAAAATTTTGGATGTGGGTTGAGAAGTCGAAAATGGGTAATATTGAAAGAATTCCAGTTGCCTCCGCCAGATGGAGAAGTTTTCAATTTTATGATTTGGACAAAATCTATTTACATTACACATTTTGGCTAAGGAAAATGGGAAAACTGTGGGATTACAGTCAAATCAGGATTTAAAATATTAATCAGCATAGTTCAACTTAGAGATGTGGTTATGATTTATTTCTACTATCATTCAGTAACCAGGAATTAGGCAATGAAAACTATCAAATTAGGCACACTTTGATTCAATTATTGCTACAAAATAAAATAATTCTTTTATTTTCGATTAAGCATATCGAATAATTCTCACAATTATTGTGAGGGAAATATACATTTATTACTCTTTACCACAAGTTCGTAGTGTTTGTAGTTCTTGGAATATATGTGGCGAAAGTGCACCCTGTAAATCTGCCCAAGATGCGAGCTTTTAAAGGAGAACGTTCCATATTTTCCGGTCAGGGTGGTAGGATTGTCCTTGTGATGCCCCGTCCGAATGATCCTACCTTGTCATCCTTAGCCTGTATTGGTGAACAATGACTTGATAGTCGTTTCAAAGTACAGCTTTTGACCAAGTTTAGAGCAACTTTCACATTTATTTTCTCTTGTAACTAAGAATAATGATACGATGAATTGAAATTGATACTACAATTTTGATAAGATACTAATAATCTTAAATAAATATTCATATAAATAACCCTGGTGAGAAGTCAGAAGGAAAGAAGACCAATACAGATGTTTGAATCGTTCATTTTCAACGAACCTTCAAATATAATATTTACAGTTTATGACTTTGAGCCAACATATACCCCCCCTCCCCCCCCCCCTCTCGCCCTCGGCGGCGAGAGGTTTGAGAATGGTTTCTAATAGCATTTGTCTACGCTATTTCCATTTATGCTTGATTGATGCTCAAAAGCCTGTGGGTTTGGCTCTCAAGGGCGTCCAAAGTTTGGTGAAAAATTCGATTTTGTAAAACAAAACATGTTTTTGGGAGTGAGAAAAAAAGTTATATCAGACAAAAACTCATTTGAATTCATAGTGATTTCAATTATCAACATAATTCAGAGAAAAAAAGAGGAGAATTAGCAGCCATTTTGAAAATACGACACAAGTCGTGAATTTGACGGAAATTTGTTTTTGACTCAATCTTGCCTTTTCTTCTATGGGGCGGAAATTATAAAAGTATATGTTGAAAGAATATGGTATGATCTTTCTATTCATGCTTGTTGGATGCTCGAAAGCCGGGGAGTTTTTACTTTCGGGGAGTTTGGCGTCCAAACTTGGCTGAAAAAATTGATTTTGTAAAACAGAACAAGGTTTTGGGAGTGAGAAAAAAGGTTATTTCAGACATTTTTTCATCTGAATTATCATCCATTTTGATTATATACATAATTCAGAGAGAAAAAATTAAAAATTGGCAGCCATTTTGAAAATACTCCACAAGCCATGAATTTGACAAGAATTGGTTTTTGACACAACCTTGACTTACCTCCTGAAGAGGAGCAAATTATGAAAGTATATTTCAGAGGAATATCGTATGATCTTTCTATTTCTGCTTGTTGGATTGAATTACGTTGATGGATTTGGCTTCCAGGGGTGACCAAACGCTTGTCAAATTTCATTTTCTCAAATTTAGTCGTTTCAACGTGAAGCATTGTGAGAATATTTGATATTGGGAATCATAGTCTTCATTATTACCGAAGTTGTATCAGATAAATACATTCAGTTTGAAAAAATGATATTCGTCATTTTGAAAAAATTAAATAGTGATGGAATTGGAGTAGCCTAATTATAGACATGAAAATCGCATCGCTTAAGTTCTGTAAGTGAATGCTTATGGAGTTTTTGATACGATTCTTCCCGATTACTCTTCGATATCGGAAATGGTAGATTCATTTCAGAATGATGTTCATATCTCAAAGAAAATTGCTTCCGTATACGAGTTGTGTTTTCATTAGGCCTATCTACATCACTGCATTGAATCAAACTTTGTTTATAATGAAATGTCCCTGTTCAACATTTTTGAAACGGCATCAAAATTATCAATAGCAATGATCATAATTTTGTGTAATTATTGCTACAGAGAAGATGGACAGTGACAAAATGTACATTTCATGATCATTCGTTGATATCAAATACTCCATATACGATCATTGTTTCCAAGTTACGGCAGAGGTCGAATCATTGAGCCAGTTCGGTCAATCATTTGACCAGAAAAATACATGAGAAAACAGAAAAATACATCAGAAAACAGAGAAATCACCTATAAAATTGAACGCTCCTGGAATCTAGACCCATGATATTTTGTCAATCCAACAGGCATAAATGAACAGAATGTACAATATTCTTTCAGAATACACTTTCAAAACTTTCGCTCCCAAAAAGAGTAGTCAATAGTCAATATTGCTTCTGAAACAAATTTTCACCAGATTCATTACTTTTGACGTATTTTCAAAATGGCGGCGAATTTATCATTCTGTAGAATACAAATTTCTTCAAAATCAAATTTTCAATCAGAGTATGTTGTTCTGTGCTCAGAATAACTTGACTTCAAACTATATACTCGACTTCATTTTTTTTATCAAATTCTGAAATTTGACCCGAGTTTGGACATCCCTAGAAGTCAAACCCACGGAACGTCGATATTCCAACAAGTATGAATGAACAGAGTGTACAATATTCTCTCAAAAACACTTTTATAACTTCTATATTCAGAAAAGGGTATCCACTATTGCCCATAATATGTTTTTCACCAAATTCATCACTTGTGACGTATATTCAAAATATCGGTGATTTTTTTCTTCTTTTCAGTGGAAAATCCTTTTGAATCAAAATTTCAATCAGAATATGTTGTTTCATGCTCAAAATTACTCGACTTCATACTCCTGATGGACGTTGATTTTTCACCAAATTCGAAAATTTGACCCAAGTTTGGACACCCCTGGAAGTCAAACCCACAGAATGTCGATCATCCAACGTTGATGAATAAAATTAGTGTAAAATATTCTCTCAGGAAATATCTTTCAAACTTTTGCCCCCCAAAAAGGGTAGCCAATATTGCATCTAAAACAAATTTTCACCAAATTCATTACTTGTGATGTTTTTTCGAAATGGCGATCCATTTTCGATTTTTTCAAATACACTTTGTTCAAAATCCGAATTTTAATGCAAACTCATTGATTGTCACTTGAAATTGTTCCATTATACAATGTTAACTTGATGATTCTTGCACTGAATCAAACACTTGATCAAGGTTTGGACGTCCCTGGAAGCCAAACTCACCGGCTTTCTAGCATTCAACAAGCAGAAATGGAAAGAGCGTAAAAAAATCCATGAGAAACCATTCTCAAACCTTCCGCCGCCGAGGGGGGGGGGGGGGATGATTTCGATTACTAGCTCATAGACTATTAGGCCCGAGTCGATTTAGGGAAATATCACTTTTTTGTGAAAACTTTCGAACGGTACGAGAAATAAAAACTCTGATAAACGGTAAACATGAATATTTATAATACCTTCAGGATGGTATGAGTAGAAACTATTCAGTAAATATTGCATATTGTCAAAAGTATGTAGCAGTTCTTCGGTTCTTTCTTTTGACACATGTGAAAAAAGTTTGGTGACAATAAACATTGTTTGCTATCAATTTTGGCGCACACAATGTTATTTGATGATATTTGATCACAATGATATCTTATTCAAATTGCGCCCCAAAAATGTATAAATATACAATTTATAAATGTATAAATGTATGCGGAATATCATGAAATAAAACAGTCTACAGATCACGCACGACCTTCGAACAAGATATTATCACGTAGCTCTTCGGCCTAGCTGATTCGACTAATTAATAAACTTAATTTATTCTTCCCTCATTTATGTATCATAATAAACATCTCCCCCCCTCCTCCCCCCACTCTATCAGCAGCGCCTACGCGTGCCCACACCCATCATAACTCACTGGTTGTAAATTAAATATCAAATGCACAACGCATCTATGCAATCTGTTAGATTTTATTCACAGTCTGCATTCTGCATTATTATTCAGTTTTATCTCATCTTTGTAGAGTGCACAAAACCTTGATCTTTACATTCCGCACGATATCATGGCAAATGTCGGATGAAAAAAATAAATGCATCATCAAAGAGTAAAAAGTTATTTTGCTCTGAATGTCTTGAAATATACTTGTATCCACAAAAGAAGTAGCTAGGTCTTCTACCAACTTAATAACTGTAAATATTTCGGTAAGAACATAAACTTTCTGCAGCTTCAAGGATTACGCGCTTTTGAAAGAGTTGGTTGCGTTGTTATATCGTAAACCTTGTTCTAGAAAGTCACCTTTTCATATAAAATACCTGCACAAAAATAGTGATATTTGTTTTTTAATTGTATAAGCGAAGCGATGATAAACTCAACTTTTTCACCAACTCGAAAATGTCGAACCTTTTTTTCGCGCTGCACAGGTTGAACGAAAATACAAATTCAGTCGAAACTTGGCATACATAAGAAGTGTCATCGCTGTCGTTCAATGCTGCATAGTTTTGAGTCGGAACGGTTTCACCACATCAGAGAAATCCCATTTCAAAGTAAAAAAAAAAGTCAGAATAATGTAATATATATATATATGTATATTTATATATATATATATATATATATATATATATATATATATATATATATATATATATATATATATATATATATTATATATGATATAATATATATATATATATATAAATAATATATAATATGAATATATGGAATATTTTAATCGATCACTTAAAATTTATAATAATTATTTTGAAATAATATTATAATATAATAATGATACACATCACTCCGAAGTTTCCGAAAAATCAGATCAGATGTTTTGATGAAAAAAAAGTATTTTATTTTCTACATCAAATCAAAGGTATTGAGAAATCCCACAAAATTTAAAAAAACAGGTACAACCAATTCGATTAAAATGAGTAATGAATAAAACAGGAAGACAGTGACATAAAATCATTCTGAGCTCAAGGTACATAGCTTCAAGAATGTCTGACCTTCTTCTTGCGTGGATGCAAGTATAGCATGCTTGTATGAATTAATTCTCTGTCCACTGGGATTCCTACACGCTAGACGTCGAATGGATGTTATGGCCAGACTCAATCAAATAAAGCTATATTTAATTCGATGAATCTAAACTTACTAATCAGTCCAATGGCACACTGGTATTCTCTGTGCATTGCTTCACACAATCATGTCATTAAACTGACTTAAGAGTCCATGAGAGTCGGTTTAGCGAAATATCATTTTTTCGGTGATGACTTTTTTAAATATCAAAATTATAATACTGAGGAAACACATATAATTATAATACCTTAAAGATAGTATATATCATAATTATATAACTCATATATATCATAATTTTGTAAAGCGTATACAGCTAAAAAAATATATTATTCTCAGCGGTATTTACGCTTGACAATTCAATTCAATTTCAATTTTTAAATCATTTTATTCTTGATTCTTATAAATATTATAATATAAATAGTATAAGTAATATGAAATTATGAATTCATGATAATTATAAATGGAACACTGATAAATAATCAAAATAATAATGATAATATACAGTAATGAATCAATATAATAATATAGGCCTATGGCAAGTAGAAATAATATCAAGTTTATTGATGTAATATCGTGTCATTATTTTATAATTGTGACTTATATAATTTCTGCAACTATGTTTCAAAAATTACAAATGTTGCAAATGCAATTCTAAATTTGTCTATAAGATTCAAGAAACCCGCGTAAGACAAAGTCTACACAGTTATGCGACATGACTTGAATAGTTATAACTTCCACCATCTTGAAGGTATTATAATTATCTATATTCCCTTCTTGTTGGAATTTTGATATCTCATACCGTTCAAAAGTTATCACCGAAAAAGTGATATTTCGCTCGACCGACTCCTATGGACTCATAAATGGAGCTCCATTCCCCGAGACGGGTAGATCGGACATCGGAGCGCTGTGCCGCTATTCAGGAGATTGGGGTTAGATTTCCGACATGGTCGACAATCCTGAAGGCTTTTTACTGTGGATTCCCTCTGTCGTTGAGGGGCTTGCACAAATAGAGAAAAGGTTCACGAACCTGCAGTGGCATTAAATAAAAAAGATGCCAACTTCAAATTAATTTTATGTTCTTCAATTATTATTACGTTCTATTTTTATGAATTCAATCAGTTTCAGGATAATTCGTGAATGAATACGAAGAACGTGATGAAATTCGTTGAGGTATTATCAAAAACTAATTAATTCACAAAAATGTCATATTAATTGAAGGGCATACAATTATCCTGGACTTTATATACTTTTTTATTCGATTATACACTTTTTTTGACCATAGAATAAAAGTAAAGACAGATTTCTTTGTTGAGTCTCATCCATAACTCGATTATTTGGAGATTTAGGCAATCGAATAGTCAGATAGATAAAAAAGTTCTAGAATCCAATCAATATCTCAATTTTTTCTAAGTTTAACATTTCTTTCATACTGACAAAAACAATTAATCGTAATTAAGACAATTTAATCGGAATACCTCTCCGCAGCTATAGTATATTGTCTATTTGTGACTGAAAATTACACATGTAAAATCAGAATCGTATATTTAACAGATCTTTTGACTCCTTCATAGTGACATTGAATTCAGATTTTTCGGGTGAAAACTATAATCAAAATAATCATCCTTTACAGGGAGATGTACAACTGTTCACCGTAGCAACAGAACCCGACGTTGCCTACGAACTCTGCTCGATCTACGCTCCCAACTGTGGTTCCGGAAAACGAGTCAGCTCGGTCGTCACCGGAAGTGGATTTTCCGGAAGTGGAAGCAGTAGTGGAAGTGGCTCCAATAATAGAGGAACGAGTGGATCTGTCGGTAGTGGAAGCAGTTATAGAGGAAGCGGTTCCACCAATAATGGAAGCAGTTCTACCAATAGTGGAAGTGGCTCTAGAGGAAGCGGTTCTGCCAATAGTGGAACCAGTTCGTCTAATAGTGGAAGCAGTTCTAGAGGAACCAGTTCTACAAATAGTGGTAGAGGAAGCGACTCTTCTTCTAGAGGCTCAACAAGTGAAAGTATTTCTTCCAACAGTGGTAACAGTGCAAAACTAAACAATAGCCGCTCTCAAAGCAGTGGTGCCACTCACTCGTCAGGTGCAAGTTATAGTGATGGTGGAGTTGGTAATGGTGGTAGCCTCGGCGTCGGTTCTAGTAATGTTGGTATTGGAGGGTCAACTAAAATAGGGTTCGAGTCGACTTATGCGCTAGGTTCGAGCAATAGTGAGAGTGTTACAATGAGAACTGATGGGAGAAGTAACGAGGATCTAGCGGGGAACAACGACATTGGCGATGAAGACGACGGCGAGGGTGATGACGAAGACGAAGACGGAGAGGGAGATGAAGACGAGGAGGAGTTTACTAACGAGAGAGAGACAGCAACTGTGACGTACGAGGAGAGGGAAGAGGATAGAGAGATAGTATCTGTGACTGAGGCGACCACGCTTCCCAATGTTTCATACGTGAGTTTTTATTTTGGTTTTTATCTCATGACTTAGTCTACTTAGTTAGAATTAGCGTGGTTTGTTAAGTAGATTCTAAATTCTTATTTAGTTTTTTCTTGAATAGAAGTTAATTATAATAGAGTTAAGGTGTGAATACGTATGCACGCATGGTTGAGGTCTATATATACTGAGAACTACGTATATCTTAGCTTTTGCTGTTTCTTTGCCTCATTTGAGTGAAATAATACAAACAAAAAAATTATTAGGAATGGAAAAAATAATTATTGAGTGTGTTTTATATTTTTCTTCGAAAGGAACAACCGGAGATAATGATTAATTCTTTGTAATTTTGATTGTTGTGGAGAATAATATAGATTCGCGAATTTCTTCCATTATTGTTCATGATGAGGGTCAGTTTGTTTTTCTCAACAATTAATATGAGATTGATTCTCTCTTTATTGGTGCTTATATTCACATTTGCAATTTGTATTCGAAAAAAGAGTTGCGAAATTCAGTAGGGCCTATCCATTTCATATGTGGCTTGAAGAGGGCAACTTATAAATTGAAACAATCAGCAAGAAAAAAAAAAAAAAAACAGATTTCATATTTGTTTCTATGCTTGGGTCTAAATCCCCACGAAAAAAGAAGGTCGTCAACGAATATAACAAATACAAAAATTGATGTCATATTTGTAAATCTGTAAGGTTAATGATTTTTCAGGAAAAGATTTACTATTATAAACACATCTACGTATTTCTGAAGCAGTAAATGTTCAAGGCTGCAGAGAGTTTTCTTCACAATGGCCGTCCAAATTTTCACGACTAAATGGCTGATAGAATCTTCTTCTTTCGCGAATTCAAATATAGTATTCGATTTTTAATTTAATTTATATTGTGTATTATTATTTCTTTCATCATTATTACTGCATCATTCCTCTTTTTCTTTGTTCTCTTATTCACACACTATAAGCATTAGGGGATTGATTTAATAAATTTATTTTTTTCAAGCTAGCAATATAAATGTTTCATTTTGATTACAATTATTCCTGTAGATTCAATCAGGTTACATTTTATTTCTCATTCTAAATTGTTATTTCATTATTCTTTCCAATATATTATTATTGTTGATTCTTATATTTCAATCAATTGATTATCATTCTGTGTTCTGGGGAATTTTAAGTGTAAGACATAATCTTTCATGAAGATATATGGTTATATAAAGATGACATAATCTTTCATAAAGATATATAGTTATTCAAAGATAGATATACAAGTTTTTATAGTTATTGTGTTGTATATTTCTGATATTTCATGTAATTCTAGTATTCTAATATGTCATTTCATTGTTATTCTGTGTCCTATGGCAACATTTAAGGCGAAGGCAGAGCCTTCAGGTATTAATAAAGATATATATATATATATATATATATATATATATATATATATATATATATATATATGAATATATATATATATATATATATATATATATATATATATATATATATATATATATATGAATATATATATATATATATATATATATATATATATATATATATATATATATATATATATATACATATGATAATTAAACTTCTTGGATACGATCCAATATCGAGATATTTGGGATATTATAGTTATGTCGAAAAAGATCCGCCTCGACCGGGATTCGAGCCCGGGACCTTCTGCTTGCCGGGCAGGTGCTCTACCACTAAGCCACCGAGGTATTACTTCGGCAAGCAGTAGGTCCCGGGCTCGAATCCCGGTCGAGGCGTATCTTTTTCGACATAACTATAATATCCCATATATATGTATATATATATATATATATATATATATATATATATATATATATATATATATATATATATATATATATATATATATATATATATATATTTTATATATATATAAAGATATATATATATATATATATATATATATATATATATATATATATATATATATATATATATATGAATCTTCCCTTTATTTGAATACATTTTGTCTAATTGTAGGCAGGAGGAGCCGACGACGAGTATTACCCGGAGGTGGAGAACACCGTTCAGCCTGTGGCGCCGTATCCCTCGTACACAAACAGGGGTCTTCCCGGTCCCAGGGGATACACGGGGCACTCGGGTCTCTCGGGACCCATGGGACCCAAGGGGCAGATGGGCAGAGACGGCATGTCCGGGACCAATGGCATACCGGGACCTCCAGGACACGTGTTCATGATACCGGTAACTACTATTTCGGACGGATTGGATTGGATCTGGATCCTTACCGTGACGACTGTCATTTGAAATAACCATTGATATATATTACCTTACCGAGATACGTTATACTCATGCAGAGGATAGCGACATCATCTGGGCGTTCATATTGGACATTTACAAATAGAATATAGAAGGAATTGCTTCGAACGTATCGAATATGATGGAAACTTCCCGGGTTTACAAAGCGGTGTGAAGCTACTGCCGAGATACAAATATGTACGCCTTGTTAACGTTGAGTAACGGATCTCGGTGATATAGAACTAGGAAATAACGTGGTAGGCCTAGCTAGCTCCAAGAGACTTTGATTGGATAATGTACTCTAGAAGAGCTTAATACCATGACAATTCGAGACAATAACAGTCACGGTCTCTTCAAACGCAAAAATGTGACCTATTTTTAGTCCACCTCAAGAGCACCGGGCTTTGATTATGTGCTGACAACAATTGAAACACACAGATACTGGACATGTTGCTATGGCACTAGGCCCAAGTGGATAGAAAACCAATCGAAGCTAGGCAGACCTGGGACGTTATTTGAAGCGGCAGTCCCGGTATTGTTCCAGGATTGTTCTCTGGATTGTGGCTATCCTGGCGATGGTTATTCAACTCATGAAACTACTCCGAGCTAAGAAACATGAGGGTGAATTATTGGAAGTTTCACTTTAGCGTGCAGGTGACTGATTCTCAAATCATATTGTCCATCGGATTATTGTGATCTTCAACGTTCATTGACTTCATCGTTGACTTCATCGTTGACTTCATCGTTGACTTCATCGTTGACTTCATCGTTGACTTCATCGTTGACTTCATCGTTGACGTTCATAGATTAGTGCACTGCTTCTGTCGATGTGTGAAACATATGTTGCACGTGTTCTCCAAAGAAGATTCATCAATTGAAGACTAGCAAAAAATTGAATATAATAAATTCATACTAATTACAAATTGAATAAAATCAAAGAACTTCATCATAAATATGATTATTATTATGATAAGAGATTCATATAAATTTTACTGAAATAAACTGTAGTCAGAACAATGTCAAGCTTACAATTATCATAGCTCAGCTTGGATTAAAATACATTTAAATTGTGAAGACTTTTAGGTTTGAAGCATGCAGTCTTACATAAGATACGTATTTTCGCAAAGATATTGTAGCCTCGGAAGATGAATGTAGCGATCGACCGTCTCCCCTAACCCACACCATTACAACACGGGTGGTTCGCGCATTCATCTATCGTGGCTACAATTGAATTTGAATGTAGGCTTACGAATGTTCTAGCGGCTAGCACACTGAACCGTCATTCAGGAGACTGGGGTTCGATTCCCGCCATGATCAACCATCCTGACAAGGTTTTTTTCATGGTTTCCCTCTATCATTCACGTCAATACTGGAATGATTCCTGAACAACAGGCCACGACCGACTCCTTCCTACCATCCAAAAACACCTAATAAAATGACCTTCCATCTCATCATCCTACCATCTCATACATCATTCACCGACGCCAATAAATCGTAGTCAACAGCAGAGTGCGTCGTTAAACCCAATATAAAATAGAAAGAGATGAATGTAGCGATCACGGGTGGTTCGCGCCTTCATCCCTCGGGAATGCAATGAATGTGACTGGCTAAGATTGTCTGTGTGTCCACAGCTGAACTCGCAAGGCAATGAAAAGGGCCCGGATCATCACGCCGAGCAGTTCCGACAGCTGCTTTCACAACACATGGTAATTACAGGCATGCAGTGGGGCCAGGGAGGTCCAGGGCGGCGCCCTGGTACTTTTTTGAAGAGCAGGGCGTTTAGACCTGCTTCCAATTTTAAAGCGGAGGCAGGGTGGCGTAGGGCCCTGATTTTTGGTAATCTGTTATTTTATTTTTAATCATGGGACAGAGTAGGCCTACATATTGGAAAAAAATTATAAAAAAAAAAAAAATGAAAAAAATCGTTGTGGGGGGGGGGGGGTCAACCCACCACCAATTAGGAATCGCATTGATCGACTGCTATTTACAATACATATCGATCTATATGTGAAATTTTGGGGTATACCTACCGTTATTTTTACTACAGCACCACTGCCGGGGCAGACGCCGTGATGCCACCGCCCTGCCACTTTATTTTTCACGACTACACCACTAGGTATAATAATAATAATAATATTAATAGCAGTTTATTGTCTTCATTAAGATCACATATACATGATATGCGACGACAGTAAGTAATATAATACGATACACACAAACAATATGTAACAAGTATAGGCTAACATATACAAACTTTCAGATCATAAGGGAAATAACCTGATCCGTGTTATTCAGGAATTCTGTAACGGAGTAAAAACATTTTTTCACAAAGTACTGTTTCAAATGTGTCTTGAAATCTTTCTGACCTTTCAAAAGTTTGATGCAATTCGGAAGGTTATTGAACAGTTTAACCCCAGCCGATATCGGGCTGGTCTTCTGAATAGTGTTCAGTGCTCTCAAATTCATATTTGTTCTCCTGCCGTGCACATGAGCAGCATTGCCTTCCATTGATAAATGTTTGCTCTCAATAACAAATAATATAATGTTGTACATATATAAGCATGGCAGAGTCATTATTTTAAAATAAATGAATAGTGGTCTACATGAGTCTTTGAAATATACTCCTGGTGTGGTAGGATCATGGTTAGCATAGCAAGATGTCGAACTGCTTTTTTTTTGTAGAACAAATAATTTTTGAGAGTGAGGTAACTGGCCCCATAAAACTTTACCATAATTTAATTTGGATTCAATATAAGCGAAATAAATTAGTTTAGCCACATTAACATTGCAGGTTTGCATTATACGTCTGATCAAAAAACATCCTGAGGCCACCGAACTACATGTCTTTTATCAATATGAATATTCCATCTCAATCCATTATCAATGTATATTCCCAAAAACTTAGTATGGTTCATAACTTCAATGCTTTTGCCATTCATATAATGTAGAGGACTTGATTCCTCAGTTGCATTTACTCTATTTTTATGGAATTGCATCAGTACTGTCTTTTTTGTGTTCAGACATAATTCATTTTCAATACAACATTTTTACCACACACGACACATTAGACCCGTGGCCTCAGTTGAGGCGGCGTACCCCTGGACATTATTCAGGGGTCAAGATGGATCAAGTTGTCAAGTGATAGGAGATGGTGAGGGGTGCGGGGCAGGGGGCCATATTGAAGTGGTTTTAAGGAGATTCAGGGAATAAGGGGATGTGGGAGTGCAATTGATTGATAATCCCAGATGTCAGATGTTCGATTTGTATAACAATATGGACCAAGTTGCAGAAATAATAAACTACACTTTTTTATTGTAGACACACAATTACAACAAGAAAAAATATATTCTGGTAGTAATTAACTCATTCAATTTTATTTTATAAATATTTATATAGTACACTTATTATATTTCATTAATTTAATTGGGAGAGTAGGCCCATACTTGATTACACTTTGATTAAATTATATCAATTTGAATTATCAATTGTATTGAGGAGTCAGACGATCCCCCCGGCACCGCCCCCCCCCCCCCCCCCCCGGCTCCCGGCACGGTCATTGATAACACTAGTCATTGTTACTTTTACATACCGTTTTTATTTACATTTTTATATTCTCTATTTTTTCAAGTTTCAGTTGTGGTTTGTATTTTGTTGGTTTTTGTTTGCTTTGTTTGTATTGTGGTTTGTTGTGGTTTGTATAATTAGATTTTATTGTTCGTCACAGTAGAGAAATAAACATTGTTAATCAAATTAATTCTTGGAATTAGAATTCGAAAAATCCGACTGGGACATATCTATCCATTTATTTATATATTCTTTTATTTATTCATTAATTTAGTCGTAGCCTCAAATAACCTAGTTGTTGGTTAGATCATTGAGCAAACAAATAACAATGATCATAATAATCTGTGGAAAAAAATTTGTTCTACAGATTATTATGATCATTGTTATTTGTTTGCTAAAGTATTTAATACTTTTCATTGGAAGTGAATAAAACAAACAGTTTTCTTAAGTGTCCATGGGAGTCGATTTGGCGAAATATCTGTTTTTTTGTGATAACTTTTGAACGGTATGAGATATACAAATTCTAATACAAGACAAACACAGATAATTATAATACCTCAAAGATGGTATAGATTATAACTATTCAAGTCCTGTGGCCTAACCGTCAAGCGTATACAGCTGAACAAAAACGTTTTTCAGCTGTATACGCTTGACGGTTGGGTGACATGAGTAAGATGGTTATTATCTATACCATCTTGAAGGTATTATAATTATCTGTGTTTGTCTTGTATCAGAATTTGTATATCTTATACCGCTCAAAAGTTATCACCAAAAAACAGATATTTCGGTAAATCGACTCCCATGGACTTAATGTGCACCCCTACAGTCGTTTGTCCCAGGTCATCATATAAATATAAGCAATATAAATATTGCATGCTTATGGTCCGACATCTTTGTCAAGAATAAGCCTATTTACTCGTTCAATAATTCAGCCAAAGAACTGTTCTAGAAAACTGAAATCACGTCGGGCGTGGGTTCGAGTCCCGCATATAAGACTTTTGTAAACACTATCCATGTATCACCCCCTCATGCGCAGGCAAGTTCAAACGTGGGCAAGTTTAAACGTAGGCAAGTTTAAACGTAGGCAAGTTTAAGCGTAGGAAAGTACTCGTTCTCCAACAGGACAACTATCAGAGAACGGAACGAAAGTAAGGAAATGCAACCCTGCTTCCTGAAACAGTCACATTATTGAGAGAGAAAGAAGGAAGACATTTTTCTTTTAAGAATCGTAAGCTTCATAAATATTAGGGTCAAATTGAACTTGGTTATACTTATACTATACACTATTACATTGCACGTATTCCATTTTTATGCTCACTTTTACTTGTAAAATGTATATCAATCAATACATTATTAGAAAGAAGAACTTATTATCACATGTGAGTGATTTAAGATACTGTAAAGAAATGAAGAACTGACCCCAACTCGCACTCCCGAATAAGCTAGCTGGGGAAATGCTTAGAAGTGTTTGATAAGAGCAATGTTCAATATAAGCATAAGCTCTAACGAAAGCTGCCAGCCCTATTTCATAAAGAACACACTACTGACCGTCCCATGCATATATAGTAGCTAGCCTCACTTTCGTTCAACTAAACAAAAGCTATATTTTATTAAAGCAAGTTCAATTCATGAATATACAGAACCAGAGATCATTCTTCCAATGTATATACCGAACAGAATAATCTATCTTTCTATGAAAAGGGTCCCGATGAACATGATTGTTCAACATCATATAATTCTCATCCAAATCGTATAAAATGTATTCAAAAAAATAGTTCATTCAAATCAACAATCAAAAGCATTCTCTTATCAAACGCTTGTTAAAGACTATTTTGATTTTATCAGAAGAACCGAATGAATTTATGGCAGCTTTTAATGCTGAACAATTGCTTTTCTTTTTTCTTAGTAATATGACTGATGTAAAGTAATTACCACCTATTTTCTAATTTGTATACCATTGACAAAGTTTATTATTCTACTGCTTCTACATTTTTAAATTTCAGTATCACTGTACTTATTGATTTAATTGGATGAGCGTAGCGAAGACTCAATTTCACTGTACTTGAAAAATCGAATGTATTTTTTTTTTTTTTCGCGCTCTACAGGTCAAACAGAAATTCAGATCAAGATGAAACTTGGCACACACATGCACCCCTATCTGACTTGATGCTGTATAGTTTTGAGCAAAATCGGTTCAACAATTCTCGAGATAAATCATTTTGAAGTTTTCAAAAAACCCATATGAATAAGCCAGGCGGAAAAAATGACAAAGTGAATGTTCTCCGAAATTTTTCAAATTTTCACAAAACTCGAACAACATAATAATACACATTATTACGGACTTTTAAAATAATCGGATGTGCCGTTTCGGAGTAAAAAATTAAAAAATGCGATTTTTATTTATTTAATTACTTCATTTTTTTTTATTCGCTCATCCATCAACGCGGAAACACATAACGCGTTTTCCTAGAGTATAAACTTGATTATGACTGACCGATGGTTGTGTGTCTGGCGGGTAGATGGCGATGCGCGGGAGCGACGGACCGATGGGCCTCACGGGTATCGCCGGGCCGGAAGGGCCGCCGGGACAAGAAGGAGTCAAGGGAGAGATAGGAGAGAACGGGGAATTGGTAAGCATTCTGTCACATATTGTACTGGAGCTGGAGAGAGGTCGAGAAATGAGACTTTTCTTGGTAAACTTTGTAAAACAAGATACTGAAAACTTCACCATAGCGACGTAGTGTGATCTAAATACACACACATATTCATACACACACACGTATATATATATATATATATATATATATATATATATATATATATATATATATATATATATATATATATATATAAATATATACATATATATATATATATATATATATATATATATATATATATATATATATATATATATATATATTATATATGTGTGTGTGTGTTTTTTAGATGTCCTTTCACTTATCATTAGTTCACAGCTTCATCATAGCTTGCTCAATCGTTATCCCAAATAACCTAGCTGTTGGAGGGGTTGTTGGGAAAACAATAACCTATATATGCATATGTATATATATATATATATATATATATATATATATATATATATATATATATATATATATATAACATACATATCACATATAACGTACACACTTTACTCATACACTTTGGATAATTATTTACTCCTCTTAATGTTGCTAATTAAATCTATGTTTTCTGATGTGAGTCTGCATAATACAGCGAGCCACATTTGTACAGTGAATACAAATAAATAAATGACATTTTGCTTTGATATTCCGAACTTTTTGCATGTGCAATTCAGGTTAATTGAATACCAGGACTGCGCTGTGTCAAATTTGTGTCCTTATTTCTCGTACTTAAGAAGAGAGAGATACAACATTATTGTCAACTTAAATTCATATATATATATGTATATATATATATATATATATATATATATATATATATATATATATATACGTATATATATATATATATATATTTATATATATTTTTTTTTTTTTTTTTTTTTTATATATATATATATATTCATATATATTTATATTTTGTTTGAAACTTTCACGAATTATAATTGATGAATCCATTATAGTTTTAGGGTATAATCGTGTTAAATTGAGTACAAAGTATAGATGTTGGATACTTTTTTATTTTCTACTCGACGCGTTTCGACGGTCTTATTACCGTCTTTTCAAGAGATGTCTATTTTATAAAACAATCACATTATTGTACAATAACAAGAGAGAAGAATTTTACAACAACAAAACTGAAAACTGGATAGGCCTACATTAAAAAGTCAAGGAACATAGAAATGATACATATGTACAATAATGTGATTGTTTTATAAAATAGACATATCTTGAAAAAGACGGTGATAAGATCGTCGAAACGCGTCGAGTAGAAAATAAAAAAGTATCTAACATCAATACTTTGTACTCAATTTAACACGATTATAACCTGAAACTATAATGGATTCATATATATATATATATATATATATATATATATATATATATATATATATATATATATATATATATATATATATATATATAACTTGACCATATATATATATATACATATATATATATATATATACATATATATATATATACATATATATATATATATATATATATATATATATATATATATATATATATATATATATATATATATATATATATATATATATGGGATATTATAGTTATGTCAATCGACAAAGATACGCCTCGACCGGGATATCTTTTTCCGACGCGGCGTATCTTTTTCGACATAACTATAATATCCCAAATATCTCGATATTGGATGGTATCCAAGAAGTTCAATTATCATATATATATATATATATATATATATATATATATATATATATATATTTAATTTTGATGACTAACCTCCAATAGCACATTATAATATGGTATGATATTTTAAAATCTATTTTTGAAATCTATTTTGATCTCCTAATTAATCTATGTATTTGTATGTTGCTTGTCATGATGTGAACTATTGTAGTCTTTAACCAGAGAGTATTCTTCCAAGAAGATACAATTGAGAAACAATTTCACTTCAAATCCTTAGAAGATACATTCTAAAAGGAATGTCAGTTGCTACATGATGTCATGTAACGCCGAGCCGGAAGTCGAGAGTGCATTGTTTTGTTTTGTGCCAGGGTCCTCGAGGATTGCGTGGGATGATGGGACTGCCTGGACGCGAGGGGAGACGCGGACGTCCAGGGAGAGACGGGGACAGAGGGATCACGGGCACCTCAGGCAACAAGGGGGAACAAGGAGCTATGGGAGTGGCAGGTGGGTTGACGTATATGCGGTGTCCAGTAGGCCCGAACAGTTTATTATTATTATTATTAACTCTTGCAGTTGCACATAAATGCGCGGTGGCAAGTTCCCTATCAATCCTATCCTATCGCCTCCCTAACCTTCTGACGGAATAGCTTCAACCCTATTTCATGCTCCTCAAGTATACTTCTACTAAGTATACTTCTATAGTTGATTTGATAATAACAGGCTTATATATAGTACGTTATTGTTTTTTGAATAAGTTATCTTATTTTTAATCATTCTTTGTGGTGGTGAGATCGCCCTTGTGGTGCTCCGTTCAAATGATCCTATTTTTCACCCATTGCCGTAATTGAGGATACAATCATTTTGTATCAAGTTTTCATGTTATCAATATATATATATATATATATATATATATATATATATATATATATATATATATATATATATATATTCATATATATATATATAAATATATATATATATATATATATATATATATATATATATGTATATATATATATATATATATATATATATATATATATATATATATATACGCATATATATATATATATATATATATATATATATATATATATATATATATATATTTATATATATATACATATATATATATATATATATATATATATATATATATATATATATATATATATATATATATATATATATATATATATATATTCATATATATATACATATATATATATATTTATATATATATATATATATATATATATATATATATATATATATATATATATATATATATATATATATATATATATATATATATAAAGTACGACTTGGGGTTCATTCTGCTTTATTTTCAAAAAATGTAAAATTAAAAAATAAATTCTTCCCTCTAAATTCAAATTTCTGCTGAATGTGAACACAGACACATGATTCACACTATAAAAAACGTGAATGCAATCCGGACCAGCCGTTATAGAGAAAAGAATTCAATAATAGTTTGTATTCACATCAAATAGATAGAAATAATAGCAGCATTGTGTAGCTGATATTCACTGCTTTCTAGATTCGATATTTACCATATTTTATAGGAGTCAAGGTGTGTAGAGTTTTGGATTATATGCTTCTGTCAAGTGACAAACGGCAAACAATCGTTACCATAGCAATAAAGCGAACTGGTGGACTACCAAATATTCTGATTGGTCAATTCCAACTGATGGACTTTGTTGTCTGTCTCTTTCAACAATGGGTGACGTCACTTGACAGAAGCCTATACTGCGTATGGATGTATTGCTCATCTCACAACGCATATGCTGCGTTTGCCTCGTACGGGCAACTTAAACAACTTAAAGCTAATTCTGCTGAATAAAATGTGTTGTGTATTTATAGATTGAGATTGTAGAGTTCTACGAGTCAACGACGAGGTTGATTGCGCCGAGATTGTTCATTTGGGATCAGTTTTACTGAATCTTGGATAAATTGGACTGGAATCAAAAACACGAGAGAAGCTCTAGTTTAGCCGTTTTATCACCATGGTTACCCATGGTTTTTGTTTTCACTAACTATAGTGACGAGCTTATTCGGGCTTTGTGGTACAGGGTGTTTGGTTTCAACCTACCAATTGAAGTATATTTATGCTGACACAAAAACAACGTGTTATTGATAATAGGTGCAATTATAATGGTTCAATTTGAATCAACAAAAAATTCTAAATAAAAATAATCAAATAAAAAAATATAAATCGAAAAAATTAAACTTCATGGATTAATTAAATTTTTGAGCCTGAATAATCTACAGTGAAAAAACAGAGTGAAATTGTACATAAATGTTTATGTAATGATAATATACATAACTGGTATGCCCTTTTTCACACACAAGCCTTGGCTTATGTGGCTTCTATCATTTTCAATATCACTTTCTTTTCAACTTCACTAATTAATTAATAACCGCAATAAATTACTTTGTATACATGCATATAAAAATAAATGTTTTGTTTTGTGTACTTATTGTGCATTGGTAACATTTATGTTTATGATTGGGTTGTGCTAAATTTATTTGGTGAAGAAATGTAGAATGAGGAATAAATAAATGAATGTATATACATGAAATTCTTTACGCAGGACTGCCTGGGGATAAGGGAGATCGTGGTTTGACTGGCAGCACAGGACAACAAGGATTGCCAGGTCACGACGGGATGCAGGGCGAAGAGGGTCCCGCAGGATTACCAGGACTACCAGGAGAACTTGTGAGCTTAATAATAGCAAGCTATCCGAATAGTTTTGTGAATTTCCCTCTACATGTAGACCCGGATAAATATACTGCAATTCTAGCATTTTCTGATACATACACTGGCTGATTAGGTATGAGATTAAGTGATTCATAAAATGAAAATATCATAAATTTCACTTTTTTCCATGTTTCTATACTCTCTGTATCACATTATTCGTTTGCTTATTTTTCAACTGTTTGCATTATTCATTGCACAAATATAAGTTAGCCCGCAGCCGCACACAAGAGCTTCTGTTCTTGCGGGCTTGGCACATTACATCTTCCTATTCCACCCACCATGATGTCTATCGTTCACATTGCGTAAATTATATCTTCCTATTGTTTATTTCATTCAATAATCTGAATATGTAGTGTACCTATGTTATCATCTATATATATAAGAATAAATGTTTGTTTGTTTGTCTGTCCCTTGTGCGTTCCTATACCGCTCATCTGATTGCGATAACCACAGCCTTCTTCATTCATTCTTGTCTTATGCTGCCCTTTCACTAGGGCTATTTTGACGGGTTCGCGCATATTTGCTCGCGCAGGGAAAAATGACGTCATGGTCTGGTATGTACTGCACTCTGGTATCTAGAATTTCAACTTTGAACAAATGTCATTCTATCATAATCTTTCAATTTCCTGCTACGTTATTGAGGTTATGTCATATTTACATTTCGACTAGGAGTTTCAGGCTTACCGAAGTTCAAACTTGAACGATATATATGTTATCCCAAGCAATAAGCATCATTTAAGAACTTGTCTCGATGATATTCCGCAATATAATTGAATAAAATCCTTCATATTATTGTCATAACAAAGTTGGTAAACTCACAGTCACGGTCCAATTGAATGCGCGCGTAATTTAAATTCTCGTGAGAAATTCCCAAAGTTGTTCGTATCTTCGCAGACATGACATGTCATACAGAGTGATATGCTTGAACATCTTTGGAAAGTGACGTATGGTCTGGAAACAACGGTACCATCGGTGATTTAGTGAACTAAAATAATTGGACATCGGTTAACACGGGAAGCATACCCCGAGTGAAAGGGCAGTATCAGAGAAGAATGATCTGATTAAAGAAGGCTGTGGCGATAACACTTTGGTGGGTTGTTGTACGCGCACCCGCGAAGGTTTCGCGGGGGGGGTCAGGGTTGAGGGTCGGGGGGTCGGCGGCGGAGGGGGGGGAGGGGTTGTTGTGCGCACGCTCGCGAAGCTTCTGGAATATTCAAGACGGCACTCGAAATTGTGTTGTACGCGAGCCCGCAATGATTTATCGGGGTATCGGGGGTTGGGTGGGGGTTGTGATAGGGGGCCGGGGGAGGGCCCAGGGGGGGGGGGTGCGCACGCTCGCGAAGCTTCTGAAATATTCAAGACGGCACTCGAAATTGCGTTGTACGCGAGCCCGCGAAGGTTTCGCTGGGGGATTGGGGGGTCGGGGGGGGGGGGGTACTGGGGGTCTGGGAATGGGGTACTGGGGGTCGGGGGGCTATGGAGGGGTTGATAGTGCGAGGGTCACGGGTGGGGGGGTGAACAGAATTAAAACACAAACAGTTTCTTTCTTTCACTAGCATTGCAACGCATGCCGGCTACTCGCTAGTTGTCTCTATATGTATGTAATTCGAAATATAAATGTGAATAAAATGAATCGATAATTTAATTTAATCGAAATCGAATTGAAAGGTACAGTCATTCATATTTTATAAAAAATAAATAAATTAAGAGTAACTTTTTCTTCAAATTTGTATACGTTTTCTCAGTAATTGGCCATCTATGGGGCCATATTTGACACATTCAACCTATAAAACCCAATACAATAATCATAACAGAGTATGTGAAGACCAACGATCAGGTCCCATGAATCAATGCAGTGATACACATCCACTCTCGGTAAGAATATAATAATTGATGTAATACGCACTTTTGTTAACGTATTAATAAAATCTGTTACTTCTAGGGACCACGTGGTTTTCCTGGCCCCAGAGGATTCCCAGGACTGCCTGGATCTCCAGGAATTCCAGGTATGCGCTCACTACGTAAAAATATTACGGCTTCAATTTTATCTTCCATTTTTTAAATTAACGGGTAGGTACCGTACCCTGAACTTTATGAATTCTCTATATTCTATATAATATTGAAGAGGAGAGAGAAGGGGGGAGGGGGTGCATGCACGTTGTTAAACGATAGAGAAATGCATCTTTACTATTTGTCCATGTTCACACACCAGTGTGAGTGAATTAAAAGGTAAACCAGCTCCAGAATAATTTTATGCTCTCAATCAATATGACATTCTAGTGGTGTGAATTCAATCAGTTTCAAGATAAAATGTCAATGAATTCCAAGAATGTGATTAAATTCTTAAAACTGATTGAATTGAAAAAAATGGAATTTCATATATTTTATTAAAGAGCATTCAATTATCTTGAAGGTGGTATAATTTTTGATTCAATCACACTGGTGTGTGAACATAGAAAAATAGTAAAGATAAATTTCTCTATTGTATAAGCATCGTGAGCCCGCATCTTGGACAGATTAACAGGGTGCACTTCCGCCACATATATCTCAAGAACTACAAACACTACGGACTTGCGGTAAAATACAATGAATTGATAATACCCTCACAATTAGATATGCCTAATCAAAAATTGAAGAATAGTTTCATTATGGAGCAATAATTGAATCAAAATGTGTCCAATTTGATGGTTTTCATCGCTTAATTTCCGGTTACCGAATAATAGTAGGAATGAATTACAAACGCATATCCTTAAGTTTAACTTTGTTTATCAATATTTGAAATTCTGATTTGCATTTTACTCTACGGTTTTCCCAATTTCCTTGGCCAAAATGTGTAATGTAACTAGATTTTGTCCAAATTATGAAATGAAAAACTCCCCCATCTAGCAGTGGTTACTGGAACTCTTCCAATATTATCCCTTTTTCACTTTTTAACCCACAACCAAACTTTTGAACGCACATCGGACTTGAGTCGAGAATTTCGAAGAGAAACATGCTCAGTTAAGATGCGGGCTCTTGAAAGTCCTTGGCAGTGGATTTGGTGGAATATCGTTCTTTTGGCGGTGGCTTTTGAACGGCGGGAGATATCGAAATTCTGATTCAGAGGAAACACAGAAAACTTCAATACCTTCAAGATGGTATACAAGTTATTACTATTTGACTCATATCGCAAAGACCTATCTGCAGTGTTGAATTAAGAGATTTCGTTGCGGGGATGCTTCTGTGTTTTCCGGGGGGGCAAGGAATACATACAAAAAATAAGTATGAGAATCCATATCACTATTAGGCCTATATATATATATATATATATATATATATATATATACAAAAATAAGCAGTTTCTTAATTTTGAAGTCAGTTTATTATGAAACGATTATGTCACAAATTCTTGATTATATGATGAAAAGGTAATATCGGCGGTGCAAAAATAATAGAGGCAAATTTCTAAAAATATTACCAGCATTGATCAAATTGGCTACACTCCAGCCACTTCTGACATTTGAGGTGTCACTTACCAAGAAATAGGCCTACGGGCAGAAAGCAAATAACAATACAAATTAATAACATCTGAAATTGTTTTTTACTTAGTACCGCGGTAATAAATGTGAATTCCTAATACTTTTTAGTTTCTACAAATTTTTTGAAAAACGAAATACATGTAGATAGGGGCTGTGGGAATCTCTTATTTTTCATCTCTTATCTTTTATTTAAAAAAATACACCATTTACCAGTGCTCAATGTTTTTATCCCGAGGGGGGGGGGGGGGGGGCAAACGACGAACTGCGGGGGGGCGAAGCCCCTCGCAGGTATGCCTGGTTTCAACACTGCCTATCTGTCAAGTTGAATAAATAAAGCTTGTTAAGGCTTGTTAAAGATTAAATAAAGCTTGTTTTGCGTTTCGTATTCTTGGTCAGCAGTTTAAAGTTAGCCATATTAAATTGATATATCATGGATATTTTGAATCATTACTAAGATATGGAATTATATTCTGGGGGGGGGGGGGGGGAGCAGCCTGTAGACATAAAATATTTATAATACAAAAGATGGTCATGAGAATCATATTTAAAAATGGAAGGGTCATTCTTGTAAAAAACTTTTCAAAATTCTGGGTTTATTGACACTGCCTTGTTTGTATATCTATGAAATTATTATTAGAATAAAGACATCCAAGTCATTGCTAGAAATTGACGTGGATATGCATGACCATAACACTAGGAGTAAAATTGAAATTCGTGGCAATTAGCAACTTTATTTCAACAAGATGCAACATATAATGGTATATAATACTCTACAATGCTCATCTTTTTGTTTAAAAACTATAACAAATTTAAAAACACTTAAAATTATTCTCAAACGATTCTTAATTAAAAAATCATTTTATAATACAACTGATTTTTTTGTCGGATGCTGCCATAAATGTGGGTAGACTTACTTATTAAATATATTGCTCAATGTAGATTACTAAAGAGAGATCATTTATAACATTTGTTACATTGTTTACTAATTTCAATATTTGTTTGTGATGTTCAATCTTATTGTGATGTATGTTTGGTGAAATGTTATTTATAAATGAGTTACATCTTTCATTACCACAGTATTTTAACTCTGACTGTTTTAATTTCCTAATTTGACTATCCATATGAATTAGATTTTAACCCTACTTTTACTTTGTATCATGTGAGACATTGTAATTCCTAATTGGATGAAAAATAAATAAATTAATGAATGAATAAATATAGCTGAAAAAACATTTTTCAGCGGTATACGCTTGACAGGTAGGCCTATGCCATATGAGTCAAATAGTAATAACTTGTACCATCTTGAAGGCATTGAAGATATCTCATTCCGTTCAAAAGCCACCACCAAAAGAACGATATTCCGCCAAATCGACTCCTTTGGGCTCAATCGAATTCCATCGTTTTGAATATAGCTGTCAATTTATTGATCTCATTTCTTATATATTCATTAATATTTAATGATCTTAACGTTATTCTGTATCCAACCATAGATATATCACCAAGATACGTTACTCAACGTTAAGAAGGCGTACTTATTTGTGTCTCGGCAGTAGCTTCTCACCGCTTTGCAAACCGGGAAGTTTCTGACGAATTCGACATTTATGAGTGATAATATATAGAATGCCTTGCTTGCACTCTATTTTTAAATGTACTATATGGCCACCGAGATCGGCTATTGGCTGCAGGCGTAACGTGTCTCGGTGAGGTAATAATTATGATCCGACACCGAGGTCCTGATGGCCCACACTTGACAGTAGAAATATCTTCCAGGGGGAGAGGGTCCTGTTGGTCCC
>OZ023329.1:9448625-9456125 GCA_964007535.1 Brachyptera risi
TCCTGGTACCTGAATCTCTGACAACATTGGAGATAATCACTCCAAATGTCCACCACGTATTGATATAAGTATGCCATACTCGTGTAAACATTTTTCTGTTTCTATGTGAAATAGCATCGAAAATAATGCCTAAAAGTATGGTACTTTTTGGGTCATTTTTCAAAAGGACTAAAAATACAAGTATTTTTTTTCAATTTCCAGAGTATGTGTACACAGGTCTTATGAACCCACTGTGAAAATTGTGTGCATGTACCTTTCATAGTTAAAGAGACACAGGTACCTAAAAAGTACACATTCAACATTGTATAGGTATGGGGCTATCAATGTGTCCTCTTAAACTATTTCGGAATCTGGCGTAATATGAATCTCTGTTACCAAGTTTGTCTTGTGAATGAACTGCGCGCTGATTGGTTGTACCTCATCACTCTCTTCGCACGTCTCTCAGTGCGATATGAAGAGCGTTTTCCTCGGGGGAATCAAGGGATGAGTTAGTCGAGGCAACAATTAAAGTCACGGTGTTGCAAATTGGAATATTGACTCATTGGTCAATTTAGTTATTGTAGTTGTAATTCATGATAATATCGTATGGTTGCGATATGAAAGTTTCAAACGATATCGAAACTTCAATATCGAAATTGATAAATTAATCAAAATTGATGTATATATTTATAGAGTCGAGATATTGGTTTCATGTATTGTTAATTTAGTATTATGATATTGTTATAAAACTATATGTTTAAATGTATGTTTGTACAAGAGTACAATGTGATTGTACAAGAACATGTGTTGTATGAACAAGAATAAAATGATATTCAAATTGAATTTGAATTGAATATCGATTGAAATATATCGAAATTTCCAATCGATATCGCATCAAATCAAGACCTCGAAGCGAAAATATCGATTTGAAAAAAAATGCGAGATTTAAAGTCATGATTCTTGTTCATATAATAGACCTACTGTTTCAGTTGATTTTACAACCATTTTAGAATATATTATATATATATCAAACCCAGACAACCAATCACGCATGCAAGTCCGCTTTTTCTCCCCTATTATTCGTCAAGCCCTATCATAATTTGATTTAACCCCCAGCTAAACCATTGTCTACACACCCTTCGATAGTTTTGTTGAACAGAAATGTTGTAGGGCCTAAAGTAGTTTATTTTACTTGTGGTGTATGCTTTGTTTTGTAATGAAATATCTGAATACATGTGTACTACAATGTCAATGATTTTTTTATAATTACATGAAAATATAATAATTGCTGAATTAGTAAGAAAATACTGGAATACTCATCATGCTTAGAAGAAAAAAAGTAATCATTAAATAATTCTCTTTAATTTTCAGGGTCCAAACGGAAAGCCAGGAATGCCCGGACTTCCAGGCTCTGACGGCTCTATCGGTCATCCTGGAAATTCAGGTACGTTTTTATCTGTCAATGTGGCATGAATAAATTGTTATATGCCCAAACATATTCAATTGTTAAAATGTTTTCAACTTTTATTAAGTAAGAATTAAATATTTTAGTATTTCTATTTACAACTTCATTTTGTATTAACACAGGGTCACCTGGATCCAAGGGTGATAATGGTCCAGTAGGACCTCAGGGAACCGTGGGATTTCCGGGAACGAGGGGAATCAAAGGTGACGAGGGAAAGAGAGGAAACACAGGGGATAAAGGGGATAAGGTAATATTCTTCTTTCAATTCATACCTTTTATTGATACATATTTTTTCACTGAATTCCCGGGTGAATGTTGATTAAATAAGTTTCTGTTTTTAAGGGTGACCGAGGCAATGACGGTGAGAAAGGAGACATGGGAGTGAAGGGAGACAGGGGATCGACAGGACCCCTGGGAATACCAGGATTGGAAGGACCTGAAGGACCGAAGGTACAGTAAACAACGTATTTCGTTTACCTGTAGATAATCAAGTAAAAATAGCACTTCAAAAAAGTTGTCTTGATTCTGTCAATTTGTCTATTTACTTTGTTTGTTAATTAAACATGGTTGAAGATTTTTTCAATCCACTGAAGTGTGTTTTCATAGGTAATTGAAGTAACAAAACCTCTTCTGATTTCGTCATCACGGAACTAAATAATTGAAGAAGCCACTCATCAGTTGCTTCGGCAGTCTCAATTACTATTTGTATTTAATTGAAATTTATATTTCGCTCCGGATACCCACAAAGACGTAATATCCAATAATTTATGAACAAGGAAGAAATTTTACAGAATGTTTGTATGTATATGTGTGTATATATATATATATATTTATATATATATATATATATATATATATATATATATATATATATATATATATATATATAAATATATATATATATATATATATATATATATATATATATATATATATATATATATATATGTATATATATATATATATATATATATATATATATATATATATATATATATATATATACATATATATATATATATATATATATATATATATATATATATATATATATATATATATATATACATATATATATATATATATATATATATATATATATATATATATATATATATATACATTATATACATATATATATATATATATATATATATATATATATATATTCTTTTTTTTCTTTTACATATAAATACAGGGAATTGAATCAACATCTCACTTATACTGAAATACGCCAGAAAATATTTCAGATGTTTTATATAACCCAACGAATTAATTACAATAAACTGATACTCCCTCAACATATTGGGAAACTCCTAGATACTATATACTTGTATCCACGACTGCAGAAGGTTCCGAGCGACCGCCCTCCCTAACCTCACATCACTATCGCACTGGCGGTTCGAGCCCATTCATCTTTCATGACAACATCTCTCAGGCCTATACGATAATAAAACCGAGACGAGTGGTCGAGTGGCTAGCACACTGAAACGTCAATCAGGAGACCGGTGTTCATCCTGACATTTTTTTCGTGGTTGCCCTCTTCGTTCGGGTCGGTACTTTTTTTTTTAATAACATCGAAACTTGATACAAAATCCTTGTTCCCCAATTAAGGCTAAGGATGAAAGATAGGATCGTTTGGACGGGGCACCACAAGGGCGATCTTACCACCCCATTTTGATTATTGATGAGCGTAGCGAAGTCTCCATCCCACTCTTATAGGGCTTTGTCTGTGTGTTTTTTTTTTGTTTTTTTGTTTTTTGTTTGTAAGCACTCCACAGGTCGCAAGGGTTGACTGATCAACATGAAACTTTTTTTGTACACGCAAACTTATCCAACTTAGAACTGTATAGTTTTTGGAATGAATCGGTCAGACCGATTTTGAGAAAAATCATCTCAAAGTTTCTAAAAACCCCATAAGATTTGGCTGGGCGGAAAATGTTGAAAAATAAAATCTCTCCAAATGGGATGAAATTTTCTCTAAATGTGTAAACATGGATTTTACACATTATTACGATTTTGGAAGCAATTCTGATCAGTCGTTTTGAAGAAAAAAATGAAAATAACTGACAATATTCATCAAATATATCATGCAAATTGTGACAGAATTAAGTTGTTGAGATTCACTGCTTTCTAGATTCAAGAGTTGACCAACAATGAAGTATTTTTTATATGCGTCAAGGTGTGTAGATTATCAGAGTCAATAAAGTGGCAAGATTAGAACTACTTTAACGACTTTTATAGCTTATTCAGATATCAAGGTGTGTAGAATACCAGAGTCGATAAAGTAGCAAGGGTAGAACTACTTCAACGACTTTTATACCTTATTGGGATATCTCGCTCATCTTAGAACGCATATTTCGCGTTTGACTAGTAATCTTCAACACTAGGTCTGCGCTGTCTGTGACCATAATTTTTCGCCGTAAATAAAAGTCTTTCAGTAGAAACACACGAATGTTGATATCTTCCACTTTGAACTAAGTCTCTTGGGCAATGATCACTTCTTTCCCTTGACAGCAGATGTGAAGTTTATCATTATACAAAATGCACAAATTAAATAAGTGATAGGCCTATAATGTTATAATTAGGCCTATCGCTCTACTAATTAATGGTCGTGGCCAATTAGTACTTCATCCAAGCATTTGCTTCGAGGACTGTGGGAAACCACGAAAATCCAAGTCAGGATGGATGAAAAAAAAGTGTTTGTTGGTCTTGAGCTTTTTCTTCCAACTTCTTCTCTTCTTTTCTTCTTTTCTTGTAGTGTTTGATATTTTTTTCCTTTTTTCAATACTGGGATGGTTTTTTTTCCTTAAGAGTCCGCATCTTAGCTGAGCATGTTTCTCTTCAAAATGCTCGAACCAAGTTCGATGTGCATTCAAAAGTTTGATTGTGGGTTGAAAATTGAAAAAAGGATAATATTGGAAGAGTTTCAGTAACCACCACTAGATAGGGGAGTTTTGCATTTCCTAATTTGGACAAAATATAGTTACATTACACATTTTGGCCAAGGAAATTGGGAAAACTGTAGAATAAAAGGCGAAACAGAATTTCAAATATTGATAAGCAAAGTTGAACTTAAGGAGCGTTTGTATTTTATTTCTACTATTATTCGGTGACCGGGAATTGAGTGATGAAAACCATCAAATTAGGCATATTTTGATTCAATTATTGCTCCATAATACAATTATTCTACAATTTTCGATTAGGCATATCTATTTGTGAGGGTATTTATATTGCATTTTACCGCAAGTCTGTAGTATTTGTAGTTCTTGAGACATATGTGGCGGAAGTGCACCCTGTAAATCTGTCCAAGATGCGGGCTCTTAACAACAGCTAGGCCACGACCGACTCCTTCAAATTATCAAAAACATCTATTAAAAAACGTTCCATCTCATCATCCCACCATCTCATATATCATTCACCGACGCCAATAGATCGTAGTCATCATGACAGTGCGTCGTTGAACCCAATATTAAGAAAAAAGAAAAAACGATAATGAACTAAACCCCTAATCTGTTTACACATTATCGATACTACTTAGTACCAACCTAAGCACACAACAGACGTTCCAGAGTCTGTAATGCGATATCTTGGGTAGAATACAATCAATCAAGATGTCTGGATCACAGGAATTTCTCATTGACAGGGAATCGATGGGCCACGTGGAGAGACAGGACAACTTGGAACGACAGGAGAGACGGGAAAAGTCGGCATTCCAGGACTGCCAGGTTATCCGGGACCACTGGGAGAGAAGGGTGTGTATAATAACATTGAACTGAGGGGTAGGATTCAGATCGATATAAAGATAAGCGTTCTCTATGATTTGTTATTGTTCATTTATCATTTCGTATCAATTATAATTCTAGATATTTTTTATTTTCATCATTCGTATAGACTTCTGTCAAAGACATCACAACCCTGATATAGATTTTAACAAATTATGACGATATATTTATATCACTGATTTTAAAGAAAACTAGAAATCATCATCTCAATTTCAAAAATATAATTAACTTTCTTGTCCTCCAGAGACCATGAGTCATGACGTAGGCATTACCGATTCTGTATAGAAACATAAACAGAATAGAGTGATGTCTACGTCACGATTCGGCAAAAGGACCGGGTTCTGGAGGACAAATATAGATTGATTATGATTTCTGAAATTGAGATGATGATTTCTAGTTTTCTCTAAAATTAGGGAAATAAATATCGCCATCATTCGTTGAAATCTATATCAGGGTTGTGATTGTTTTCATGATCAAAACCGCTATAATACTTTGTGGAAACGGTCTTCAACTTTTCATCTTTCATTGTTATATTATACCTCATTGTATTATATTTAGAGAGAATGACAATTTAATTGACGGCTGTCCGCATAGCGGGATACCAAGATAGTACAGCGTAATATAGTCAATACATAGTACAATGGTTATTTACAAAAGTGATACAAAATTGATTACAGAAAAATCCTGAAATATTATAAAACTAATTTAATTGAGGGTAGATAACAAAAGTATGAAAAAAATATGAAAATGGAAGAAGGTAATAGAAAAAGAAGGTATTATTAATATTATTAAAAAGATTGAAATTATTTGAAAGAATATAAATGGTGCTGTAAAAGACCTACCGAATCTATCAAAACTGAGTTTACAATATTTCTTAATAATACCTTCTTTGGGATTTTGTAATTATCGAGAAAAGTGCATACAAATTTAGGAATGGTGCCGCGAGCTCCCACCATCAATCCCACTACATCCCAGTACTTCGCATCAATTTGGTATTTCGTTGACAGATCTTTGATGCATGGAATGTAGTGTTTTCTGTTTTCAGTGTTTATATGAGATGGTTGTTCATATTCAGTCTCATATCTGATAGTGGGGTCCATAATGATAACTTTCTTCTCATCAGGTCGTATAGCAATGATATCGACTCGTTTGTTGGAACCATCCTCTGCTACACATGGGATTTCCTCGTGAACATTCCATTTTTGTTGTCTAAAGGCGTCAGCGATCAAAGTCCTAATAGTGTGGTGTCGAGCATTTCATCAATTATCTGACAAATAATATATGATCAAGTTCTGACACAGTTGCTGATGAGATAACTGGTTGTTCGCAGGTGATAAGGGGGCTGAAGGTAAACAAGGATCGGCAGGTGACAAGGGCGATAGAGTAAGTTGCAATCTCACGTTACAAACTTGTTAATGTGAGGATTAGCGTTAAACTTGAGAATAATTCAAAAGTTTATACAGCATGTTCAACAACTTAATCTGCATATGAATTAATTCAAGTTATTAAAGCAGACCATAAGATATTTCGGTTAACATTTAAAAGAATGATTGATAATAGTTTGTTAGAGCCAATCGAGTGAATCTACATCGTACAAATGGTTAAAAGCTACTTTAGAGTGATAGTTAAGTATAGCAATAGGTAAATTCATCCTTAGTGTCATAATTTGTCTATGTTATCATTAATTATCTCAATTTTCATTTCATTCATATATCACTCAGGATTCAGTTTTTTGATTTAATTTTATTATATTTTCGCATGTATTTTATATTGATTGTTATCCTGTACACTCTAAAATCAAGGACCAATAAATGTTTATACATGGACAAGTGATAATAAATAATTTGAAGAAATATTTCAATGATGTTGCTGAATTCAAATAATTTGTTTTCTCCCAATCTATGATATTGTAAATCGTTACTACTTTCCAGTGATAGGACCTAGAGCGCTGAATTCACACCAAATGGAAACTATATTTTTGATTGAGATAATATTTTGGTATATTGAACTATATTTTTTTTATAAGAATTGAGAATTTATTTCAAACTTATATGTGTCGACATTCGACAAGCGTCCTCATGCCAAATTGAGTCCATTATTTATACAATTAAAAAATATAATGATAATATTGTTTTGTTATCCTCACTTTGGGGATCATTTGTTGTCAAATACAGAGTTTCTGAATGTGCTCTTTCTCCCCAGGGACACACCGGGCCACAAGGAGAAAGGGGGGAGTCTGGACCAAGAGTAAGTGTTCCTGTTTCCTCATCC
>OZ023329.1:9458625-9590981 GCA_964007535.1 Brachyptera risi
CACCCGTGACTCGTCGTATAGGATTCTATGTGATTTACCATCATCAGTCGAACACGCATTTTTGGCTACCGCTGATAGGTATGTCTTGTTGGTCTTTTCAGTATATTTATGCTGTTTTATTCGATTTTCTAAAGGTTTCTGCGTCTGCCCGATATAAACTTTCCCACATTCACATGGAATTCTATACACTCCAATCTCTTCTTGAGGTGTGTGGTCTTTAACCGTTCTTATTAAAGTTCTAAGTTGTCTGTCTGTTGTATAGCCCGTTTACACTTTGTGATTCTTTAGGAGCCTGCTCAGCTTTTCTGTGGTGCCTTTCACATACGGGAGTATAGCGATACCTTGAGAGTCGTCTTTCTCTGTTTCTTTTTTGTTGTCTTGACGTTTAATTTGGGGCGTTTCAACAATAATATCATCTACTTCTTTAATTTTGTATCCATTTTCCAAAAATGTTTCTCTCAGGTGTTGCAATTCCCTATTCAGATGGTCTTTATCTGATAGATGTCTTGCTCTATACACTAGAGTTTTAGGGACAGACCTTTTTTGTGCCGGATGATGGTGACTGTCCGCGTGGAGGTATCTAATGGTATTAGTACTTTTACGGTACACGGTATGTCCAATTTTTCCGTCTGGTTTTTTAATTAACAGACCATATAGAAATGGTAGCTTTTCATTCTCTTCTGATTCCATAGTGAATTGAATTTTTCTGTCCATCGAATTTAAATGGGTCAAAAAATTCTGTAATTCTTCATATCCATGTTGCCATACTACTATTATGTCGTCCACATACCGTCTCCACATAGTTGGTTTCAGAGAAGCAGTGTCCAAAGCTCTCTTTTCTAAATCTTCCATGAAAATATTTGCCATCAATGGAGATAGTGGGGAGCCCATAGCTAAGCCTTCGGTTTGTTTGTAAATTTGTCCTTCCCATTAAAAGAAGAATTAGCGAATCGATCCAGATAGAAAAAAATCGATATAATTTCAACGGTGAAGATAAATATGTGATAAGCGACGGTTGGCGAACAGTGATGAGCCGACTACAGCATAAAATAAAATATAAAATAAATAGTACGAGAGAGGCTGAGAATATTAACACCCAGACAAAAAACCGATACAATTTGAGATGAACTGAAGAGTTAGTGGTGGTGCCAGTTCCGAGTCCCAAACTCTGTTTTCCGTGAAGAATTGTATTTTATTCTGATTATCATTTTCATTTCAATGTTCCTTTACTTCATGCCATTTTTTTATTCATATTTTATTTTCATTTTCTTTTTCAATTTTTATTATCACAATTTCTATTCTTTGACTTTTTAATGTACTGTACATCCAGTCTTCAGTTTTGTTGTTGTAAAATTCTTCTCTTTTGTTATTGTACAATAACAAATTAGACATCTCTTGAAAAAGACGGTGATAAGACCGTCGAAACGCGTCGAGTAGAAAATGAAAAAGTATCTTACATCTATACTTTGTACCCTAAAACTATAATGGATTCATATATATATATATATATATATACATATATATATATATATATATATATATATATATATATATATATATATATATATATACATATACATGTATATAATATATATTCTATATATATTTATATATATATATATATTTATATATATATATATATATATATATATATATATATATATATATATATATATATATAAGTTATATATATCTATCCATATATATATATATATATATAGCCTATATATATATATATATATATATATATATATATATATATATATTTATATATATAAGTTATATATATCTATATATATATATATATATATATATATATATATATATATATATATATATATATATATATATATAAGCTATATATATCTATATATATATATATATATATATATATATATATATATATATATATATATATATATATATATACACTCTTGCTATGGGCGAGAGAATGACGTTTGACGTGATGTGAGGTACCTCGAAGAAAAAGACAGCTGATAAGAATTGAATGTGGAATAGTACAGTGCACTGATAACCCCAATGACTGATAACGTTTCCCTCAGGGTTTCCGCGGGTCACGCGGTAGACGCGGTGTAGAGGGAACACCAGGACCTAAGGGAGACACGGGGCAACCAGGACCTCCAGGAGCACAGGGAGAGAACGGTCCTCAAGGTATATCCTTCACTATATTCTATTTGTTATTATTCATCAACGTTTTTATGATTCTAGTTCAAGAATCAGAATCATAAGTATTATTAGAATCATGAAATCGGGTCACGATAAAACCGATAAACATTGATGTCATGAATAAATAACCATGCATATAACCACATAACCAACATTGTTTAATCGATCAATTTCTCCGATAATAGAATCCAATTCAGTGGGTATCTTGGTGGCTCGAACCATCCAATCGATAATGTCAGTGCTCACCGGAGACGGTCGATCGAAGCGGCCAGTTTCTGGTAGACAGCTTTGCAGAATATTCAAAACAGTGCCACAGAAATAGTAGAAAAACTGTGTTACAAAGTTTACGTGAAACACGTCTTCAAGCGGCAAAGTTGTTGCCCATAGATGAGGCTATTCATTGGTCGCACATTCTTGTTTTTCAATCCACGCCTATAGTTATTGTCAAGAACTGAAGTCCGGTAATGTGTAGTTTTGTATGTCTCTTTCATATATTTTTGGGATTTTAATTAATTTTCAAGGTATAATTGACTTGTTTATTATTTTTTATGATAACATCTCATCACAACGAGCTGTTCACAGAAAGTGACATGGTTCTAGGGTCAATTTTGAGAAATTAATTGTCACCTCTCCACTTTTTCAATATTTTATAGTTGATAGTTTTATAGTTCCTGATTTTTCTCAAGTGTGTTCCGATGGAATGAATGATAAACCAAATAAATTTGAAGAGCAGTTGCATCAAACATATTTCTAAATATCGTCATATTTTTAGTTATCGACCGACGCCACAAACTTTCTTATTTGAAACCTCGAAGCCCGCAGGACTGGGAAGGAAATAAAGACAAGGAATAATCGAAATTGGAGAGAATAGAAAATCAGATCTCAACACAATTATTGAACTGCTGATCATCTTTGAAATTGAATTTCTTTATTATTCTAATTTTTTTGTAAGAACGACATTGAAATTACTTCTCTTGAGACGGTAAAATCGTCACTCTTTATCCAAGAATGCACCTCATCCTAAAGCTGGCCTTCCATGGACGTCCGGCGGTTTCGCTAGGCGGAACGCGAAACAGTTGGGCCCAGCTCAACATCAGGATACCGCGCCGCTCTCGTCGCTGATTGGTCATTTCTCCAATATGGCGGCTAAAGCGAATTCGCTAAGCGAAATTCGGCGAATTCCATGTTCATGAAAAGCCAGCTTAAGAGATCAAAGACCTTATGACAAGTTTTCGATGTTGCTATACACAAATAAAGATTGTGTCCAATGCAGATTTAAATATGCGAATCTGTTATCAAGGTCCCGCGGGTTTGAGAGGATTTGCTGGACCACTGGGACCTCCAGGGAACAACGGGAAGGACGGGATCCAAGGACCACACGGGGAACGAGGACCACCGGTAAAGTTCCCATTCTAAGATCCACTAAACATCAGGATATACGTCGCTAAAAAAAGCGTTGGGATTTCAAAATAAAATTTTGATAAAGTGCCAGTATTTAAAAATTGATAATATTTTAATTATTGGATAAATTCTTTGTATTTACACAATAACTAAACTAAATTGATTACATGAACTTTTTTTCATTCATAAAGTCGAATCGTTCAACAAAATTATCATGGGATTGAAAGACGATAAAAAAATTTCAAAATCTGTATCAGGAATTAATCAAGTTATTGACTCCCATTGTGAATGTTTCCAGGGAGAGACAGGGCCACATGGTCCCGCCGGATCACCAGGACAAGTGGGACCTCCAGGACCAACAGGAGGTAAAGCAAGTATTTCACAATACATATATAAATCTTTATTGATCTCTGCCCATGTACATCGGGTTGCCTATCGACACAGAATAACAAACAAATTAAAATTCAGAAAGGATAATAGGAACATAAAAATACAATTTTGAAGATGAAGTTAATTTAAGACTGAAATATTGAAGCTATAATTTTGACTGTATAAATGATTTCTAAGAATGATTATTGAATCGCGTAGTACGCTCACTACAATGTTCTTGATGATGGGAGATATACCTAACTTTATTAATGATTCTTCGAAAAATTTTGGGATAGTCCCATTTTGCCCCAATAAGCAGCCCTGTAACTTCTATCTTCTGGATGGCATATTTTTCTAGGTAGTAAAGTATGGTGGGTTCATATATATTTGTCTTCTCTTGATTCACTTCTTGAACCTGATCCACACCTCTCTTGAATCGTATGGTTGGATCTTGTATACATCTCCACATCTTCGTCCTTTCTCACTACACACTTCGTGTCGGCACTCGGCTGACGATAATTCATTCGAACAATCATCGAAACACATTTATAAAACAATACAAAGATAACAAAGGACTATTTCAGAATAAAAAAAAAATATTACGGCCCACTAAATCGAAATAATGGATCCAATGTTAGTTAGGATCAAAATGAACCATTCCGCTTTTTTACAAGAACTTGAAAATTTAATTTCCCAAGAACCGATATTACCAAGTCCAGTTAGCAGTTATCTGAAAGTTGGTGAAATCAAATATCCCAGGTAACCATGGTGATAACAACTTTTATCTGCCAGTTGAAGCTAAACTCCCACGTTGGTAATACCGGGTCTGAATAAATTAATAGATTCTATTGTTGTAGACATTTTGAAAAGATCAGTACACATTTTGAAAAATAATTTATATTTATTTACTCAATTCCCCCCCCCCCCCCCCCCCCTTCTCCATGGAACATTTTAATGATATATGTATTCACACCTCTACTGGGCTTATTATAACTGATAACAAATTCTTCTAGGTTTTTGTTTGTTATTTTAGAATTATTACTTTTCCCTGATCTATTACCATTCTTTCATCCTTCTGATTATTCTGTTCATTAATCGAGTATTCTGTGTCACCCATGGCAACCATTGTTCGTGAACAGCAGATAATTGATGCATGTATTGAGGAGTGGAGTGCGTGTGTTTCAGGTCCCGGTCCTGTGGGAGAGCCGGGAACACCAGGACATCCGGGTCTACCGGGAGAAGGAGGTCAGGCGGGACAAGCCGGCAAGGAGGGCCAGCTAGGTCCTGCGGGACCTCAGGGAAAACCGGGACCACCTGGAGGTAAATACTTTATTTAACAGGAAATGGGCGCCTGATGAGAGTGTACAACTTGAAGCAGAAGTAAAAGTCTATTTTCTACCTGTCCATACCAGCCAGCCTTGGGGTATTGCATAGGCTTCAAAAGGTATCGGACGAACAGAAAAATACTTTTACTTCCGGTACAAGCTCTACACCTGCACGCTGTAAACTTTCACGAACGTAGCTTTTGTAAAATCCAAGTGATTAGTGCACTATTCTGTTATATGTTACATGAGTTATATAAGTTATATTTACTTATTTATTTTATTTTATTTGTCTGTATTTGTACAACTTTAGGATATAACACTCTCCTAGATGGTTGTATAATCTTTGGTATGGTAACTTATTTTTTTTATTTTTTATATTTTCTATATTCTTTTTACTATATACATTGAATTTGTATAAGTTATATAATAAGTTATAGATTTATGTGAACACAGAAATTGTGATGAAAGACACGTACTGAACTCAGATTATGATTGAATACGCGACGGTTGAAAGGTTGTCTCGAACGCCTGTACGCTTTTGATTCGTTATGATTCTTATCGCTTTTTCATATTGGGTTTTTACTCACTTTAATGATAACTGAAATCTATGGGCGTCTAATTATTATTATTATGATTATTATTTGCTATCATATATAATAGCAAGAAATTTTGTTATTGTTTCATAATAAAATCATCACATATATATATATATATATATATATATATATATATATATATATATATATATATATATATATATATATATATATATTTATATATTCTCTCAATTTCTCATGTCAAATGGAAATTTATATATTTTGAAATTATAATAATGAGGAGAATGGAAAAAAAACTCATATATGTATTGTTATATTGGCACATTAAACTATCATTAGTACTCGTATGATTCACAAAACTAAATACGCCATCACTATACCTGTAATTATTTTGTATCAGTTATGTTTTTCATGTGTTATAATTATAATGCAAACCACAGATAAGCCTGTTTACAGGCTTTGTGAAATATTGGGAACTTTTCTGTATAATCTTGAATTGACAAATAAATGAAAAATCTTTAAAAAATGTAAAAAAAAAAAAAAAGATCTTTATTGTCATGATCACCGTTATCCATAGCCTTAAACGGGGAACAATGATTCTGTATCATATTTCGATGTTATTATAAAAACATTAATAATAATAATAATAATAATAATAATAACCCTAGTGGGACCGTTTTGCCATATGGATACTGAGAATGCCTTCAAGAGTATGAAATACACTATTATATTACAAGCTGAAACAATTGTAAATATACAAATATTGATTTTCTCATTTTTTTTTTTTTTTAATTCTGTTGTACTGGGTTTCACAAGTACGATTATTGTTTGTTTGTGATTATTGTATGATTGCTAATGATTATTGAATATTTATCCAATCATTTTCTCCCTGTTTTCAGGCTCGGGAATACCGGGATTCCCGGGAGAAAGAGGACTAGCAGGACTACCGGTAAGAAATAACAAGTCTACCTGCTAATTGTGCTACGGATTTGGTGAATTATAGCATGTGAATCAAATACTAGGCGTTTCATAGATAAGATTGATTGTTGATAAGATTGATTGCTGATTTAATTGATTGTACATTATCTTGCAAATTCAGCAACACGAAAAAAATCCTTCAAATACCACTTCATGTATCATTCTTTTTTTTTTTTTAATAACATCAAAACTTGATACAAAATCATTGTTCCCCAATCAAGGCTGAGGATGGAAGATAGGATCAAATGGACGGGGCACCACAGGGGCGATCTTACCAACCCATTTTGATTATTCAAAACTAAAAACTTCAACACCAGAATTGCGCTGTCTGTGACCATAATTTTTCGCCGTATATAAAAGTCTTCCAGTAGAAACACACGAATGTTGATATCTTCCACTTTGAACTAAGTCTCTCGGGCAATGATCACTTCTTTCCCTTGACATCAAATGTAAAATTGATCATTATACAAAATGCACAAATTAAATTAGTGATAGGCCTATAATGTTATAATTAGGCCTATCGCTCTACTAATTAATGGTCGTGGCCAATTAGTATTTCATTTAAGCATTTGCTTCGAGGACTGTGGGAAACCACGAAAAACCAAGTCAGGATGGATAAAAAAAGGTGTTTGTTGTTTGTATCATTCTAACGGCTTCTGTATATTATACATCATTTGTTTCAAAACACGTACTTCTGATCATGGGTGGAAGTGCCGTTTTCAAAACGATAAAGTTCTTAATTCAATCTTCGGCTATTCATCCATCTAAAAATGAGAATTTCTACTTCTGACAAATAACTGGATTTTGAGTCAACTAATGCATGACCATTGAAGGGAATGAATATAAAAATTATAAAAAAAAATCGAAATATTTTTTCTTGTTTTTTCCCGCGTGCCGGCAAAATAACGAAAGACGTTCGCTAAATACGTGAATGCCACAAAAATGATTGTAGAGTTTTGAAACTTGCCAAAGTTATTGTTAACACTATTGGGCATGTCATCAGATAATTAAAATTTTCATAAGTCCTACCGTTCGATTATCATTAAAGATTCAGTTGCCTGAAAGTTTTTACTAAATTTTATGCGATTGTAATTAAATCTGTATCGATAGAACGGCAAGACTTATGAGAATTCTAATGATCTGATGACATGCTCAATAGTGTTAACAATAACTTTGGCAAGTTTCAAAACTCTACAATCATTTTTGTGGCATTCACGTATTTAGCGAGCGTTTTCCGTTATTTTGCCGGCACGCGGGAAAAAACAAGAAAAAAAATTTCGATTTTTTTTTATCATTCTTATATCAATTCCCTTCATTGTTCATGCATTAGTCGACTCAAAATCTAGTTATTTGTCAGAAAAAGAAATTCTCATTTTTAGATGGATGAATATCCTTGAAGACACTGACATTCACAAACCACAATCAATGGCTGCAACAATGGCAAGAATAATTGAAAGAATGGTAATAGCTCATGTAATTAATTATGAAATAATAAACTAAAATCTGAATCTATAAGGGAGTGAATTGATTAATTTGTTATAAACGATAAGAAGCCATGTAGAGATGTGAATGGAAATGTCATGAAAAAATATTATATTCAAAAATATGTATCATGTATTATATATATATATATATATATATATATATATATATATATATTATTTCTGTTATCCAAAATTGTAGTTCTTATAACATGGGTGGTAGTGCCGCTCACAAAACAATTGGGTTTATAAATCATAACATCAACACTCATACTATGTTAGGTGGAAGAAATAGTGACTGACTGCATGTATATCAAACTTCGGTATTTTTTTCTCTCCCAAAGAAGCTGAATAAAGACTTTTATTATTGTTATTATGATTATCAACAGTTCCAAGTATGAAACACATTGACACCGAGGTGAGTGGTCGAGTAGTTAGCCTACTGGACCATCATTCAGGAGACCGGGTTTCAATTCCCGTCACGGTCGACCAACATGACAGGGTTCTTGTGGTTTCCCTCTGCCGTTCAGGTCAATACTGGGATGATTACTCAACAACGGGCCACTACCGACTCCTTCCCACTGTCCAAAAACACCTATCAAAATAACCTCTCACCTCATCATCTCATATATCATTCACCGACGCCAATAGATCGTATTCATCAGTACCGTGCATTGTAAACCCAATATAAATAGATGAATGAATACAAAATTAAAGAATATTTCAGTCAACTATGATTTGTTGACTTTTTTCAGGGCATGCCAGGTCTGAAGGGCGATACGGGCACAATAGGCGCTCTGGGCCCTAACGGCGATAAGGGACAACAAGGAGAGTCAGGAAAAGAGGGTCCGCCAGGCCCAGAGGGACGCAAAGGACCTAATGGGCCCCCAGGACCATCAGGCGCCAAGGGTGAAAGGGTAAATATCTATTATACCAAATCTAACATCCACAAATATGTGCCTGTCTTTTTTCACGCATGAAAAGGTTGTGAAGGTGTATAATTTCAGCTATAAGTTAAATAAAGTGAAGTTAAAGTTCAATATGCGTAATGCAATATATATATATATATATATATATATATATATATATATATATATATATATATATATATATATATACACATATATATATATATATATATATATATATATATATATATCTATATATATATATATATATATATATATATGTATATATATATATATATATATATATATATATATATATATATATACATATATATATATATATATATATATATATATATATATATATATATATATATATATATATATATATATATCCATACGTACGGCTGGAAGAACAAATCCCTGTTTTTCAATTTGATGTGTTTACTTTTCAGTTTTACATTTTTGCATCTTGTAATTTTATTATATCTTCATAACTACAGATTCATAAGGTTCATTATTCACATTAATTTTTTTAGAAACATATGATTTAAAAAACATGTTTCTTCATTTCATCTTTCATTTTTTCATTTTTTATTATATAATGTTTTTCACAATACATGGATACATAAATATAATCTAATAACTTCTAATTATTGAAAAACAGAACCCACATAAGCCAAAGCCTGTGTGTGGGAAAGGAGGAAAAGTTGATACATATGAATGCAATATATACCAAGAGGGAACGGTTCTTGATATAATATTGGTACATAGATGTGTATAAGCTGGGTACATTTCATGTATTTAGAAAGAGAAAGGTTGAATTTAATAGTAAATCATGATTTATGTTGGAAATTTAGGATGGTTGAAACCGAATGTTATTGAGGTTTAGTTCGATCAAAGTTGAACTGTTGTGGTCTAATAGTGCCCATTAGTGATCAAGAAAGTGACTTTAATTATCAAAAAGAAAATTCCAAAAGTCATGTCTAATGTCGTGAAGCCAGCGAATCAATTTGTGCTTGAATGAATTATAGTTTATTGATGAAGTTATGATTTTAGGTAAATTATTGAACATTTTCGGACCAAGATATGCACTTTGCCTTTGTCCCAGTGATGTTAACATTTTGGGAATTTTTAATTGACCATCTTCCGTCGACCTGGTGTGTTGCACTTGATTGGAAATGGTGAAAATATTTTTGTTCTTAAAAGTGTGAAGTACTAAAACTTTAGGATATAATTTCCTAAAACTGTATACTTTAATTTCTTCAAAAACTTCATTAGTTAGGAAGCTTCTAGGGCGTTTTATTATTGTTTTTAATATTGATTTCTGAACCTTTTCGAGTGGGTTGAAGTGAGTCTTGAGACTTCCACCCCAAACTAGTATTGCATAATGAATATAAATGTTTGGGCAAATGCATAATATATTATTTTCAGAATAGTCAGATTCAAGATTGGTCGAGTCTATAAAATTTATAACTGATTGTTCTTAATCTATGTGAAGTTGAAATTATGTGATTTTTCAAAATTGAGGTGATTGTCATGGTCACACCCAGGTATTTAGTATTGGAAGTTTTCATAATTGCATGACAACTGCACGATTGATCCTTTACTGAACAAGATGATGAATGCATTTTCAGACTCATATTCTGTGCTATAAGATTATCTTAACACGAGAATGATACGAATACTGTTTTATCTAAATTCAGTGATAGTAAATTTGTATTCAGCCACTGGTATACAAGTCGGAGTCCATTTTCAGCTATTATTCTGGTCTCATCAAACGTGTTGCCATAAAAGATTATAGCAGTGTCATCAGCAAATGAAATCAGCTTGCCACCAATTTCCAAATTACAAAGGTTATTAATATAAATTAAGAAAAGTACCGGTCCCAACACAGTGCCCTACGGAATGCCAAATTGTATTTCTCTAGGTTTACTCAGCTGATCGTTAATTTTAACAAATTGGGTTCTGCATGAGAGGTAGCTTTTCAATAAACCTAGTGGATTTCCTCGTATACCACAAGTTTCTAATTTGTGCAAAAGCAATGAGTCGTCAACCGTATCAAAAGCCTTCGCCAGATCCAAGAAAACAGCAACAGTTTTGTGTGACTTTTATAAATTATCTGATATATCAGAGGTGAGAGCATAGATTGCATCTTGGAACTAGTATTCACTCTGAAACCAAATTGTGAGCTTGAGATAACATTATGTTCTTCAAAAAATGATACAAGTATGAATTTAATACATTTCTCCAGTAATTTAGAAAAATGGGTGAGTAGCAAAATGGGTCGATAATTTTCAGGCTTAGTTCTATCTTTCGATTTGAAAATAGGTTCGATTTGAGCTATTTTGAATGTTTCGGGAAAAATCCCTTTTTTGAAACATGAATTGAATATGTGTACAATTGGCGTGAGAATATATATTTCAATAGCTTTAATAGTCGACACTCTGATATTATCTATCCCACAGGCAGAATCATCCTTGAGGTGCGTTATGTACTGAGATATTTTACGAGTTGTAACATCATTGAATACAATTGATGTCTCAAGATGAGTCTCGATTTGGTTTATATCATGTATTGGTGGATTAGTTAGATGAGCGTAGCGAAGCTTTCCATTTCACACCCTGAAAAAAAATGGGCTTCGTTTTTATGTTTTTTTTTTTTTTTTTTTTTTTTTTTTGGAATTATGTACGCGGCATACAGGTCAGAGAAATGAATCAATCAACTTGAAACTTTTTCTTAACGTTGGTGTCATACCAGAATAGATTGGGATTGTTATTCAGAGGAATCGGTCGGAACGTTTTTCCGGAAAATAATCGGAAAGTTTGGAAAATCCTCATAAGAATAACCCGGAGGAAAAATACTTGAAAAACAAGAATTTTTCAAAAGCTCTCAAATTCTCAAAGAATATGAAAAATACTATTTCACCGCTTTTCAGAAATTTTCACAACAATCGAATGAGAAATTATGAAGAAAACGCAATAAAAGTGTACATTTTATTGAATATTTGGATCAATTGAATTTGCAAAGTGTATATGCGACAGGTTGCAGCACTATAAATATCAGCAAGTTGCAGGTAAGGTTTTTGAACGTTTGAAGTAATCCAAGGTCCGTAGATGTAAATTGAGCGGACAAGTTATTTTTCATTCTAGACTTCCATACTTCAAAGCTCATCTCACAACGCGCATCCCGCGTTTTCCTAGTAGTTTTGATTTTGTTAGCTAAGAATAGACCAATATCAGTGAAATAATCGACAAAACAATCTGCCATTTCCTCGAGTTTATCAGACGAGTTGATTATTAGATGAGCGTAGCGAAGCTTTCCATTTCACACCCTAAAAAATAATGGGCTTCGTTTTTATGTTTTTTTTTTTTTTTTTTTTTTTTTTTTTGTAATGAATGAATATTAGGGTTTTAAGGCGCATCGACAGCGAGGTCATTTAGCGCTTTTTTTTTTTTGTAATTATGTACGCGGCATACAGGTCAGAGAAATAAATCAATCAACTTGAAACTTTTTCTGAACGTTGATGTCATACCAGAATAGGTTGGGATTGTTATTCAGAGGGATCGGTCAGAAGGTTTTTCCGGAAAATAATCGGAAAGTTTGGAAAATCCTCATAAGAATAACCCGGAGGAAAAATACTTGAAAAACAAGAATTTTTCAAAGGCTCTCAAATTCTCACAGAATATGAAAAATACTATTATACACCTTTTCAGAGATTTTTACAACAATCGAATGAGAAATAATGAAGAAAACGCAATAAACGTGTACATTTTATTGAATATTTGGATCAATTGGTTTTGCAAAGTGTTTATGCGACAGGTTGCAGGTTACTATAAATATCAACAAGTTGCAGGTGAGGTTTTTGAACGTTTGAAGTTAGTCAAGGTTTGTAGATGTAAATTGAGCTGACAAGTTATTTTTCATTCTAGATTGCCATACTTCTAAGCTCATCTCACAACGCGCATCCCGCGTTTTCCTAGTTGTATCATTAACAAGTAAATCATTCATTTCGTTATATGATTTTTTATCGACTGACCCGTCAGTCATCTCATTAGATGAGCGTAGCGAAGCTTTCCATTTCACACCCTGAAAAAAATGGGCTTCGTTTTTATGTTTTTTTTTTTTTGTAATAATGTACGCGGCATACAGGTCAGAGAAATGAATCAATCAACTTGAAACTTTTTCTGAACGTTGGTGTCATACCAGAATAGGTTGGGATTGTTTTTCAGAAAAATCGGTTTGACGGTTTTTCCGGAAAATAATCGGAAAGTTTGAAAAATCCTCGTAAGAATAACCCGGAGGAAAAATACTTGAAAAATAAGAATTTTTCAAAAGCTCTCAAATTTTCACCGAATATGAACAATTACTATTATACACCTTTCCAGAGATTTTTGCAACAATCGAATGAGAAATAACAAAGAAAGCGCATTAAAGGTGTACATTTTATTGAATATTTGGAATATTTGAATAGTTTTCACGTTTTAAATCATTGTTCACCTTCTTGCATTCGTTGATATCAGATGAGAGAACTTGAATCAACTTTGTCTGTTGTTTGTTCTCAGCAAGAAGGTCGTCGAATGATTTAGATTGAAATTCAATTGATTTTGATATTTCCTTCATTGTATTTCTTTCATTGTGTTTTCTTCATTATCTGATTCATTTTTATGTTCACCTATCCTACATAACTCTTTAAGGGATTTGTGGATTCATGTCCAGTGTCAATTTTATTTTGTTATCTTATAAAGAGCCTTTAAAAAAAGGAAATGGTGTCATTTGTGACGCGGTATGACAGCACTATTTTCGGTATGTGATGAATAGCTGGTTGCAAAGATCACATCACATGACTTGTTTGTTTTACTCCCATGGCAACCCTGGCGCACTCATTTACTGAGCATGACCACAATGTCTTGATCTATGAATCATTTCATTTTAAGTATGTTTTGTAATATTCTTCAAGTTGGTTTCTATCGTATTCATAATTGAAGGGATTAGAGGCAAAGTGGACCAACCCAATTTTTTTCTCGAAATGATCTATTCGAACCACTTAATTCGTAATGTGTTATTATTTTTTTTTTCAACGCTAGTTTCAGAGGTTTGAACATGTGGACCAAGCTTTCTGGCCCCCATTATATTTTGGAGCAAAACGGACCGACCCACATTGGAAGTGTTTTGTTTTGACTTTTGGGTTGGTCCACTTTGCTTCTGATCCCTTCAATTGTATATTGCATTTATTCATTAATCTACACTTGAGAAATCAAGGATAGTGAAATAGTTTGATTCATTATTTGTTATTGTTTTGCCAACATGAATATTAACTTTCACTTGTAATGCCCGCACACAAGATTCAGTTCTTAAGCGGGATTTTTCTTCTTTTTTTTTCTTGATCTTTGCAATGTTGATCTACATATGTTTGGTTCACTTTTTATCACTGTTTGTATTGTTTTCTTGTACTGTGTAAATAAGATGCAGAGTAAAAATATTCATAAATTGCAATTGCAATGTCCAGGGCAATCCTGGGGCGGGCGGGGCGACAGGACGCGACGGGTTGGCGGGACAGCGGGGACTTCCAGGACCTCCAGGACCAATGGGATCGCCAGGTGATTATAACTATCACAATCACTCAGATGATCCGATACTAAAAGGCATCACAATATGAAAGTAGGCCTGTTTGTTTGTGTTGCACCAACCTGAACTAAAGTGTTGCTGGTGCAAGAAAGAAATGCGTCATATTACGGGTTTGGTGCAGGAAATGATCCCTAAATATTGAGGTACATACAAACACGATAGTGCCAATTTCAACGGTTCCTAGACGCGAATTTTCAAAATTGGAAAAGTTATTTGGGTTGAATCACCGGAGACGTAATTCTGCATGTCAACTTACTTGAAAATAACCACAACCCTTATTCAAATATACAATTTTTAATTCTCATCGGTTCGTATTTGATGAGCGTCAACAACTTGTCAGTCAACATAGTGTCCACCTACAATTTGATTTTAGCGCCTGCCATCTTGAACTGAACTAAGCACACTAGCTCCGAAGCTGGTGTAGAACTACTTGAACTAGTGCAAGTGAACTGGGACAAACAAACACGAGAGTGTAGCTTTGGTGCAACACCACGGTTACAAACAAACACAAAAGTGCAAGAACTGAAGAACTAGTTCAAGTAGTTCAGGGCCAGGGGCGGATTCAGGTCATATTCATGGAGGGGGGGGGGCGATTTCAGTTTGAAAAAAATGCCACAAGAGAACAGTTATGCAACGGCTCGTTTTTGCGAAGCCGGCAACCCGCGGGGGACAAGGGGGGAAGGTCCCCTTCTGGACCCGCAGGAATTTTTTTGAAATTAAACCCATTTTTAATACGGTTCTGCGTATTTCAGATGAGGATCAGATGCTGAAATCATTCTACTTAAGGAATGAAAAATGGCTCCAAAAAACAATATTTGTAGCTGCAGACCGTTCAGTATCATTTTAGCACCTCGGGCAAGCACGCAATTGCGCAGTCAATTGTGCGCCCCCGAACTGAGTGTGCATATCGATGGTGAATGCAAGGAGGGAGCCATGCCCCGCAGGGAAATTTTGGAAAATATATTTTTTTAAATACAATTCCACGGGTTCTAGGAACAACACAAAATTTCTGAAATGCAAGGATTTTAACAAGAATATTTTTTCCAAATGGCTGTTCCAAGCAAATAAAACGCTGAATCAATCCGTCTTTCAATAACAGTGATATTTGAATATGAAAACATTTACTCTATCCAGTTATATGGATAAAATGCCATTAATTTCATTTATAGAATACGATTACTGATAGAAAGTCACAAATGGGCGCCGATAGCGCCCTTAAATTTGGCCACCGGGCAACCGCCCTCTTTGCCCACCCCTAGAAACGACCCTCTTCGTTTTTATCATCGTTATTTACAAACATCTTAATATATCATTCAAAACCTGAAAGAAGCGTAGGCCTAGTGTTGTTTGTTGATTCTTGCTGACTATAAACTACATAGGCCTACAAGATCTGACATTTTGAAACAGTAGGCCTACTCCCGATTCATTCTCAATGCAATTATGTAAAATATGAAATCATGGCATACATAGCTTTATAGATATTTATTTCTTCTCTCTTCCTATTTTTTTCCTTTCTTTCTTTCTTTCTTTCCTTCTCTCTACTTATTTTCCTTTCTTTCTATTTATTTTCGTCGCTTCCGATTCATGGCGGGGGATACACCCCCTCCGCCCCCCCCCCCCCCTGTATCCGCCCCTGTTCAGGACAAACAAACAGATCTTATGTCTGCCACTGCAGATAGAAAGAATATATTTTCAGATCAATTGTGATGAAGATTACATTTTTTTGTTCACATGCTTGGAAATAATGATGGTTTATTTGCTACAAAATAAGCAACAAATGCGTTGTTGGAATATGAAATGTATATATGAATGTGATGGAAAGCTATTCGATAGAAAAGGTTGCAGATACGCTGTCATTGTTGAAAAGTGGAACTAGTAAAAAGTCACAAAATAAAACGCGCGCATACTTCAACAATGACGTTGATTGAAATATTCTATTGTTGACAGTTTTTTGTAATCTTTCGTAGGCCATATTGCATTCAGAAGCGCATTCCGTTGTTACTTTTCGTCTCGAATATTTGCACCTTGTGTTCCAAACAATGGACGACTCGCAATAGGCGTGGCTTCACCAGTAGGCCAGTAGGATCCATATCATTTGTAGTCATTTGAAGATACCCCGATTGGATATTTTAAATTCACTACTTTCTAACAGCCCAGTTGATTGGACGGTATGATTTGTGACGTCAAGGGGGTGGAGACTGCGAGTCATCTTGACTACAGTTCTAACAGCTCAGTTGATTGGGCGGTATGATTTGTGAGGTCAAGGGGGCGGAGACTGCGAGTCGTCTTGACTACAGTTCTAACAGCTCAGTTGATTGGACGGAATGATTTGTGAGGTCAAGGGGGCGGAGACTGCGAGTCGTCTTGACTACAGTTCTAACAGCTCAGTTGATTGGGCGGTATGATTTGTGAGGTCAAGGGGGCGGAGATTGCGAGTCGTCTTGACTACAGTTCTAACAGCTCAGTTGATTGGGCGGTATGATTTGTGAGGTCAAGGGGGCGGAGACTGCGAGTCGTCTTGACTACAGTTCTAACAGCTCAGTTGATTGGACGGTATGATTTGTGAGGTCAAGGGGGCGGAGACTGCGAGTCGTCTTGACTACAGTTCTAACAGCCCTGTTGATTAGACGGTGTGATTTGTGACGTCATGGGGGCGGAGACTGCGAGTCATCTTGACTACAGTTCTAACAGCCCTGTTGATTGGACGGTATGATTTGTGACGTCATGGGGGCGGAGACTGCGAGTCATCTTGACTACAGTTCTAACAGCTCAGTTGATTGGACGGTATGATTTCTGACGTCATGGGGGCGGAGACTGCGAGTCGTCAAATATGTCACTGGCTTCCTGTACTAATCATTACCCATTACTCACTACCCAATCAAAAGTAATTTTTACCCAACCCAATGAAATGGAACGTATCGTTTGCTACCTCTTATTTCATTCATCTAATTTTTACAGTTTCTTAAATGAGTTCCATTGTAATCAATATTGCCCATGTGGTACCCGATCCGAACGACCCTAACCAGTCATTCTTGGCAATAATTAGACGAGCTTTAGCGAGGATTCAATTTGACATACTGAAAAAAATTGGTGTTCGTTTTTATGTTTTTTTTTTTTGTTTTGTTTTTATGTTTTTTGTCGGTTCTCCACAGGTCAAACGGCTACAGCTATCAACTTCAATATATGTTCATAACGGTTCCTCATCTAGCTTAGATCTGTATAGTTTTGTGGCATTATCGGATGGTAACTTTTTTTTTATGAATTCAAGAAATTTCAAAAATGCTCATTAAAACAACACGGCGGAGAAATAAAGATGATATTTTTTTTTTCAAAAAAATGAAATTCCGCGTGAAGTTGATTTACATTTTGATACACATTTCTGAAATTTTTCAGCTTGATCGGGTGAGCCATTTCGAAGATGAACCATAAAATGTGCTAAATTGGTACCACTCGAAGCAGTTTTTACCCATTTCTAACTTAAATGTCACCCAATTGGCGAATGTAGGCAAAAGTTTGGCAAAGAAGTCGACATACTATTACTTTCCGCTCGTCTAACAACGCGTGTATAGCGTTTTCCTAGTTATGAAACAATTCAAAATGAATTATTATTATTGCTTCTCGAATCTCCCCTTGGTCGACACATCCGCGCGTCAACAGTCTCAGCTGGAGTGTCGGGGAAATACCTCTCCTGGAAGCCTCTACTCCCACTACTTCCTCTACTTCCACTCCTGCTTCCGTCGCTAATGCGTTTCTTTGGAAATCTATTATTTACCTTATTTCTCTGAACACTATTGTCAAAATACATGAATACATATTTTAAGGTAGACAACGTAGTTGAATATTACAATTTACAAAATGACAGAACAATTTACATTTAAGAAATAATAACAAAAAACCAAAATTGATGTGTGATGACTGTAAAAACACTGTAGAATTACTTATTGGACAAAACCAAATGTTGCAAGTGTTTAAGCGAAATGGATCATGGTATTTCCGTGCTACCGTTCACAATGAGGAAATGTGGTATAGTGATATGGTATAAGGAATAAGAAATGAAATAAATCCATTTTTCATGGCAGTTCCTTACAACAGCAAGATTCTGTCCAATCAGATAACGTTACTAATGGAGTCAAATGACTACCGTTTATGGTGAACGCAAATTTATGGAATAGTAATTTACTAATAGTTTATAATAAGATTTAAAATACAGTATATATACATTTATTATTATTATTCATTATTCACCGTATTATTATAATGCTTTATTTTGGTATTTACTAATGTAAATTCATGAAATGAGCTACTGGCAAATCTAAAGTTGAAATAAATGACAATAGATCATTTTCGGAAACAATGAGTCATCTAGCGGCGATCGTTCGAACTAGAACGGGATGTTATTACCCGAGTTCGAAAGTCCCATGCTGCCAATGCTATTTAGCACGTTCGATTTATATTATTGTGCGTTACAGTGAGCGTATTAAGTTATAAAATCATATTAGCTTCAACATTAATATGTTCACTAAATACTGAGAGATTTACACACTGTCAGAGTGAGTAAGATGAGAGATAATGCAAGTTATATATCTTGTTGTTTTGCCTTTAATCCTATGGATAAGCGGGCTGACTTTTTGAACAGTACTATGAAACTCCCAGAATGCAATACCAGCGATCTCGGCTGCTAGAAGGCGTGATGCGCCTGCGCGTTAAATCATGAAAATGGTCTATTGTGGCCGACCTATGACTATATAACACTATACACTATACAATATTCCATATTCCATAATCACTATTTCAATTGTGAACTAGGCTTCAACACGCATAATAAGAAGGTCAAATGACTTTTCCATTAGAAAAGAACACTTGAACAATAAACAAAGACTGTTCGTGAAGACTTTCATGTTAAAGTACATAATAACCCTGCCCTGTAACTAGATTTCAACGAATAATGGTGATATTTATTTCCCTAATCTCAGAGAAAAATAGAAATTCTCATCCAAATTTCAGAAATTATATTTGATTCATTAGTCTTTCAGGACCCGACCCATTATCTGAATCGTGACGTAGACATTACTCGATTCTGTTCATGTTTCTATACAGAATCGGTAATGCCTACGTCATGACTCGTGGTCTCTGAATCGTGACGTAGACATTACTCGATTCTGTTCTTGTTTCTATACAGAATCGGTAATGCCTACGTCATGACTCGTGGTCTCTGAGTCGTGACGTAGACATTACTCGATTCTGTTCTTGTTTCTATACAGAATCGGTAATGCCTACGTCATGACTCGTGGTGAGTCGTGATTTAGACACCACTCGATTCTCTTCATGTTTCTATACAGGATTGGTAATGCCTACGTCATGACTCGTGGTCTCTGAGTCGTGATTTAGACATCACTCGATTCTGTTCATGTTTCTATACAGGATCGGTAATGCCTACGTCATGACTCGTGGTCTCTGAGTCGTGACGTAGACACCACTCGATTCTGTTCATGTTTCTATACAGAATCGGTAATGCCTACGTCATGACTCGTGGTCTCTGAGTCGTGACGTAGACATTACTCGATTCTGTTCTTGTTTCTATACAGAATCGGTAATGCCTACGTCATGACTCGTGGTCTCTTGAGTCGTGATTTAGACACCACTCGATTCTCTTCATGTTTCTATACAGGATTGGTAATGCCTACGTCATGACTCGTGGTCTCTGAGTCGTGATTTAGACATCACTCGATTCTGTTCATGTTTCTATACAGGATCGGTAATGCCTACGTCATGACTCGTGGTCTCTGAGTCGTGATTTAGACACCACTCGATTCTGTTCATATTTCTATACAGGATCGGTAATGCCTACGTCATGACTCGTGGTCTCTGAGTCGTGATTTAGACACCACTCGATTCTGTTCATATTTCTATACATAATAGGTATAATGCCTACGTCATGACTCGTGGTCTCTGAGTCGTGACGTAGACATTACTCGATTCTGTTCATGTTTCTATACAGGATCGGTAATGCCTACGTCATGACTCTTGGCCTCTGAGTCGTGACGTAGACACCACTCGATTCTGTTCATATTTCTATACATAATAGGTATAATGCCTACGTCATGACTCGTGGTCTCTGAATCGTGACGTAGACACCACTCGATTCTGTTCATATTTCTATACATAATAGGTATAATGCCTACGTCATGACTCGTGGTCTCTGAGTCGTGACGTAGACACCACTCGATTCTGTTCATGTTTCTATACAGGATCGGTAATGCCTACGTCATGACTCTTGGTCTCTGAGTCGTGACGTAGACACCACTCGATTCTGTTCATGTTTCTATACATAATAGGTATAATGCCTACGTCATGACTCGTGGTCTCTGAGTCGTGACGTAGACACCACTCGATTCTGTTCATGTTTCTATACAGGATCGGTAATGCCTACGTCATGACTCTTGGTCTCTGAGTCGTGACGTAGACACCACTCGATTCTGTTCATGTTTCTATAAAGGAACGGTAATGCCTACGTCATGACTCGTGGTCTCTGGGGGATAAGAACATTAATTATGATTTCTGAAATTGAGATGATCTCTTCAAGTTTTCTCCAAAATCAGGGAAATAAATATCGTTAATATTCTTTAAACTTTAGTCTCGTTATTCTGATAGCCTTTAATAATGACAATTGATCTTGATATGGTGTGTAATTATCTTCAATTTAATCAGTAGAGGTTGATTTGACGTCATGTTTCAGGCGAGGATGGAGATAAGGGGGACGGGGGTCCTCCCGGAGAAAAGGGGTTCAAAGGGTCAAGAGGAGAAGCGGTAAGTCCACCACTGTTTCAAGTACTCATCAAATCCTCTCAGTGTTGTTTGCTTCAGGAATTACAAAGGTTTCAAAAAGATTTGCTTGTGTAGAGTTCTGTCGGAGCCTTCTAAGTGTAGGCCTATAACCGGAATACATTGTGAACAGTGCGGGAGTATAATTTCAGCTCAATTATATATTATATATCTTATATATTATACATGTATGTAACTTGATATGTTTGTTTGAGAATTATACAAAAAGTTCCACGCAATACGTTCAGTGGCGCAATCTATATACGGAATGACGTCGTATTTAGTGGTACATTAAGCTGGATCCATAGTGACACAGCTGCACGGCTTTTTACGTCCCGGGAGTCGGTTTCTAAGTGGAACTGAAGAAACAAAAGTTAAAGGACATCATAACTCTGAAAATAGACTTTTGTGAATAATTACGATAATAATCTCAGAGAAAACTAGAAATTATAATTTCAATTTCATATATTATGCTAAACACTTTTGTCCTCCAAGACCTCGAGTCATGACGTAGGCATTACTGATTCCGTATAGAAACTATATTATGTAGAAAAAAAAAGTTTCAATTCATTTCAACTTTCAACTGTACGTTGAATGCTGGTGCAATATATAAGAAACTATGGTAGTTTTTACCGGGGTAACAGCACATCTTGGTTCTTATTTTTTTGTATTTAAAATCTATAATTTATAATTATTTTTATCATCTGTATATATATATATATATATATATATATATATATATATATATATATATATATATATATATATATATATATATATATATATATATATATACACTATATATATATATATATATATATATATATATATATATATATATATATATATATATATATATATATATATATATATATATATATATATATATATATATATATATATAGTGTATATATAGTGTATATATTCTGTATAGAAACATGAACAGAAGCGAGTAATGTCTACGTCACGATTCAGAAAATGGGACGGGTCCTGGAGGACAAATTGATTAATTATAGACCTAATATCTGAAATTGAGATGAGGATTTCTAGTTTTGTTCAAAATGAGGGAAATAAATATCGTCATCACTCGCTAAAATCTATAGTTTCAGGGCTGTGATGGCCATTAAGAATCCCAACATTTGTGTAGATATTTTCGTTTCTGTGGTTAAACTGAGCAAAATGAAAACTTCACCATAACTCCCCTGTGAACGAGATGTAGGCCTAGATTAGAGTCGCTACGGTAACGGTGGCATTGTTGAACTTACAAAAAATATGATTTTCGTAAAAAAACAAATGTTATTGTTAACATGATCATATACTGAGCAGTGTATAGTTCGATGTGAAGGCGACAGTTGCGCTAGCAGCACGCGGATACCTGGAAATACTTCACTTTGACGACGCGAGTGGGTTTAGGTCTTTATATTACGATAGAGTCTGTTGGTATCACTGTATGGTGACGGTTACGTTGGTCACGATACGTAATTACATACTCTGGATGTAGACCATTTGTCGAAAATATATTTTCTTCATTAGCTCGACTTTTACAAAAAAAAAACTCAAATGTGTTTTTCAAATAAGCTCATATAAATGTGAGTTTGAGAGTCGCATTATAATGTATGGTTAGATAATTTCTCTTGAAAAAAAAAAATTTCATCACAACCTAAATCGGTCCATCAATTTTTTCCTCATTATACCTGTAGGAATACTGAAACAGAACTGGATAATTTGTGGATACAATTTTTCAAAATTGCATTTGATTAAAATCAGAAAAAACCTAAAAAAAAAAACACATAAGAATAAAATGACGCTTAAAATAACCATTCGGAAACAGTGAAAATGGGGATTGATAAAAAAAATGGAATTATACCGAGACGCGTGGCTGAGTTGAAACACACTGAACCGTCATTCGGGAGACTGGGGTTCGATTCCCGCCATGGCCGATCATCCTGACAGGGGTTTTTCGTGGTTTCCCTCTGTCGTTCAGGTCAATACTGGGATGGTTCTTTAACAACAGGCGATGACCGACTCCTTCCCACCATCCAAAACAACTAATAAAACAACCTTTCATCTCATCATCCCATCATCTCATTCATCATCCACTGACGCCAATATATCGTAGCAATCCGTATAGTGCGTCGTTAAAAACCCAATATATATTTTTAAAAAATGGAATACCACCAATTATCGATGAATTGATCGATCAGATTATCGCTGAATCAATCGATGATCGATCAATTGACACTGGAACACTAACAAAGCTTCGCCAGATAGTAATTGCGTGATCACCAATGTTATTATCTGATCATACTTGAAACTCCGTTCGAATGTTAAGCCAGTGACATGTTAAGCTCAGTGAAACAGTGAAAATGGAAATCGATCTGTACGGTATTGACACAGACGACATTGGTTTAGGTTTGTGTCAAGTTTCAGTTGGAATAATTAGTCTCTATTGTAGGGTCCTGCCGGATCGGCGGGCTCGCAAGGACCTAGAGGAGAGCCGGGAGCAATAGGACCTGTGGGAGAGAAGGGACCACCCGGAGAGATCGGGAGACAAGGTATGAACAAGCCCTGGTATAACTTGATACCAACAGAAATAATCTTCTATAATATCATATGTGTAGAATGTAGATCATACAATATAAAATAAACTTCGTTTGAAGTATGGAAAAAATTGTCCATTTTTTTGAAAAGTATCAGCATTATACGTATTCTAATTTTTCTTTATAAGTATTATTTATTATAAGTTTGTTTAATGAGTAAATTTGAAATTAGTGCCCTAATTTATTTTTGGATGGTAAGATCGCCCTTGTAGTGCCCTGTCCAAACGATCCAACTTGGTCATCTGCAGTATTAGTTGGGGAACAAAATCAAGAGCTCATTACTCGTATGAGGTGTCCTTCTATTCATCAATTGTGTTTTTATATTTGCCTGTGTTATTGAATTGAATAGAATTAAATTTTATTTTCAATTGAAATTGAATTAAAAACTTTGTGCCATGCTTTGAGTGTTGATAATCTGAAATTATCATCTCATTTTGAACCTCTTTTTTGTATTTCCAATTGTGAAATCATTTTTAAAATCTGAGACTATACAGCATGATTACAATAGGTTAAATCATCAACGTTCCAATATCCAATTCAAAATATTATATATTAATAATCGTGAAATATTGAAGACTGTGAGTGAATGTGAGTTGGCTTGCAGGATCAAAGGGAGAGGACGGTCCCACGGGAATAGCTGGATCAACAGGTGCGCCAGGAAGTCAAGGAATGCCTGGAGTGCCGGGAATCAAAGGAGATCACGGAGACGATGGTGCCAGGGGTGAGTTCCATACGCAATATTATTCAAACTAACATATTATAATTTACTCATATTTTCAACTCTATACTATCTTTCCATTCTCTATCAAATATACATCTTGATTTGATCTGCAATTTCGTCTTTGTCTTTATGTACACATTTCTAATACTATTAGGAAAACGCGTTATGTGTTCTTGCGTTGATAAATGAGCTATAGGGACAGTAAAATTGAAGTATCTCAATCGTTTGGTCAGCAAAGTCAAAATATAATTTCGAAAATTATTCTAAATTAAGGATATGTGAGTGAAGATTCATTGAACAAGTATTTTTCTAGTATAAATTGCATCAAAAATTCTATCTAAATCGACAGAAACGTGTATCATATTTTCCATTTCTCATTCCTCATTTTTCATATTTATTATAAAGTATTTATAATTAAGTCAGTTCTCATATTAAACCTTGTATCGCCCGGATTCCTTGCATATTATTCTCTCAGTAGCTTCAACAAATTAATTTGAAATTGATATTAGAAACATTTAATATTATATTTTACCATTATGATATAATTTTACATCACTTATTATTATTACCATCGTTTTTTTTTATTACTCGGAAGGATATATTGTTTCATGAGAACAGAGCTTGTTACATCCTTCCCAAGAGACGTCGTAAAACGATAAAAACATCTACTATAGAAGCATTCGAGAGAGATTGAAAAGAATCATCTATGAATATTGATAAACTACATAATTTGCTGAAAAAACATTGCGTCAACAATTTGACACAATATTAGTTTCTAAGCTGACTCCTGTTCTTACTTGTCGAAGGTCCCGAGGGTCAAGCGGGTCCGCCTGGAGAGCAGGGCAATCGAGGAACGAAAGGAGCGGACGGTATCCCGGGGTGAGTAGACTGTTTTACACGCGTGGAGGTGCCGGGTTTCCCTTGACTTGAATCATGAATTAGTGGTTTTCTTGAGTTTTAAGGAATATTCTGCTCATAGTACCATCAGTAGATATAAAATTACTAGGAAGACGCAACATATGCGTTGTTGAATGAGTGATATAGTCATATTTATATGAAAATGAGTTGAAAACAATTATGCCTTCCTGTTTCATTCAATAATAATCTCAATAGTTTTAACTTGTTTCTTGGTTTCTTAAGAGCCCGCATCTTGGACAGATTAACAGGGTGCACTTCCGCCACATATATCTCAAGAACTACAAACATTACGGACTTGCGATAAAATGCAATGAATAGATAATCACAATTCACCCTCACAATTGGATATGCTTAATCGAAAATTGAAGAATAATTTTATTATGGAGCAATAATTGAATCAAAATGTGTCTTATTTGATGGTATTCATCGCTTAATTTCCGGTTACCGAATAATAGTAGAAATGAATTACAAACGCACATCCTTAAGTTCAACTTTGATTATCAATATTTGAAATTCTGATTTGCCTGTAATGTCACAGTTTTCTCAATTTCCTTGGCCAAAATGTGTAATGTAACTAGATTTTGTCAAAATTTTGAAATGAAAAACTCCTCCATCTAGCGGTAGCTACTGGAACTCTTTCAATAGTATCCCCTTTTCACTTTTCAACCCACAACCATACTTGTTAACGCTCACCAAACTTGGATCGAGCATTTTGAAGAGAAACATTCTCAGCTTTAATTGATGTAAGAATATTACAATACATAATTTTTTTCATCAAAACGGCTGACCAAATTTACATGAAACGTCAGATTAATGTGTATCATTATTATATTTTGAATTCCGTGAGAATTTTAATCCATTCAAGAGATATATTTTAATACAAGTACATGTAGGTCCATAAGTGAGAGGTACAAGTTAGAAGTAGATGTGAAATTATGATTTTCTGTTAATTGATACTGTTTTGAAAATGAAGAAGTTGAAAGATAGGAAAGAAAATGAATGATTTTCTCTGTTATAACTCATAATGTCCAAGTTCACATCAAATAATGCCGTATTGATTGTCAGCCCTCCAGGTCCAGAAGGTTTACAGGGTCCTAAGGGAGAAAGCGGGAATGCGGGTCCTCCGGGACCAACGGGAATCGATGGGAAACATGTAAGTATATTGATAAATTTTCACAACTTCAACAAATCTAAATATTGTGCGAGATCTACAAAACTGATATCTTCAGAATGTAGGCCTATATAACTTATAATAATCTATAGTACAACTTGAGTCCATGGCAGTCGATTTAGCGAAATATCAATTTTTTGTGATAACTTTTGAACGGTATGAGATATCAAAATTCTCATATGCGAGAAACACAGATAATTATAATAGCTTCAAGATGACATAAGTTATAACTATTTAAGTCATGTCACATAACTGTCAAGCGTATAGCTAAAAAATGTGTTTATTTAGCTGTATACGCTTGAAAGTCATGCGACATGACTTAAATAGTTATAACTTATGTCATCTTGAAGTTATTATAATTATCTGTGTTCCTAGCGTATTAGAATTTTGATAGAGAGATAAGTTTATTAAAAAAACACTGCCGTCAAAACGGTTGCCACACGGACACAGTATAACAAAATTTATAAAAACAATGCATTATTTTTTTAAAATAAGAGAATTAAATATGAAAAAAATATAAGAGACATTATTTTAAAAAACTTTTCCGTAATACAAAAATTGAATATCAAGAGTAATATAAAAGAATGTGTTTGAGAAAAAAAAATAATGGAATGGTAATAAAGGTGAGTTGGTGAAACAAAAGAACAAACGCGAATATAAATAACACCAAGGTGAGAATAGAAAATTAAATAAGATGTTGACCGTATAAATGATTTCTTAAAATGGCAATTGATCCTCTCAAAGCCAATAAACTTATATGTTCTATTATATCCTTTCCAATTAAACCGTTCTACCAATTTTACCGTTCAAAAGTTATCACAAAAAACTGATATTTCGCTAAATCGACTGCCATGGACTCGACTTATAATCGCTTATAGGCCTAACCTAATATAAATGTGACTTATCGTTTCCAGGGTGATCGTGGTCCTTTAGGCCCTAAAGGCGAGGAAGGCAAAGCAGGTCCCCAGGGCGCCCCAGGGCCACGAGGAATAATAGGTCCTGAAGGTCCCAAAGGAAGCGCAGGACCTCCTGGATTTCCAGGCTCGTCGGGAGAACCAGGTAACACATAACAAACTGTTGACTACATATTCATTGAATCACTCATCAGCACGAAAAAGGGGTAAGACGTGTAAAATGATATTTTAATGGTTCTAAGAATATTAATTTAGCCACTGAACCAGCATCTTCAACGATATTGACTGAGGTTTTTCGTGGTATTCCTTAATCTTTAAAGTACATCACAATACTGAAACTAAATTTCAACGAATATTGACAATTTCAATTTTCCTAATTTTAGAGAAAACTAGGAATTCTCATCTCAATTTCAAACATTATAATCGATTTATTTGTCCTCCAGGACTCGGCCCTTTTTTCTGAGTCGTTACGTAGACATTACTTGATTCTGTTTATGTTTCTATACATAAATGGTCATTCTGCGTCATGACTCAGGATCTTTGAAGAACAAAAACATCAATTAAAATGTTTGAAATTGAGATGATAATTTCTAGTTTGCTCTTAAATTAGAGAGAGAGGAATATTATTCATTAAAATCCAGTTTCAGGATTGAGGACTCATTTAGAATGAATAATCGGATGGTTCTAGACAGGACCGTTTTTTCCTTCATGACTGTCCAAAACTCGAAACGACCTAACATCTCACATTTCCATAATCTCACTCACAAAACACCGACAGCAAGATAGATCCAAGGCAGGGCTTCTCAATTATCCTACAGGCTAATCTCCTGATTGGTCGAAATATCAGATCAGGTAACCAAGAGAGATAAGAAGTGAATAGTTCAATTTCAATTCAATTCAATTCAATTTGAATATCATTTTATTCTTGTTCATACAACACATATTCTTGTACAATCACATTGTATTCTTGTACAAACATACATTTAAACATATAGTTTTATAACAATTTCATAATACTAAATTAACAATAAATGGAACCAATATCTCGACTCTACAAATATATACATCAATTTTGAACGTTTCAAGGTAAAATGGAATTGATCGCAAGAATTTAATTTAATTTTAAGAAAGAGATTTCAATTATGATGTTTAATCTTAATTTAGAAACAAGAAGCCCGCGTAAGAGTAAAACTCTTGTGTGCGGGCTGTCTGAAATAATATATGTCGAAATGGTAATGTGCGTTTTTATTCTTGACTTATTATTATTATTAATTAATTTATTTTTATTCATTTTTTCAATGATTTATAGAATGTGAGATATGAAAATGATAATATATGGAGAACACAAAATATGATGTATGCAACATACACATGCACATAGTAATATTTGAATAATGTTCTACGTTTTATTTGATAATTTTTAAAATGAATTCATTGGGTTATTTCACCAAAATATAAATCAAGATATATTGCAGTGTTCAAGGGAAGTTGAATAAGTGCAGGAGTTTCGATTTTTTTAAAAGAATAAGCGGAGTTCAACTGGAATTGAGGCGAAGTACAATTTGTAAAATATCTGGTCCAGCTAGCCATAAAGTAAGATTCTTTTTGAATGAATAAAAAGTGTAACATTGTTTTATATATAATGGTAGATGGTTGAATATGAATGGGCCTATATAATCAGCGTGTTTTTGTCCAATACGCTTATGTCTTTTGGGTACCTCCAAAGTGAACTGTTGAAGCGGTTGATTGTTTGATCTGGTATTGTGAGTTAGTGGTTTTTTATCTAATTTATAATAACTGATGTGTGTATAGGTATGTAGGATTACTGCTTTAAAATAAATTCTCTCAACATCCGGCATGTTAGTTTCTTCAAAAGTAAATTTAGAGGAGTATTGTTTATGTTTATTTAGTATGATTTTAAGCAAAAGTTTTTGAATCTGTAAGAGTGGCAGAATATTTGATTTATAGGCGCCGCCCCAGCCAATTATACCATATTGTAAAATTGATTGAGCTAGAGCTCTATAAACTTGCAGTAGCAACGATCTTTTAAGTATATGCCTCAGTCGATAGAAGACGTATAGTAAGTTACGAATTTTATTGACGCAGGCATTGATGTGATCTTTCCATCTAATGTTTGTATCAATTATTATTCCAAGATACTTTATATTGTTAACCTTTTGTATTTCATAGCACTCGCATTGTATATTTAGTGGACAGTCAGCGGAATGTAATTTCAATAATTTATCGTCTGTATGTTGTGTTTTTGAAGTAATAGGCAAATAGATAGTTTTATTTTATTTAATGCTAGTATGTTATTGTTGAGCCAGGAGAAGATGCGTCTAAGTGATTGATTAGCTTCATCATATACCTTGTCCCAGTCTGAATCTTTGAAAACAAGAGCGGTATCGTCTGCATACGTTATTATTTCACCATCAATATGAGAATTACAAAGATCGTTGATATAAACTATGAATAAAATTGGTCCCAAGACAGTTCCTTGCGGTACTCCATATTTTATTACTCTCCTAGAACTTATAGTTGTGCCAATTTTTACAGCCTGCTCGCGATTTGAAATGTAGCTTCTAAAAAGAGTGAGCACTAAGCCTCGTACGCCCATTCTCTCCAATTTTAGTAAAAGTTTTTCGTGGTCAACTGTATCAAAGGCTTTTGCCAGGTCTAAAAATATTGCAAGGACTTTGTCGTCACTATCCAATGATTCATAAATGTTACTAGTGATTTTGTATATTGCGTCATCTGTACTAAGGCGTGATCGAAATCCAAACTGATTTGGAGATAGTATGTTGAATTTTTGTAGAAAAGAATTTAGTCTAGTTTTGATGCATTTTTCTAAAAAATTTTTGCTAAATGAGACAAAAGCGAGATTGGTCTATAATTTTCAGGTTTAGTTCTATCATTTTTCTTGAATATAGGTATAGTAATAGCAGTTTTCAAATTTTGAGGGAACTCTCCATTTTCAAAGCATAGATTAAATATGTGTTTAAGAGGGCTTGCTATTTGATATTTCACCGCTATAATTGTATTCGCTTGCAAATTATCATGGCCGGGTGCTGAATTGGTTTTGAGAGTATTTATCATTTCTATAATTTCTGTGTGGCTAATCGGTGTTAAAAACATGGTGTGTTCGTTTTTAGGTATATGATCTAAATTGTTATCACCTATATTGTTACGATAATTTTCGGATTCAATAATATTATCGGCAAGGTCTCTACCAACATTAGAAAAATAGTCATTCATTGCCTCCGCTGTCATCTGCGGATCATCCGCAGTAAGATGTACTTCGCCATTTATTTCAATTTTATTTATAGTTGTGTGAGTTTCATTTACTTTCCTATCAGAGATTTCGTTGATATATTTCCAAACCTTCTTGGGATTGTGCTCATTTTTTGTATTCTGATAGCATAGTATTCATTTTTTGTCTTGAATATCAGTTTAGTCAAAAAATTTCGATACATTTTGTATTTTTCTTTCAGTCTTAATACATATTGGTTACTTATGTTTGGACACAAATCTAATTTTTTAATTTGTGAATGCATTTTGTTCCTTTTTCTTATCGATACAATTAGCCCTCTCGTTATACATGGTTTAATTTTCTTATATTTGGCATTATTTTTAAGTTCTCTTTTGTCAAACGAGTTGTCAATGTGGGTTTTAAGTTTTTTGTCAAAATTATTGAATGCAATGTTGACGTCTGACATCTGGTATACATCATCCCACAGTTCTTGCTCCAAACTCGTTTTTAATTTATCTAAATTTAATATTTGTATATTATTAATTTGTTTATTTTGGGTATTCTGATTCAAAGATGGGTGAGTTATGTTACAGAATTTATGATTGTTATCTGTTTTCCAACTAAAAATAATGGTATAATGGTCTGTAATGGATGATTTGTATATACATGTTATAGGGAGTTTTGTTTGTTTTGACTTAATAAATAGATGGTCTATGCATGTTCTACTCTGTGCGAGCACTCTAGTAGGGGCGGTAACATAGCTTTTATAACCTTTTGAGTATAGTAAGTTGAGGTAATCTTGTTGAACTTGAGTCAAATTATCACCAAGTATATTAATATTGATATCACCTATTATCAATTGATGGGTGTATTGTGGGAATTTTGTTATGACTGAATCTAATTCACTAACAAAGTCAGTAGTATTTTTAGAAGGAGAGCGATAAATACATAGAATAGAGTAAGTTTCCTTCTCAATTGTGAATGTAAGAAGAGCTGAATTTGCATTTACTGTTAAACAATCAGAGCCAATAGTTATTTCATTGATACGGTTATTATTCACAAGAACTACTAATCCATCAGCGTTCGTGTGTCTGGCATTAAAGAAATAAGTCGAATATCCAGTTATATTAAACGCTTCATTTGTAATCAAGTGTGTTTCTGTCAATACAATGATGTCGAATTTAAAGTGAAGTTGTTCGAGAATAATACAGAGTTCATCGAAATGTACTCGGATACTTCTAATGTTTTGATGCATTATTTTGAACTCGACATGATTATGATACAAGGCATTGACTTCTGAAATATGACCAAGAGTATTGTTGTTATTATAACTATTATTTCCTATAAGGTCAGTCCAGTCCCGCATAATGAATAATATATAAACAAGCCAACAACAATTCGGATTTTGGTACACGGGGTATTTTTATATTTACAATATATTGTTTACTTTACAATAGTGCATTGACTTTTAACAAACAATAAAATAAAAGACTAGATTTTCAGTCAATATGCTGCCGTGCCAATATAGAGTACATTTTTAAATAAAATAGCAATAGCTTATAATTATTGTTGACTGGTATTACCAAATCCCGTTAGCCTTTATCTGACAGTTCAACTTGTTATCACCATGGTTACCTATGCTATTTGTTTTCATCAACTCTCAGATAAATACTAACTGGCCTTGGTAATACTGGGCCTTAACTTACCCCAACCAACAACTATAGGTTATTTTGGAAATAGATTAATTATCATAATATCTAGCATATTTATTTAGCATCCTATTATTATTATGTATTATCATTTATTTTTCGAACTCAATACATTGTACGTAAGTTTTAAATGTGTAGTGTACCGCTGGTGGTAAAAACTGAGCAAGCCCCGTAACAACATGTGCCTTAATTATCACCAGCCTGAGCTAAAATAATGGCATATGCACCACAACGAAATAAACACACTGAAATAATAATAAAATATAAAATTCGAGGAATTGAAGGAATCGTCAACCTTCTAATCGTCAGTCAACGTAAATGTGAAGATTTAAATAATTATAAACTCACACATACATACCTATTTATAGGAATATGACTGCCGAGACGCGTGGTCAAGTGGTAACACACTGAACCGTCATTCGGGAGACCGGGGCTCGATTCCCGCCATGGTCGACCATCCTGACAGGGGTTTTTTGTGCTTTCCCTCTGTCGTTCAGGTTGATACTGGGTTGAACAGGCCACGACCGACTCCTTCCCACCATCCAAAACACCTAATAAAATAACCTTCATCTATCATCTCATTCATCATCCACCGACGCCAATAGATCGTAGCCATCAATGCAGTGCGTCGTTAAAAACCCAATAAAAAAAAAGACTTGCGCTAATAGGCCTATTATTGTTACATGATATGAATGATTTGTTGTAATGTCGACAAATGTATAAGATTATCTGTGGACTGATAGGTAAATGGCTATTTCCAGGCATTTCCGGTCCGAAGGGAGAGCCTGGCAAAGATGGCGACGACGGACGAGCAGGAGATCCGGGATTACCTGGAGAGGCTGGACCGGCAGGGAAGATGGGTATGATCGGACCCGCGGGAAAAGTGGTCAGTGTGATCTGTATACGACATTCAACACGTTTAGGTCTACCAGTTGATAGCAATAAAATCCCTCCTCATATAGGCCTACATTTAGTAACCTTAGCTCTAATTATGATAGATAGTGCTTTATTTCCCATTGTTTTCATAACACAACACAATCAAACAAGAAGTTCATGTACAGCGTTGAAAATAATACCCATAGAGATAAAACTCTTTTTTTAAGGTTTGGGGAAAAAGTTGTACATTTCATGCTAAACGTCAACGAAATTGTCAATTAAAACATTAAAAATAGGAACAATGAATACTTGAAGTATGTAAGTGATATAAAATTAAATGCATATGCGACGATATTACAGAAAAAAATGAGTTACATAGCAGTACAAAAAGAAGATACAGTGAGATCAAAAACAAATGTGAATCAGTGAGTCCAAGATAAAACGTGATAATATTGTAAAACAACTTTGTGTCATGTAAATTAATACTATATTTATTGTAAAAATAAAATTATTCACAAAATATCATTCATGAAATCATGTATTGAATAATACGCTTTTTCAGTTAGTAACTTTTTTAGTTGTAACTTGAAATCAGATAGTTTAGTTATTTTTTTAATATGTTCCGGAAGCTTATTATAAAACATTACGTTATGGTAGGTAGAGTTTTTCTGTATAAAGTATGTTTTTTGTGTATCAATGTGAAGTTGATTTTTTTGTCGTGTGTTATGAGAATGTAACGAAGAGTTTGCGATATGACTCTTTAAATTCCTTTTTATTACCATTGTCGCCTCCAGAATGTATAGGCAGGGAAACGTTAATATGTTGTGCTTGACGAAATGGGATTTACAACAATGTTTAACAAATCCTTGTTTTTGCCTTAAACCAAATATGGCACGTATTGCTTTTTTTTGCAATATAAACATTTTGTATGCATTTGTGGATAAGCCCCAGAACTCTATTCCATATCGTAAAATGGATTCAAAATTGGCATAATAAGCAATTTTTGCAATTTTGTAATTTGTTACTTTCTTGATTGATCTGAGTGAATAAATTGCCGAACTAAGCTTATTTGCAAGAAGCCGGCAATGTGAATTCCAATTTAAGTTTTCATCTACGGTTATTCCTAAAAAATTTATTTCTTTTACATTTTTAATCTCATTTTTGTTGGATACATTTTGTATTGTTTTTATTTGGTTAGGAATTTGTCTGTTGTTTGGTCTGAAATTTATGAAAAACGTTTTATTTGAATTCAGAACTAATTTATTGTGTGCAAACCAATTTGTTGTTTTTGTTAAAAAATTTTCCGCATTAGCATTTAATTCTTCAATATCTCTCTCATCAATTCCAATTGTTGTATCGTCAGCAAACAAATATGAATTTGGAATATTATCCGAAAAATCATTTACATATATTATGAAAAGAAGTGGATCGAGAATAGAACCCTGAGGAACTCTACACTTGATTGGTAATGGAGTTGATAAATGTGTAACTTCTTTATTTTTATCATTTAGTGATTTTATTTCCACTTGTTGAAGTCTATTTTCAAGGTACGAGTTTAAAAGTTGCAAAGTAATACCTCTTATGCCGTAATGTTCTAGTTTCTTTAGGAGTATTTGGTGATCGATACAGTCAAACGCCTTGGAAAGATCACAGAATACCTCTGATGTAATGTTTTTATTTGTCATTTTTTGAATTATGTTTTGAATGAAGTTATGAATAGTTGTAGTTGTAGATCGATTCTTTCTATATCCTGATTGACTCTCTGATAATATATTATTTGTCTCTAAAAATGAAACTATTCGGTTGTGCATCAATTTTTCTAGAATTTTTGAGAAAGACGGAAGCAAAGATATTGGTCTGTAGTTTTCTACTGATGATCTAGTATTTTTTTATAGAGTGGAATGATTTTAGAAATTTTGAATTTTTCTGGGAATATTCCGGTTTCGAAACAAGTATTGAAAATGTGAACTAATGGATCTACAATGTGTTGAATACATTTTTTAAGCAATGTCATTGGAACGTTGTCTACACCAAAAGATTTTTTGTTTTTAAAATTGGATACTATGTTTAAGATTTCATTTCCGTTTGTGTGTCTCATATAAATAGATCTTACTGGGGATTTTTTATTTTTCTGTAAATGTTGTAAGAATTCATTTTGATTTAATTTAATTTTTGAAATTAGTTTGTGTGCTGCAGTAGAGAACTCTTCGTTAAATATATTGGAAATTGTATAAGGGTCTTTTATTTCTGTATCATCTGTATATATTTGTTCGATTTGTCTACACCAAGCTACACCACTGCACCAGCATGTTCGATTTGTCTGGTGCAGACTACTTTGCCAACTCTAGTGCAGCACCGTGCGCGTTCGATTTGGCAGTGGTGCAGACTACTTTGCCGACTCTGTTGCAGCACCGTGCGCGTTCGATTTGGCGCTGGTGTAACTTGGGGCAGCTTTTTAACGCACCAGCTCTGGAGGTGGTGTGTTGGTGTACTGCAGATAGTTTTGGCGCAATTTTCAACATGGAGGATCCCGTAATCAAATTAAATCATCAAAACATTAATCACCAACAACAATCCAGTTGTCCAGGACGGGCATTATGCTTTTTTTCTGAAGGTGAGTTATTACTATAGATTATTTGTATTCTATGTTCATAATATTATGGAAAATCTACGATCATGTCTCAAATGCTCAACTCAAATGCCGCGTAACGAATTCGGACGTGTTCGATTTGGGGTGTAATATAGCTGCTTGGTGCTACACCAAACTGGCATGACGTCATTTCCATAGTGCACTGAGCCTACACCAACTGCCCCTGGTGCAGACAAATCGAACAAACCTTACGTCATGCCAGTTTGGTGTAGCACCAAGCAGCTATTTTACACCCCAAATCGAACACGTCTGAATTCGTTACGCGGCATTTGAGTTGAGCATTTGAGACATGATCGTAGATTTTCCATAATATTATGAACATAGAATACAAATAATCTATAGTAATAACTCACCTTCAGAAAAAAAGCATAATGCCTGTCCTGGACAACTGGATTGTTGTTGGTGATTAATATTTTGATGATTTAATTTGATTGCGGGAACCTACATGTTGAAAATTGCGCCAAAACTATCTGCACTACACCAACACACCACCTCCAGAGCTGGTGCACTAACAGGCTGCCCCAAGTTACACCAGCGCCAAATCGAACGCGCACGGTGTCTCCAATCTCCATAGGGCTAAAAGTTCCCGCCAAGTGATTCAAATTAAAATTAAAATTGTTCATTTCTGTATAGAATCAAAAACAGAGTATCACAGAATTGTCAAGTCATATAATATAAATATAAATTACAAATATGTAACAAATTTGCATAATTATCAAGTTACAACAGGTCTAGAGTGCATCACATTATAAATCACAAGTAATCTAAATTGAAATTGCACCTAATGTCAAAATTAAAAATTGTACGTATTGTCAGTAACAAACTCATTTACCGAGTGATAGCATTTGCTAAATTCCTCCACATCCAACTTTTTATAATCTTTAATGCGTTTGGAGAAGAAAGTTGTGGGTTGTCTCAGATATAAATGATCATAAAACTTGGACTGTGCAAGATACAAAATTGACAAAATGGACTACATCACAAGATGCAGACAATATTTGTTGATAATACTGATGAGTAACATTTTATGGTAACAAAGTTGGCAGATCACTTGTATGTAACAGAACAGTCGATATTTTTGCCACCAGTTTTCACCTCACAGCGTACCATTACATACAAATAACAAGTAACATATTGTGAATGTTCATTATGGATCGACAGTATTATATAAGATACAATTCTCTCAGTGGTTTGAAGCAATTTCACAGCAATATGTTCAGATGGAAATCTACGACGATCGTGTATATGTTATGCTGACACTGAAAATGTTACCCTGGGGGTGGGTTCCGCTTAATTTGTTTTATTATAAGGTAATCATATCATATTTTCATATCTTTGGCTCGAATATAATTAGATGAGCGTAGCGAAGTCTCCATTCCACTCTTATAGGGCTTTGTCTGTGTTGAATGAATGAATATTAGGGTTTTAAGGCGCATCGACAGCGAGGTCATTTAGCGCCTGTCAAAATAAGTTGCTGAACCAAAAGGTAAAAAGTGTTATATGAAGGTGCAAGTGAAATTTAGATGAGAACACCTCAATATGTGGAACTAAGACTAAACTATTACTAGAGACGTTATACACTAATTTGTTAAAACCGAACATGTGTGTGCTGTAAAGGGTCACACCCATGGGACTAGGATGAGAACGTTTTACTACTTGTTCTAAGTTCAAACTCGCGCTCAAATAGGAGTGGAGGAACAACAAACCATAATCGATATATGTTGAAATATGGTTTGATTTAAAATATTCCTGATGTCTATCCCAAGAGATCGACATCAAGAATAAGTATCAAATATCAAAATACCGAAAAAAGATGATAAAGTAGCCTAATCGCGGAAGTTTGAAAAATGGTACTGTTGACACGACAACTTTGTCGTCACACGCATACAACGGCGCAGATGCACGAGCATGTCAAATGAGATCCAATAGGTTCGATAATCTTAGAAAGATGAATATGGTATCTATCGATTTTGAATTATTTCCTAAAATCTTTGATATTGTGTCTTCCATACGAATCTGTCTCCGCAGAGCGGTATATTTCCGACACTCGAGCAATATGTGTCTAACAGTTAAAATCTCGTTACAAATTTCACATCTGGGGACGATTTTTTTTTTTTTTTTTTTTTGTGCATGGGCACTGCACAGGTCGCAGGGTTTGACTGATCAACATGAAACTTTTTTTATACGGGTCAACTTTTACAACTTAGAACTGTATAGTTTTTGGAATGAATCGGTAGAATAGATTTTGAGAAATATCATGTCAAAGTTTTTAAAAACCCCATAAGATTAGGCTGGGTGAGAAAATTTGAAAAAATGAAACCTCTCAGAAGAAAATAAAAAAATTTCTGAGTGTTCAAACATAAATGATACACATAACAACCATTTTGTAAGCAATTCGAACCGGCTGTTTCGAAGAAAAAAAATCAAATAACTGTTTTTATACATCAAATATATGGAAATGAGCCAAGATTCACTGCTTCCTAGATTCGATATTTGCCCAAGCATTGAATATTCTTCATATTCGTCAAGGTGTGTAGAATACCAGAGAATATAAAGTAGCAATTAAATGAAGGACAAAGTGTGTAGAATACCAGAGTCGATAAAGTAGCAAATGTAGGACTGTTATTATACCTTATTCAGATATCTCGCTCATCTTACAACGCATATTTCGCGTTTGCCTAGTGGTTAGAAATTGGAACATAACTTTCAAGAGTCGACAGTAATTTATTTCCCTCATACTAAATCCATATATCGTTCAACAAACCTAGCAGTTGATTTCAATAACACAGCTTTTCGTATAAATTCAGCAATATTAATTTTAATTATATATTTTGTTTGTTCTATTCCAAGGTGATATATTTTCACACCTTCAGTTTTGAAATTCGAATATTATTTTCAAGTGGTCAGTAATTTATTTGTCTGATATATCCAACCAATTCAACTCTTGGGTTTAATGAGAAACAAATCCGAATTTAATACAAATGTTGGAACATTAATATAATAACTGAGAAAATACAGCATGTGCTGAGATGAGACATATGGACACATTGATGAGACTTTGGTAAAAACACTTGTCATCATCTCTCAAGTTTTGAGGCACAATCGGTATGATTGCTTTTAGAAAAAACCCATTACGAAGTTTAAAAAAATCTCATAAGATAACCATGCAAGAAAATAAAATTCAGTGAAATATTTTTTTTCGAATTGATTCAAATTTTCACGGAGTTTGAACATAACATCGATACACATTATTCCAAAGTTTCAAATGAATCAAATCGAACGTTTTGATTAGAAGAATATGTAATTTTCATCAACATAGGCCTATATCAAGAAACTTGTCAAGAAAAGCAACAGGTATAACCAATTGAATCACAAAACAGATAAAATGATCAACTAATGAAACAGGAAGACATCAACGACATATTGTTTCGAACTCAAGGTGTTCAAATCTCACCCAACAACGCATAGGCCAATATTGCATTTCCATTACATCAAGGCGAGGGGATAACAACTCATGAAATCTTTCTGAAATCCCTTGAAATCTTCTTGAAATCCCTTGAAATCTTCTTGAAATCCTGTGGAATCTCCCTGAAATAGCTTGAAATCTGAAATCAGTTGTAAACCAAATGTACTAGTTGTTTACCCCTCGTATCAAGGTATCACATTTGTGCATCCTCAGTTCTATATCCAGCTAATTATCCCCATATTCCGTGATCGCATACCCAGATACAAACCTCTCACATTCACTCTGATTATTGATTAGATTAAAATAGAAATAGATTCTATTTTATTATTCTCCAAGGATCAATTGTAATTGGCTGGATAACCCAACTCGGTGGCGATCGATTGGTTAAAACAAACAATAATAAATAGTGATGTGCGCACACAAAAGGCATGGGAGTTATTCTAGGATATGTTACAACTGGAGTGCTATTAGGTAAACGCAGCACGTGCGTTGTTGAATCAGCGATGTAGCCATGTGAGATGGAATGGAAAGCCATATATCCAACTTCAGATCAAAACAATTACGTCACTGCCTTCCTATTTTATGCATCACTTATTTTAATCGTTCTATAATTTGACTGGTTATACTTGTTGCTTAGATTCCTGATAGGTGTCTAATAATAGATTTGATTGATGTAAGAAATTACACTAGGAAAAGGCGTTATGTGTTGCCGCGTTGATGGGTGAGCTGGAACATATCAACTTATCTTTGGATTGGTTATATTATAGAATCCACCTTGAGATCCAAACAATTACGTCATTGCCCTACTATTTCCTAATTGATTTCTATTATAGTAGAAAAAGGCCTTGTTTTAATCGTTTCCAATGATTTGGTGATACCTGTTGCTTGAATTTAATAACTTTGAGTGATTTAAAAAAATTACATCATATATTTTTTTACATCAAAACGATTGATCCGATTTGAGTGAAAGTTCGGAATAATGTGTATCATTATTATAGTGAAGTTCCTTGAGAATTTGAATTCTCTCGAAGGAAATATTTTTCACGAATTTTTTCCTCTGGGTTATTCTTATGGGATTTTTGAAAACTTTGAAATGAGTTTTCTCAGAAGTGGTTTAACCGACCACGCCGTAAAACTACACAGTATCGAATTAGATGGGGACACTTTTATTTGTCAAGTTTCGACTTAATTTTCACTTGCGTTTGACCTGTGGGCGTTTGACCTGTGGAGCGCGGAAAAAAGGTATTTTTTAGTATGGTGAAATTGAGTCTTCGCTTCGCTCATTCAATTACACTTTTTTTCACTAAAACGACTGATCCGATTCGTGTGAAATTCGGAATAATTGGATAAGCGAAGCGAAGACTAAATTTCGCCATACCCGAAAAAAAAGTGACTGTTTATTTTGTTTTTTGTTTTTTTTTGTTCGCGCTCCACAGGTCAAACGAAAATTCAAAATCAGTTGAAACTTGGCATACACAAGTGTTATTATCTAATTCAATACTGTATAGTTTTGAGGCGCAATCGGTTGAACCACTTCTGAGAAAACTCATTTTAAAGTTTTCAAAAATCCCATTAGAATAACCCAGAGAAAAATATTCGTGAAATAATTTTCATCCTAGACATTTCAAATTCTCAGGGAATTTTAATATAATAATTATACACATTATTCCGAACTTTGACTCAAATCGGATCAGCCGTAAAAAAATATATAATGTTTTTTTCAAAGCACTCAAAGCTATTAAGATACCAATTAAATCCAAGCCACAGGTGTCACCTCCTAAATGTAAACGATTAAAACAAAGCCTTCTTTATTATCATAGAAATTAACTAGGAAAACGCGGGATGCGCGTTGTTAGACGAGCTTAGGGGTATAGAAATTTAGAATGAAAAATAATTTGTCAACCCAATCTACATCTACAGACCTTGGATCACTCCAAACGTTCAAAAACCTTACGAGAATGAGTTATGTCACGGCCTTCCTCTTCATTCATTTCAATCGTTTTGAATTAATTGGTGACACTTGTTGCTATAGATTTAATTGGTTCCCGTAATAGCCTAAATTGATGGGAAAATGCTTTATAAATGCGTTTTCTTCGTTATTTCTCATCCGATTGATGCGAAAAATCTCTCAAAATGTGCCTAATAGTTTCCTTTATATTCGGCGAAAATTTGAGAGGTCTTGAAAAATTTTGATTTTTCAAGTATTTTCCTCCGGGTTATTCTAATGGGGATTTTTGAAATTTCTAAAATTCATAAAAAAAAAAGTTACCACCCGATAATGCCACAAAACTATACAGATCTAAGTTAGATGAGAAACCATGACGAAAAAAAGTTTGAAGTTGATAGCTGTAGCCGTTTGACCTGTGGAGAACCGACAAAAAAACATGAAAAAAAAAAAAAAACATAAAAACGAACACCAATTTTTTTCAGTATGTCAAATTGAATCCTCGCTAAAGCTCGTCTAATCAGAATTCGGTGGAAATTTGAATTCATTCGATGGAAATATTTTTTAAGAACTTTTCTCCTCTGAGAACTGTGCAACTCTGAGAAGTGTGCATAACTGTACAAGATGAACCCGGTCTTAACTTGGACCCAAGGTTCAAGGTGGCTGTGACCATACTGTTATACTTAGGATAATACCGCTTTTCTACTGTTTTTTTTCGGTATCATCTTTTGAAACTGTTTTAAATGGTACACGAATGCATCCCCTGGGTTATGCTTATGTGGTTTTTTAAAACTTCAAAATAGGTTTTCTCAGAAGTGGTGCAACCGATTACGCTTCAAAACTACACAATATTGAATCAAATGATGACAATATATTGTATGCCAAAGTTTCAACTGGATTTGTACTTTCGTTTGTCCTGTGGAGCGCAAAAAATACAAAAACAAAAAACATGTTTGCTTTTTTCGAGTACCTACAGTTAAATTGAGTCTTCGCTTCGCTCAACTAATGAGTAATGTGTTTGCTATAATCCCAGCCTTCTGGATTGGGTAGTTTATTGGACTGGTCTCATCAGAACTGAATGACCACGAATAAAGAAGGCTGAGGATATAATACTCTAATTTATAGTGAATTAAATTCGAAATGAAGAGCCCGCATAGATTTACAGGGTGCACTTTCGCCACATATATCTCAAGAACTACAAACACCACGAGCTTGCGGTAAATGCAATGAATAAAAAATACCCTTACAATTAGATATGCCTAATCGAAAATTGAAGAATAATTCTATTATGGAGCAATAATTGAATCAAAGTGTACCTAATTTGATGGTTTTCGTTGCTCAATTCCCGGTTACAGAAAAATAGTAGAAATAAATTTCAAACGCATATCTCCAAGTTCAACTTTGCTTATCAATATTTGAAATCATGATTCGCCTGTAATTCCACAGTTTTCCGGTTTTCCCAATTTCCTTGGCCAAAATGTTTAATGTAACTAGATTTTGTCCAAATTATAAAATGGAAAACTCCTTCATCTAGCGGTGGTTACTGGAACTCTTTCAATATCATCCCCTTTCCACTTTTCAACCCACAACCAAACTTTTCAACGCAAATCAAACTTGGGTCGAGCATTTCGAAGAGAAACATTCTCAGCAAAGATATGGGCTCTCAACCCGTTGTTACTCTCTTTTTTCGTAGCGGTAAAAGAGCTTTTTTTTAATTCTCCGATCAATAAATGCTTTTTCTAATGAGAAGTAATGTGGTGAAACTTGAGACAGATATTCATTGTTCCCCAATTGAGGTTCAGGGTGACAAGAAATTACGGAACCATCCAGACAAAACCCCCTTGCACGATGTTACCACCCAAATGTGAATAATTGCGCACTGTGTTTATAGATGCTTCAAAGTATCTTTGGAATTTATTTCGGTTACCAAATAACGAAAATGAAAATCAATAATAACGCACTAATGTGGAGAAAAAAAGTTGTTATTTTACATTTGATTTAGTAAATGAATTTGCCATCATTTTGACAACCGTGATGTATTGGATGATTACGATTTGATGTACACACATTGAAGTTTTTTCTAAAAATAAGTTGAAATTCACTAACCTTGGTTGAAATTATGAAAGTATTTTGATACTCATAAATTCACATTTCTGTTATAATGTTGAACATTTCATGTTTGTCATCTAAACATGTTATTACGTTATTCCATGTCAATCAAGTCCTAAACATATTTCTATTTAACTGAGTTCACGGGCCTCAAGAAGCAAATTGTGGCAGCAGTAATGTCAAGACAAACATTCCTCATTTATATTTCATTTATTTGGGTATTCATTTATTTATTTATTTAAGAGCCGGTTTTACGAACTCTTAATCAATTGTTTATCCACTAACTACAGATTAAGGTAGTTAACTAAGTAACTACTGCTCAAGCCACTAATTATCAATTCGTAGCACTGAACCTAAATAAAATATAAATAATACATATTATCTTTTTACATGACATGATCACTGCCACCAAAGCTTTGCCACTTGCTCACTTATCTCTGAGAATCTTAATCATGCAGAGAATACTAGGAAAATAATGTTGCATTGTTTTTCTGTTTCAGGGACCGGAGGGTCCTGCTGGAATGCAGGGAAGCACTGGGCAACCAGGAGAGAAAGGCGACCGTGGACCGTCTGGCCCGTCTGGACTGCAAGGACCCCAGGGTCCTGAAGGACCGATAGGGATACAAGGACCGCCGGGATTGAGGGGATCACCAGGATCGGCGGTGAGAACAGAAACTAAACTATAGTCATCAATATTAGTTACAATAAAGACTGAAGAAATCTCAGGTGTTGGGCCGTTTTGGGTTTTGGGCAATAACGCAGAAGTGCATGTATACACATGATGTAATATTTTTTTGGAGTACTATTAATTTTGAGGTTTTCGACTTTTCAATTTAATTGTTTATTTTTATAATTCTCTCAAATTTTGGATTTCTTGCAAATTTTGAATTTCTCTTTGGGTTTTCGATTTTTTTCATTTTCGAATAAGTATACTTTCAAAATTCGAGTATTTCATTTTCTCAGGATTTATCGAGATTTCAGAAAAAATGTTCATAAGTAGGCCTACAGGGCTGAAACCTGAATTTTTAACGTTTTCTTGAACAAATCTAGCATAATCAATACATTGCAAAAAGCAAGAAAAATGTACGAAAAAATAGATTGAGTGAAATATCAGTTTTCAACTTCCAAAATAAACACACCCTTAGTTATAACTAAACACCCAGGAGAAAAAAAAATAAACCTGTATGCTTGAGCAAACATATTTCAATGATCTATTTCCAGGGCGATGTTGGCCCCACTGGGAAAGCAGGGGTCGAGGGCCAGCCGGGTAAGATCGGTGAGACGGGTCCGAAAGGGCCCAAAGGTGATCGAGGTCGACGGGGCATCAAGGGTCACCGGGGCGACTCGGGACCACAGGGACTCAAGGGGGACCAGGGAGAGAAGGGAGAGAGGGGATCGAAGGGTCCGACAGGACCCGAGGGCCCCAAGGGGGATACGGTATGTTTTTATGACTTGTTGTTATTGTTGTTGTTGTTACTGTTGTGTGGTTATTGTTGATGTGAATTAAATATGTTATGTATCTACGACTTGAAGCAGTTTTGCATAAAATTGATACTGTACGTTATGATACGTCCTTCTTTTGATGGGCCCCTGCTTTATCTTATGGGCGTTGACAGTCGATATCAACCGAATCCATCCAATCAATCCACTTAATTCAATCAACAGGTATTGAATGTTTCACCTATTTTTGCTGCCATTTTTGAGCTCAATGTTAATTTTTGAAAACAATTCTGGCTGCTATATCAGTGATAATTCATAAATAGATTAATGCAAGTTTGGTTTTGTGACGCACCAACATCTAGGTAATTTTGGGCAGAGAATCAAATGCACTACCGCAGCCTCACCGTGGTATTGTTGTTCTGATTATTCATACTGTCATTCATTTTAGGCAGATTAAAATCAAAATGAAGTAAATAATCTATGAATGTTCGAACAAAGATGAAGAAAATCGTCCATTCACGACGGCTGTTCATCCTCACGATGAATGACCACGAAAGCCCAGCTTACTACACATTTTCAATTTTAATTGATACATGTAGAAATGAGCGATAAAATTATAGTAATAAAATCAAAAACTCAATTAGTAATAATAAAAGTGGTGACGATGAATGAGAAAGTGAATTAAAATTGGAATTGAAGTTGATTCAAGAAGCGTTGAAAAGATGGTTGTGGAGAATATGAGAAGATTTGCGTAAAATCGTAAAGGTACGTTCATTGAGCCACAGTATTTTTGCCGGCCGACAGTCTTGTCGGGTGCCGTAGGACGTCAAATGATTTGTACCGTTCGTACTACCACGGCAAACGATCGGTTATATCGCAAACTCAAGGCAATTATATATCGAATCGATGCGATAACGTTGACAGTGATCGAGCTTGACAGTCGATAGTCCGTAAGCAAAACAAACAGTTTGAGTATGAACAAAGCCGTGATATCGTCTACGTCATCACGGCAAGTCTGTCTTCCGGCAAAATGTTCAACTTAAACCAACTCTCAAGGTCACAGTGATCGACAAGTCCGGCAAGTCTGTGATTGGTTCATTCATTTCGACGGCACGGCAAATTCGTGTTGCCGTAGCTCTGTGAACATACCTTAAGAATATTTTGTGGATGAGTGATTTTGATATGTTGTATGGTTTCAAAAAGTGTTGCATTAGCTGCAATAGTGTTGTTGAACTAGACGAACCGAGTGTGAAGATGTGAATTGTTTCCAGGGCTCCGAAGGTCCAGCAGGTCCGAGAGGGAATGACGGTCCTCCGGGATTGCCAGGTCTGGAAGGTCCACCGGGACCCAAGGTGAGTGCATGATGTTTACTGTGTGATTACGTGTAGGGTCTGGGTCTATTCGATATACTCACAAGCCAGAACTGTTACAGCTATAAACCGCTGGCATAATTATGTATGTCAAAGATGCCACCAATTATGGATAAATTGGTCGATAAGATTAATAATAATAGTGATAATAATATATTCTTATTTCATATGAATTGTGATAACACTCATCACACTCATTGGTACATTTGAAAATATAAAAGTACGAGTATTGAAATACATCAAATTATAAATGTAAATAGTCAATAATGTTAAAATATGAAAAATTAAAATACAATCGTGTCAAAGTCAAATGTTTTTGTACATTTGTCAACAATATGTAATCATGGTTTGTTCCCTTTGACTTTTAAACAGTGATCACACCTGCAGTTAGAAGCATTTAAAACATTTCAATATTATAAAATGAAAGTGAAATAATAAACATCCAATTTTTTTCCTTGAATGTTACTCTTAAAGTGTTGTGCTTTTTTTAATAGTTGGAAAATTACTATTGCAGAATCAATCGGTTATTGATTCATTGACACTGGAACACAAACAAAGCTGTATCAGAAAGTAACAAATCAACAATTTTATTCTTGATTCATGCTTGAAACGCAGTTCAGAAGCTGAACAACTCCCATATTTGGATTTTCACTTTTACCGCGTTGGACTCGATGCCTGCCTTGGGGCAGGGGGGGGGGCACTGTTGGGACAAATAATGTGAATATTCATTTAATTCAAATATTGTTGTTTGTTGAATATTATTTGGTCAATTTATGAAATAATCAATCATCAGTCATTGATTCATTGAGAAATAATCAATTTTTGTTAGTTGGGCTATCGCAAAAGATTTGATTAATTGACGTCACTTTTTGACACCGAACGGCAACTCCAATTTGGAAAAAATCTATAATTCTATCATTTTGAATTTACCTTGTTTCAAATTAAGTCATTTTGATGTTTACTTTCATCGTTCTAATCATACATTCTGAATGGGTTTCTCTGTGAAGGGTTCTGAAGGAATCGCAGGCAACAAGGGCGATCAAGGTCCCCACGGCCCTCCCGGTCCACCGGGACTACCAGGAGAAATGCCCCTGTTACCCCCGGAACTACTCTTCCAGCATGAAGCCCAGCGGCAACTGGAGCAAGGAGAAGAGGAGCGCAGGAGAAGGAAGAGAGCGGCGACAGAGTTGCCAAAGTAGGTTCAATGAAACTGCGATGAGTAGATCATTGACTAGCACACTGAACCGTCATTCAGGAGACTGAAATCCCACTACCACCATGGTCATTTAACAACCCCACTAACAGCTAGGTGATATGGGGTGAGAATGAGCTAGAGATAATGAAAAGATGATGTCTCATGCTTGACTCAAACTCACAGCCATCCTGACTTAATTTTCTACAGCAGTGACTCATCTTAATGAACTAACTACAGATGTTGAAATATTTATAATTTAGCTTACAAATTTACTCCGTTTCTAATTTTCGATTATTCCCCCCCCCCCCCCCCCTTCTCTTCCAACAACTTCATTCAAATGTTGAATATTACGCAACAGGAACGATTTCAAGTCGTCGAAATTTGACTCGAAAGAAGACGAAGACGACGACGACGAAACGGATTCGGAAACTGCGAAGCCGAAGTCTAAGAAGAAGAAGAAACTGGATGCTAATCTAGGAGAGAAGTTCCTCGACATGTACAGTTCGATCTACTCGATGCGACAGGATCTGGACAGGATGCGGAAACCGGTCGGCACGAGGGAGAATCCTGTGAGAAGCTGCAAGGATCTGTTCTACGGACATCCACAGTTCAAAGACGGTTAGTAGAACGACAACAGATAGATCATTACGTTGACTTTGCACGTCGTTTTAATCCAATAAATATACTAGGCAAACGCGTTATGTGTTTCCGCGTTGATGGATGAGCTGGAACATATCGACTTATCTTTGGATTGGTTATTATATATATATACACCTTGAGATCCAAACGATTATGTCACTGCCATCTTATTTCCTGATCAATTCCTATGATATCAAAGAGGGCTTTGTTTTAATCGTTTGCTCACCTGTTGCTTGATGTAAATGGTTTCTTAATAGCTATGAGTGATTTGAAAAAATTAGATTATATTTTTTTTACATCAAAACGGCTGATTTGATAAGACTGAAAGTTCGAAATGAGGTGTATAAATATCATATTAAAATTCCCTGAAAATTTGAATTCTTTCGAAGGAAATATTTTTGACGAATTTTTTTCTCTGGGTTATTCTTATGAGATTTTTAAAAATTTTGAAATGAGTTTTCTCAAAAGTGGTTTCACTGATTGAGCCTCAAAACTATACAGTATCGAGTTAGATAAGGACACTTGTGTGTGCCAAGTTTCAATTGATTTTGAATTTTCATTTGACCTGTGGAGAGCAAACAAAAAACAAACAAACAAACAGGCACTTTTTTGGGGGGTATGGTGAAATTGAGTCTTCGCTTTGCTCATCCAATTGAATTACGAGGTAAGCTGTTGGTTCAAGCTTGGATTATAAGTAACATTGTAAGCCAGAATATAGCTGAAACCCAAGATATAAAAGAGTTTGAGCTCAACATTTTCAGAGTCTATGAATGCATCAACTATCATGGCGACTTTTTCATTTGAAAATCTCCATTTCTCATTTGCATATTGCAGTGAACTTGGTTAATGGGTATACTATTCAGCTTTTTCACTTCAGAAAATGTGATAGTGATGTATATGTATATTCTAATAATATTAAATAATGGTATAATATGATATATATATATATATATATATATATATATATATATATATATATATATATATATATATATATATATATATATATATATATATATATATATATATATATATATATATATATATATATATATATATATATATATATATATATATATATATATATATATATATATATATATATATATATATATATATATATATATATGTATATATATATATATATATATATATATATATATATATATATATATATATATATATATATATATATATATATATATATATATATATATATATATATATATATATATATATATATATATATATGTATATATATATATATATATATATATATTATATATATATATATATATATATATATTATATATATATATATATATATATATATATATATATATATATATATATATATATATATATATATATATATATATATATATATATATATATATATATATATATATATATATATATATATATATATATATATATATATATATATATATATATGATATATATATATATATATATATATATATATAATATATATATATATATATATATATATATATATATATATATATATATATATATATTTATATATATATATATATATATATATATATATATATATATATATATATATATATATATATATATATATATATAATATATATATATATATATATATATATATATATATATATATATATATATATATATATATATATATATATATATATATATATATATATATATATATATATATATATATATATATATATATATATATATATATATATATATATATATATATATATATATATATATATATATATATATATATATATATATATATATATATATATATATATATATATATATATATATATATATATATATATATATAGGCCTATATGTTATATAGTAACAAATCAATGCATAACTCATCTCGGGCCGTTTTCTAGAAATAATTGTCTCCATGACAGTAAAAATATTCATGTTTCTATCGAAAAAAAAATGAGAAGTCCACGTAAAGTTATATTTTTTATATTTTTTGTGGGTAATGTTCGATCCAAGATGCATAGAGGGTTTGTTTGCCCATGTGTTTGCTCCCGGCCGCAAACAAACCCTCTATGCATCTTGGTTCGACCTTAATAAAAAAAATCAACTTAATTGGGTGTGTAAAATGAAACTTGGGAATTTCAGTGGGTTCCCCCCTTGATAGGCTTGTCAATTGACTCGAATCACCAAGTTGTTATTAGTAAGAGAACGCCGCGAAAGCAAGGAGCGAACGGCGTCTCGCAGTGTTTGGACTAGTTCGAGCTCGAGTGCTGAATCCTCGTGCAGCACAACGTATGGGCTAACGTCACGCGCTCCCCTCCTCATCGCACGCTCTCTTGACCCTCATCTTTCGGCCAGCTTTCGGGAATCATCACACTGCAACTGGTGCAGTCCCGGAACGTGTATCAAAGGTTGCGTCCCGCTTGCTTCCAGGCGCTCAGGGACGTGTAGATTTTATGATGCATTTGAAGCCGCGGGCGTTCAACAATGAATAATTACGGTTATTTTGATAATACCTCTTTATAAAGCTGTATTTTTCTCAACAATAATTGCTGAACAAATATACTGTACGTAATGAAAGAAACTATATTTTATTTGAGATGAGTTTATTAAGAAATAGCATGAATTGGGAAAATCGTAGGGAGTGCTGCCTTTCAGCAGTACTTTCACACGAGCCGCCACTGTTATAATATATTATACAAATGTAATATATATATAGGCCTATCATATATTGATATAATTAATATATAGGCCTATATTTGATATAAATATATATATATATATATATATATATATATATATATATATATATATATATATATATATGTATAGAAGGGGTGGTAAGATTACCTTTGTGGTGCCACATGCAAACAATCCTACTTCCATCCATATCCTTAATTGGAGAACAATTCTGTATCAAGTTTCAATGTTATTGAAGAAAAAAATAACAAGTATTTCTAGTCTGGTCTCCTGAAAAACATGCTAACAAGGTTCCAGTGTAGTTATTTGTGTGGACTGTTTGCAGGTTGGTACTGGATCGACCCCAACCTGGGCATGATCGATGACTCAGTGTACGTGTACTGCAACATGACGGGCAAGGGCGAGACGTGTGTTTTCCCCGACATCCACTCGAGCCAGATGCCCAACATACCGTGGATGAAGGAGGGCGGCAAGACGGGCTGGTACTCCAACCTCAGGGGGGGATTCAGGGTAAATACCTCATTTATATGGAGTTTAACGGCACACTGTACTGATGACTAAGATCTACTGGCGTCGGTGAAAGATATGAGATGATGAGATGAGAGGTTATTTTATTAGGTGTTTTTGGATGGTGGGGAGGAGTCAGTTGTGGCCTGTTGTTAAGGATCCATCATAGTATTGACCTGAATGACGAAGGAAAGCCAAGAAAAACCCCTGTCAGGATGGTCGACCATGGCGGGAATCGAACTTAGGTCTCCTGAATGACGGTTCAGTGTTATAACCACTCGGCCACTCATCTCAGTGGTGAACAGCTATCATTGATAATCACTAACAATGTTCATCATAATTATTACTGTAATTTTTCGTTCATCCTCCTCTTCGTAAAGAGATGTTCTTCAATATCATTGCCCAGTGAAATAGTAATAAAAACATTCAGAGTATTTGAAGAATATTTTCACTTAACGACTGACACGACTTAAGTAGACTGAATGAATAGACTCAAATAACAAAATATTATTGTCTGATCATTTTTCATCTTCTTCATCTTGATAATTCTGTATAATTATTATGTATCATTTGAATGTATTCATTTGAATTATGTACGATTATTGTAAGGACCATTAACCACGATTCTATTCTAGTTTTAGACTTGTTCGGACAAGAAATGTCCAAAAACAGTCTTCTTGATTAAAGCTGGCCTTTCATGAATCTGGAATGCGTTTTTTTAAGCCACCTTGATGATAAAACGACCAATCAGTGACGAGAGTTACACGATTTCTGATTGTTGAGCTCGCCTCAACTCCACCGCCTTGCGAAAGCGAAACGCAAATCGGGTTCGTAGAAGGCCAGCTTTAATTGAGTCATTAAAATTAACATTTCAGATTTGAAACAATCGATGTGGTTCTGGTATGTGACGTCACCCCGCAGCTAATCACGGTCAACTCACAATCTTCATCATTGTAACAAGAACAAAATTTGAAAGTCGATTTTTAGCAAAATGTCAATATTTTTTTTTTTTTTTTTTTTCATTGAACAAAAGAATATAGACATACATAGTTGAAGTAAAAGAAACATCACAAGGCAAACAATTATAAACTAAATCAAATATGTTAGAGAATGAACAAGATGGAGTTGAACAGTGAAAGTTAATATATATAATAAATATAAATAAACAATGAGTGAAAAATTCGAAATAATGCGAACACTATGGAACACGTTTTATAGGCCTACCACACAATTTACAGTCGAGTTGAATAACCACTTATTAATTTCTAATTTAATTGCCTTATATTTGTCCATATTTCTTAAATTTACTGGCATTCCATTGAATATAACCGGTACAGTATATTCAAGTCGTCTTTGTCCATATTTATTATTGTAATCAGGAATTTTAAAGTTGTTTAGGAGTCTTAATCTGGTGTTTAAAGTCTAATAGCCGTTTGGTCAGCAGAGTCAAAAAGTAATTTTGAAATTAATTCTACATTGGGGAAATTTGAGTCAAGTTTTATTGAATATGTGTATTCTTGAATTGAAATTGCATCAGAAACGCTGTCATATTTTTTTGGCTGAAGCTACAGCGCTTTAATGAAATATTAAGTTGCTATTTTGACTTCATTTTGGTGTAAATTGAACTATTTTTCCTCTTAGGATGAGTGTGATTCATAAATGATAACGGGTGCCTATATTTATTTTTGCATAATTCTATTCGTAATATCTTCATCTACAATATAACAGGTTTTTTGATTGAATGTCATTCCTTTTAGTATATTTTAATGATTTGTTGAATAATAAAAACGCATGAAATTTGAAGGTTGCGTGTTGAATGATAGGGAAACATCCAGTATTTGAATTGATATATCTCAACATTTATCCCGGTTAGCCTATCATCTGTTTGGATATTATTATCGAGCACATCAAAACGAATCAACTGACAAAAAATCATAATTTTTTCATGACCATGAGGTAATGGAGGTTAGACCTTAAAGGGTGATCATTTATTATTTTGAACCCATCATCAAAATAGAACTTCAAGATGAATTTTTATATCCAAATGATTTATCAACAGGTAAAACATTGCAGTATTCATAAATGGAATTTATATTATCTTTATTGATTATCTTGAATTGAGTAGGAGTTATAATTTTTAAAATTTCACTTTGAAGTGAACAGATTTGGTGTAAATGAGTGTCAGTCGCATTTCCCCATGCTAACAATCCATGAGAAATAATGGATTCCACCAATGCTATGTAAACAGTGCGCAATAAAGTGAAAGGTAGAATGTTTTTAAGAGTATATAGTTGAAAAGTGCAAGATCTTAGTTTACTACACAAACGGTCAGTATGAGGTCGCCATGTTAAATTTATATCTATGGTTACACCCAAATAATCATATGTTGGAACAACTTCAATATTAAATATGCACCCTTCGCAACCAGGATTGTTAACGTACAGACGTTAACTGTAGGATTGAGGAATGTTTTATTCTATTGGGTTTATCGTAGGGATGACATCGATTCTCAAAATCGGGAATCGATTCTCTATGCTCCAGAATCGATTAAGAATCGATTAAAAAAAAATAAAAAATTTAAAAATGGAAAAAGTAGTGTAATTTGAAACTTTTTTTTCAACCTTCCCAAGGCGTTCACGTGAAAAATTGCTGCTGGAGATTTCCTTGAACTGTACTGTACTATTTGGGTATTTCCGTCAACGCTCGGCTGTCAGACGTAACCGAAGGGATAGCTTTTGTCCAGATAGTGATATCTCAACAATACAGAATAATATGGACAACGAGATGAGCACTTATTGTGACGTAAAGAAGTACAGCACTGAACCAAAAAAAAAAAAAAAAGTTTTTTTTTTAATCGATTTTCTGATTTGAGAATCGTTTTACATCAGAATCGATTCTTAATCGATTCTTGATTAATCGATGTTATCCCTAGACTCACTTTATCGTCACACTGTATAATGATAACGAAGATCTATTGGTGCTGGAAAATTGGTACATGGGATGATGTGATGGAGGTTTCTTAGGTGGGTGATAGGAAGGATATTGGAAGGAAGCGGTCATGACCTATTGTTGTAGAAAGCATCTTTGTATTTACCTGGGCCACAAAGGAAAACAACGAAAACACCGCGTGAAGACGGTTGGTGGCAGGTATTAAACTGAAGACCGGTCTACCCTCATCTCCCGGGTCACGTCAGCATTGAGCAAACACTGAGAAGATACAGCCGTGATAGGATAATAGCACGCCGTTAGTGTTGCTATTCAATATAGAAATAGCAAACCATGAGAAATATATATATATATTGATCATTATATATTTAAATTTTTAATCAACATTTCATTTCATTTATTAGCTTTTTGTTTATACCATTATATACGAGTTATAATTAAAATCATTAACATAACAAGCAGGTCTTAAAAGTTGTCAGGATTGAAGTAACAATAATAATAATGAGTAACTATAATCAACAATATAAATGACTGCAGCAAGTTCAAGTTGAATTGACAATAATACATGTAGGTGATGCTTTTAAATATAATATTTCAATACAATTCCAATAATTGATTACAGACATTAATATTTTCACGAGAACATTCACTGCTTTCAGTCTTACATCTGAGCTAGCGACTAACGCTGGAGTTTCCTGCAAACAGCAGAATATTGTTATACTCATTTACAATTGTTTCTATAGGGCCTATTGATCGTTGTTCCGATATTGAATTCATCAAACATTGAATATTTCAACTGGATAACGATTTGAAGCCCTAGAATATTGAACCGATCAAGAATATTGAACCGATCAAGAATATTGAACCGATCAAGAATATTGAAATTGAACAGAACTCTAATTATGATATTTGTATGTAATTATTCAGAAATGTTCTGTGATTGATATTAATTTAATTACAATATATAGACCTTAATTGACCACTAGTGATAGGCCTGGCTAATCGCCAAAGCCACCTGGATCTATACTTCATGTGGGAATTTAGAGATACTCTGATACGTCAATGTGAAATTTTCCCACATAACAAAGCCCATTTGATTGGATGTTCTCTTTGTGACGTTTTTGGCGGGTCAATCACTAGTCGTCAATTGTTGTTATTTTTGCCAATTATTTCCTCAACCAATCAAAAGACTAATTATTTTTTAAATAATCAATTATCAATAATTGATCAATATTCTATCAATCGGTGTCACTTTTTGATATTGAATGGGACCGTTACCCTTGAGTAAAGAAGTATCCTACAGGATAGAGTGGCAGTGCCAGGTGGTTAAACAGTCTACAGACCCTGGTAGTGTTATGCCTGGTAAACCTGCTTGGAGCGCTATGATCACCAATAAAATACCATTTGCTAGAGCTCTGTTGCGAGTGAATGCTGCTAGGAGCGCTGTGATCAGCCAACTTTTTCATTGTTGGTGAGCAACTGGTGAGCATAGGCTCTGTCATATGGCGTTGTCTATCTAGGGACTACTTCATCAATGCCATTACTCAATCATTCAACATCTTCTTACGAAGCTGCTGGTTTCCTTTACTTTTCTAAAGGGCCCTAACTGTACTTTATTTCCTTTCAGATAACATATGAGACGATCGGTGTGGTCCAAATGACGTTCCTGCGTCTACTCAGCGAAGACGCCTATCAGAACTTCACGTACACGTGCATCAACTCGGCTGCGTGGTACAACGCCAAGACGTTCGGTCACGAGCTGGCCATGAAGCTCATGGGCGAAAACGAACAGGAATACTCGGCAGACGGAATCAAACCAAATATACTCGTGGATGGATGCAAAGTATGTTGAGCTTTAGGCCTACTCACGTTTTAGATATTACCACAAATAACTTATCATTGAATTTGACTTGAGGGGCGTGCCTGCAGGGTGCTCATACAGATAGAGAAATTCGTTGTTACTCTAATCCATCTTCACGAATCAGTTTTATTGAATGAAAAAGTATACCACCTCCAAGATAATTGCATGCTCTTTTATTAAAATTACATCACATTTTAGTGAATTTGTTAATTTCACGTGAACGAATTTCATCAAATTCTCGGTATTTATTGATGTATCAACTTGAAACTGATTGAATTCACACTATAAAAATGTCATATCAATTGAAGAGAGTACAATTATCTTGAGGTTGATATACTTTCTTATTAGATGACACTGGCTCGTGAATCTAGAAAAAATATCGAAGATGGATTTCCCTATTTCTATAAGCACCGTGCACGCACCTCCTTGAATTGAGATATTATTCTCTCAAAATATGATTGATACGTTAGGACCTAAATAATGACCTAATGAACTTGTGGATAGTACGATCAAAGTGACCAATCATAAAACAGTGGCTCAAGCTCACAACATACTTTGTAAATAAATATTTTATAACAATTTTTCAGATTTTTAAAACAAGCAATAAAAAATAATTAATTACAGTAATCAACGTATATTGCAGCTGCAAATAACATCGTCATTGAGGCGTTATAAAACACACAATTTCTCTTTCAAACTATAGGCCTAGTAGGCTAATAAAAGTAGAAGCTGTTTCAATATTTATATTTATGTTCTTTTCAAAGACATTTTCATATAAATTTTTCAAAATATTTTTAAAATTACAATTAAAAATATAATGGCCCAGTATAGTGGAGCGGCTAAGATCAACAAATCACAACAATCGTGTATTTTGTGATTAAAGCGTGAAATTTGGTAAAGATGTACCTTCTGATATTTAAAAATTATTTGGCTATGATATCAAGCGAGATTTTGCCCCTGAGGGCTGAAATATCCAGTGGCATTAAAAAAAAGAAAATAAGGGGTAGTGTATGTATATTAATTTTTTTCACTTTTTTTCTCTTCTTTAGTAACTGACTAACATTTAAACAATATTATGTGAAACATTCTTCCCAAAACCATGTATATTCGATAAAATACGTCAATTTAAGGTCAAAAATGTGAAAAAATTCATTTTTTCTTTTCTTCTTATTATTTTCTGGGGGAAAATGGTGTACATGTTCCCAAACGTATAACCGATGGTATACTGAAGTGATATTGTTGATGAGCGTAGCGAAGTCTCCATCCCACTCTTATAGGGCTTTGTCTGTGTGTTTTTTTTTTTTTTTTTTTTTTTTTTTTTTTTTTTTTTTTTTTTGTTTGTAAGCACTCCACAGGTCGCAAGGGTTGACTGATCAACATGAAACTTTTTTTGTACACCCAAACTCATCCAACTTAGAACTGTATAGTTTTTGGGATGAATCGGTCGAACCGATTTTGAGAATCATCATCTCAAAGTTTCTAAAAACCCCATAAGATTTGGCTGAGCGGAAAATGTTGAAAAATAAAATCTTTCCAAATGGGATGAAATTTTCTCTAAATGTGTATACATGGATTTTACACATTATTACGATTTTTTAAGCAATTCTGATCAGTCGTTTTGGAGAAAAAAAATAAAATGACTGATAATATTCATAAAATATATCATAAAAATTATGACAGAATTAAGTTGTCGAGATTCACTGCTTTCTAGATTCAAGAGTTGACCAACAATGAAGTATTTTTTATATGCCTCAAGGTGTGTAGAATACCAGAGTCAATGAAGTGGCAAGAGTAGAACTTCTTTAACGACTTTTATAGCTTATTCAGATATCAAGGTGTGTAGAATACCAAAGTCGATAAAGTAGCAAGGGTAAAACTATTTCGAGGACTTTTATACCTTATTGAGATATCTCGCTCATCTTACAACGCATATTTCGCGTTTGACTAGTATATTATTTGCTTCGTGGGGTCAACCGTGTAAATATAAAATCAATTTTTGGACTCTATAGAATAGTTATTTTTAGTCCAATTGAAAATAGCTATCCACTTGCTTCGTGCATGGAGACTGAAATATATTTATATTACATTCAATGATGAAAAAAATAGGACACAAGTTATTTCCAGCTCATTCAAGGTCACCAAAGGTCATTAGGTGATGTAATTTAATCAGTTTTAAAATATATTGTAGCGTTCAGCAAATTGGTTTCTATTTGATGTTAATAAAAACTCACAACCAGTTTCCAGGTCTCACCACAAGGAGGTAGCTGCATACAGAGATCCACCCTGACCTACCCCAACCACCCAACCATGATAATAGAACAAGGTTACTCTCATGGTATCTAGTGTTTGCACTTGCAGCCATCACATAAGCACCAATTAATTCTGCAGTGTAGCAAGAGCAGCGACCACTACATCCTTTTTTGCACTTGCATGCAGCGGTTATATTAGTGCGCAGTTGACCCTATTATACGCAGTTCTAAACTTCAAAAATGCAGCTCTTAATTTCAATTCTCGCAGTTGTAAAATTTTGTCTGTGTTTAATAATGCACTAATAAATAATAATACCATGTAATAACACTAATAGTGCATTAGTAATAAACTAATGATGCACTATGAAGCAACAGCCTTAGGCTTACATATCCCCAAATACCGTAGTAATACAGTACTCTGTTCACACCGAAAAGTTAATCTTGATCAAGCTAATTGAGATTAGATGTACGCATGGAATTGTGGGTAGTAAACTAACTGCGTTAACGCGCTAACATGGTTTGCTGAGCAAGATTAAGACGTTAATCACTGTTAACGTTAATGGAGTTGCGTTCACACAGGACGGTAATCGAGATTAAGTCGTTGATCGTGATTAACATTTTCGGTGTGAAGAAGTTATAACAATGATACTCTAAAATACGAAGTTCCCTGCGAGGCTGTGGTGGGGGGCCCTCCCCACACACCCCCCAGTATCTGCGCGGAACCCACCCTTTTATAAGTCTTGATTTTTTCATTTGCGCAGTTCTGAATTTTCACTAATATAACCACTGAGTTGCATGAGATTAGTAAAAGCATCTGGGATGGACGACCACAATGGCTTCCATCTACTGATTTTATTCAACGTCCATCCCCATTCACTAGGCGAAGGCAACTCAGGACGTGTAGTGAGATTCTATTGACAGGTTTCGATTGCTGAGCAAATAAATGCCTGCGCGTGACATCTATATGTTCATTGTTCGCAATCAGACGTTCTGGCATAGATTAATATAACAAATCTTTTGATTACCTTAAATCACATTCTTCTGATACCTCAAGAATACCAGATGACAATTGCTTAAAAGTATTGTTTACTCCAGGATAAACCATCCAAAGATCCCAGAATTGCTTTATTCCATGATAAACTGAAGGAGAAACCGTGTAGCATCCCGAAAATGCGTGGAAGAACAACAAGCCTCGAGCTTTTGTGGTACCTAATATATTGGAAATGTCATGGAGAGGTATATACCATAGACGGTCTCCTGTTCCAAATGCAATGTTCTATTACTGCTTATCAAGTAAACCTATTAGTATGTGAAACAATGCTATAGCAATAACAACTACGTCCGTATAAACTGTTTTCATCAAAATAGGTCTACTTCTTCTTTGCACAGCATCTGGTATGTACAAAAATATCTTGGTATCCGCTTCTTCGTGAGAAGACAGTGCTATAACGGATGCCTCTTCTCTTCTAGGTATACAAATGACGTTCTCTTGCATGTTTTGTAACTATTTCTTCGTCAATTTTTTTTTGTTGGATTTGTTTTTGTTGCACATCGATGCCAAGAATTGGAAAAGTTTTTCCTCGTTCTCGTCTACTTTAGGAAAATTGCTCCAATTCTGTGGAATAATTGACAAATGATCAACAATGCAGGGATTTCCTTGGCTTTGCTTTTCTCTCGCATCCGCCTTCAAGCTCTCAATTATGTACTTGTCCCAAACAACACGGAGACGTTTTGTACCATTCAAAAACGATTTCGCATAGGCTACAAATACTTGTCTTGCATATTGCGTGAACGTTTAAGATTCTCCTAGTTTCAACATTTGCACAATTGCTGCACCGTCGAGGATTACTGTGGCTGGTGACACTTTCGGAATTCTGTTCAGGCAATCCATAAGGTTGGTTCATAAGATTTGGTTCCCTCTCTAAGACTTCCATAACCTGAAATTGATAGTGAAAACGCTTGATTTTCATGACTGAGAAAATCATCGAGATTGCCTCATGGATTGCCTCGGAATGACTATTCCAGAAAGAACTATTCCGATTCTTAGCAATAGAATTGACATCCAAGAAAAAAAATTGACGAATAAATAGTAACAACATAGCAAGGGAATGTTATTTATATACCTAGAAGAGAAGAGGCATCTGTCATAGCACCGTCTTCACACGAAGAAGCGGACACCAGGATATTTGTGCACATACCAGATGCTGTGCAAAGAAGAAGTAGACCTATTTTGATGAAAACAGTTTATACGGACGTAGTTGTTATTGCTATAGCATTGTTTCACATACTAGTAGGCCTACTTGATAAGCAGTACATTGCATTTGGAACAGGGGACCGTCTATGGTATATACCTCTCCATGACATTTCCAATATATTACGTACCACAAAGGCTCGAGGCTTGTTGTTCTTCCACGCATTTTCGGGATGCAACATGGTTTCTCCTTCAGTTTATCATGGAATAAAGCAATTCTGGGATCTTTGGATGGTTTATCCTGGAGCGAACAATACTTTCAAGCAATTGTCATCTGGTATTCTTGAGGTATCAGAAGAATGTGATACAGTAATCAAAAGATTTGTTATATTAATCCATGCCAGAACATCTGATTGCGAACAATGAACATATAGATGTCACGCGCAGGCATTGATTTGCTCAGCAATCAAAACCCATCAATAGAATACCACCGACTAAGGCTGCACTGACGCAGCATATCAGGCGAGCCATGTACCAGGTGTACATATGGTCGAATTCGCTCACTGCACATCCTGAGTTGCCTCGCCTAGTGAATGGGGATGGACGTTAAATAAAAACAGTAAACGGAAGCCATTGTGGTCGTCCATCCCAGATGCTTTTACTAATCTCATGCAAGTGCAAAAAAGGATGTAGTGGTCGCTGCTCTTGCTACACTGCAGAATTAATTTGTACTTATGTGATGGCTGCGAGTGCAAACACTAGATACCATGAGAGTAACCTTGATCTATCATCATGGTTGGGTGGTTGGGGTAGGTCAGGGTGGATCTCTGTATGTAGCTACCTCCTCGTGGTGAGACCTGGAAACTGGTTGTGAGTTTTTATTAACATCAAATAGAAACCAACTTGCTAAACGCTACAATATATTTTAAAACTGATTAAATTACATCACCTAATGACCTTTGGTGACCTTGAATGACCTGGAAATAACTTGTGTCCTATTTTTTTCATCATTGAATATAATATAAATATATTTCAGTCTCCACGAAGCAAGTGGATAGCTATTTTCAATTGGACTAAAAATAATTATTTCATAGAGTCCAAAAATTGATTTTATACTCATACGGTTGACCCCACGAGGCAAATAATATATAATATCACTTCAGTATATCATTGGTTATATGTTTGGGAACATGTACACCATTTTCCCCCAGAAAATAATAAGAAAAAAAGAAAAAGAGAAAAAATGGATTTTTTCACATTTTTGACCTTAAATTGACGTATTTTATCGAGTATACATGGTTTTGGGAAAATGTTTCACTTGATATTGTTTAAATATTAGTCAGTTACTAAAGAAGAAAAAAAAAGTGAAAATAATTAATAATACATACACTACCCCCTTATTTTCTTTTTTTTAACGCCACAGGATATTTCAGCCCTCAGGGGCAAAATCTCGCTTGTTATCATAGCCAAATAATTTTTATATATCAAAAGGTACATCTCTACCAAATTTCACGCTTTTTAACTAAATGCGCGATTTTTGAGCTTAGCCGCTCCACTAGTAAGATTGCCCTTTTTGTGGACTGCTAAAACACTACCTTGTCATTTGTAGCCCACATAACTGAGGAACAATAAATTGTTCCACGATTATGATGTTAATGATATATTTATATAAATATATATATAGGCCTATATCATTTTTACCTTCATGCTCACTGCACACTCAACTTGATTCATTTGTCATAACTCATAAGCAAGATTTTAATACTTGGTCTATCTATGTTTCCTTCAATTCCAGACTCGACCAAGCAAAAGTGAAACGATATTCGAAGTCCGAACGAAGAAGCTGTACAGCGTACCGATCGTTGACTTTTACCCTGTCGACTATGGACTACCGCACCAAGCGTTCGGTTTCGCTGTAGGGCCAGTTTGTTTCAAGTAACCTTAGTCTCTGGCGTTCCATGTTAATCCATCTACACAGCAACAAACTTCAAACTCCACGGTAGACTAGGGTGATAATCCATCGTTTCAAAGTTATTTCAAACTAAATAGCAATAAATTAATTAGGTAACAACTTAATGAAAACAATTTTATGGGACAAATATTCTTGATTATGAGTCCATGGGTGTCGATTTAGTGGAATGATAGTTTTTTGGTGATGACTATGGAACGGTTTAAGATATTAAAATTCTTATAGAAAGGAAAAACAGATATTTTCAATACCTGAGAGATGGTATGAGTTATAAGTTATAACTATCCATCTTCTATCGCATTATTGTCACATGTATACGGTTAAAAAATGTTTGCTTTTTAACCGTACACGCATGACAATTATGCGATATGAGATGGACTTATACTATCTTGAAGTTATTAAAAACATCAAGATTCCATCTCTACTAGAATTTCGATATCTAATACTGTTCAAAAGTTATCACCAAAAAACTATCATTCCGCTAAATCGACTCCCATGGACTCTTAAATAGGTTCAGTTTAGAAGGGATTAATGAGTGTTCTATAATGGGTAGTGAAAGCGCAATATGGTATTAAATAGCTACTGATCCCACAACGACAAATTACTCATTAATGATGTTAAAGACTTGAAGTGGTCGAAGATTGCAAAACCGAACAAATTTATTCTGACATAATTTTGGGAGTATTCTCTATATACAGTAGGTTTGTTTGTTTGTGTTGCACCAACCTGAACTAGAGTGTTGCTGGTGCAGGAAGGAAATGCGTCATATTACAGGTTTGGTGCAGGAAATGATCCCTAAATGTTGAGGTACAAACAAACACGATAGTGCTAATTTCAACGGTTCCTTGACACGAATTTTGAAAATGGGAAAAGTTATTAGGGGAAAATCACTAGAGATGTAATTCTGCATGTCAACTTACTTCAAAATAATTACAACCCTTATTCAAATGTACAATTTTTCATTCTCATCGGCACGTATTCAAGCGTCATCAACTTGTAAGCCAACATAGTGTCCGCATACAATTTGATTTTAGCGCCTGCCATCTTGAACTGAACTAAGCACACCAGCTCCGAAGCTGGTGTAGAACTACTTGAACTAGTGCAAGTGAACTGGGACAAACAAACACGAGAGTGTAGCTTTGGTGCAGCACCACGGTTACAAACAAACACGAAAGTGCAAGAACTGAAGAACTAGTTCAAGTAGTTCAGGACAAACAAACAGACCTAGTACTGAATTGCTTATACATTTTTTTCTGCCACTAAATTCAAAGTTAAATTAGAAGGTATAATGACAAATTCGTTGTCTTCTGACCATTTTCACCAGATTTTTTAATGAAATATCACACATTTTCAACTTAGTAACTATCCTTTACAGTGAGACAGTCATCCAATTTAAATTCAACAATAAGTTACTTATGGATTAATTACTCACAATAAATTAAGAAGTGGGTTAGCACGAAGAATGCCAGAATGATAAATCTAATTATTTAATTTTTGTTCCAAGTGTATGTTAGGTAGATAAAGTAGACCTACCATCTAAGTGAAAGTATTTGTATTAGGTTTTAGTCTAGAAGATTAGTAAAGTCCAGTGGCCAATTGAAGAATGGATTTTGAAAATGTTCAGTGTTTAATTTATTGCCCCGTAATAGGTAGTCGACTCGTTATCACGCAACGTTTGAATTGAAAACTACGGGCGACGACAGAAACATATCCAAGGTCGGGCAAAAATATCCTACAGTCTAAATACACATGCCCTGATTGAGCTAGAAAGGGGCTCACACCCACGCCTGCAGGAAATTGTTTGAAATTGTATCATTTTATGTTTTTTTGGCAGGTCTTTCGACTAGTTCTTTTTGGTTTTTACTAAACTTCATTGTTAAAACAGAGAAATTGAAATGGTGGAATTTTCTTCAAGTAGTTATTTACATTCAAGTGTTTAATTAAATTAAAACACTGATTATATATGCTGGAATTGTGATGTTACTGATACATATTCAATGCATACGTTTTTATGTTTGTGACCAAGAATCAATGTGCGACATCATTTGGAAAATAGTTTAATTTTTCAATTTCTTAAATATATTTCCTGACTTGAACCACGGGGGGAAGGGAACAATGCACCTCTTCACCCCCTTCCCACCCTTCTGCCAACGCCCATGTTGAAAACGAAAGCATTTTGAAAATGGTAAACAGAATATACAAAAATTCTGATTCATTATCCGATATTGGCCCTACCCATCAATTTTAATCAACCATGCAATAACTCTATCATATTTTAAATTCATTTGGAATTTTTGTTATTTAGGACTTCATACATGTACATTTCTTAACAAGTTATTCAAATTTTTAAAATTAATATTCTATTCCTCACCTACACTCAATGGATATTATATTGGGCCTGTATAATAATTGAAGAGTTGTATAATCAATACCTGTATAAGAATTAAAATATAACGTTTGTCATTTATGCCTACACGAAAAGAAATCAAAATTATATTCAGCGTAACAAGTTTATTATAATGTGAGTATTACTAAATGTGCATCTCAAAGTGAAAGTTCATCTAAATTTCTCATCCAAATTTCACCTTTGTTCATATATGGTCACCCTCATGCACCCATAAGGTAGTATTTGCCACTGCTCTTGTTTCAATTGAAAACTTGCCTTTATCAAGCCCATACAATCTTGTAGGCCTGTTCATAGCTTCTAATAATTAAAAATTAAAAACAAAACAAAAAATTTATTAACCCATAATAACCGATCTCATCAGTTGAATGTGTTATTAAAGTAGAGATTTTTTGGACAACTTAAGAATAATGTTATTCTTTTTGATGATGAGATTGCTTTACACTGATAAATAAGAGTGACAAACTTAAATATACGTTAAAATAATACTCTATAGTCTATATTTAGAGCTGCTAATGTCGTGGACAGTGGTTCACAATAAGTAGCCACGTCGTACCAATAAATCACTGCCAGTTATTACGATTATGTGTGTATTTTATCTCCTAGTTTTACCACATAGAGTTGTACTAGTTATTAAGTATCATTTAATATAAGTTTTGTAAACATTTTATACATAATTTGATATATTAAAGTTCCACAAGAAAACATAAATATTAATTGCCTGTTTGATTTGAGTTGTTCCATTTCAGTTACCCATGTCCGACAACTTGGTTTGGGGGTACGTGGTTCGTCGTTAATTCTTTAATTCATCTGTCATTGTGAATGAGGTATTCTTCATTCATTAAAACTCATAGCTCTATACTATCTTCATATTTTTTAATTCATACAGTTTCGTACATCCGCCAACACATACTGCACATTTTCCGCCACATTGTTAAAAAAGTTCAGAATGAAAGGAAGAAAAGCCACACAATCGTGGCTTCCATACGAGTACTCACTATTACGGCTGGAGAAAATCATGGAGACGTCGGTCAGTTTCACTCGGTCACGGCTGAGCACGGCAGGATTCGCCGTGGGTCTCCTGTCCACGGCACTTCAATTAGCTAGCAAGGATGTACCCAGCTGTCAAAATCGAGCAGTAGGATAAGAATACACCATTGTAATTTATACAATCAAACTCGTGAATTAATCGCAAAGAAAAGTGTGTAAAATTGTAGATAAATAGTAAATAATATCTTTTTTTTTTTTTATTATCATCGGTTTTGTACATACAAATAAAAACACAGAACAGTCAAATACTATCCACAAAGTCTCCAAGGGAGACTTGACTGTGGGAAGAAAAAAATTAAATTATATCTGTATATTGCTTAGCTCTAGATTTTATACATTAGTTATGTATGGTGATTGAGAAAATATAAACATAATTGATAAATTGAATGGCAATAAAGAATATGAGTGAAAAAAAAGAAATATGATCTACACGATGGACTATTTTTCACAAAAGAATGATTCGAAATTACACTGATTAAGAGATTGACTGAAATATCGCAAAAGATACAATAACAAAAATACCAATGAGAAATAAATATGTGATCTACCAATAACAATAGAATATGAATGTGAGAAATTTAACCTTGAGGTGGCTTGGTTGGTGCAACATGGAGTGAAGAATATATGAATACAGTGGATGATACAATAAAGCATAATATACAAAATGAGGAACAACATTCATTCATTCTACAAATTTTAATTTCCATACCGGAAACAACAGAAACAATGACATGGTACTGGAACTTATTATGAAACTCGATTGGGTATTCTCCGTCATTTAGAATGCAACACTGATCTATGTTTGCAAGCAAAAGTGATTACTGTATGTACCATAATAGTGAAAGAAAGAATTTTTTTTTTGATAGAAGTGAAACCACCTGTTGCTGTGTAAAATGGTTGAATTGAAAGTAAAGAATATTCATTTATCAGAAAAATATGTAAAATTTAGTAACAGCTCAACCTGCACCCGCCAAAAATCGATATGGACAGTAATCAGTCATAACTCATAATTACCATTTGGTAATGGTTCTTTATTTTAAGGTAGGCCCAATTAAAATTATGTCTTTCTAGCTGACTGGCAAAATAGCATATTTAACACACTATAGGCCTTCGTTTACTACAGACCTGTTTTCCCAGTTCACGTCCTGGTAAAAACATAGGTAGAATCTGAATCGACTGAATTTTTTCAGGTGGCTAAATATTAGTATTATATTGAGTAATAGAACAACGTTGGGCATGTAGTTCACCTAATTTCCAATTCAATTTATTTATAGGTTATATGAATATATCTATTTTAATTTAATAATTTACAATTATTGAAATACTATCATCATGATCATTAGAAGCATTTGTTTTACTAATGATTGTATTATTCTTACCTGTTTAATTGTATTTTCTATTATTTAGTTCTATTCGTCTTTCGTGTAGATGAACAATGTACAGACACAGTGTAAATTGCAAATTAGCAATAAAAAAACATCAAACCTATTTTGAAAATAGACACAACACTAGTGCTGCCTCTACTGCAAAACGCCAAACCTTTCTTGTCTACCTCGTCCGCCACGATCGCCACCATCGCGATCGTCACTCGCCATCAACTCGCCGCCGTGTTTACATTTTAAAACGTGTTGTCAAAGTTAAATAACCTCAAAGATACAATCGGTGTGACAGTCTGTCATATACTTCTAACATTCAGTCAAGTAAACGTGAAAGAATATTCTGCCATGTGGAAAAAGCTAGCGTGTAAGAAGTCTGATCTTCAACTCATATATACTCTGTGTGGGGGGCAATGCTTTAGGTATGTATATACTTTCTACTACCCTTTGAGGGCTACCTGCAGATCGGCACGTAGGCCAAGGGATTTTTTTGCTGAATGTACAGTCGTTTTCAATGACTGCTTGACTCTTGAATTTGAGTTAGATGCATTTATTTTCACTTTTTCAATATAATCCAATATTTTACCATGCATGGTTAGATCAAGTACTTGGTCAGTATGTAATTTTTTTAGAGATTTAATTTTTTTTTATTATTATAAAATAATATAATCATTGAGTTTATGGCACTAAAAATTAGAAGATTTAAAAATATACCATCTAGTAACTTGGATCTTGAAAATAATCTCATAAAATATCCACTATTTTGCCAATTTTGATGTTATTGGATGAGCGAAGCGAAGACTCAATTTCGCCATACCCGAGAAAAAAGTGACTTTTTTTTTTTTTTTTTTGTTCGCGCTCCACAGGTCAGACGAAAATTCAAAATCAGTTGAAACTTGGCATACACAAGTGTCATTATCTAATTCGATACTGTATAGTTTTGAGGCGCAATCGGTTGAATCTTATTTCAGAAAACTCATTTTAAAGTTTTCAAAAATCCCATTAGAATAACCCAGAGGAAAATATTCGTGAAATAATTTTCATCCGAGACATTTCAAATTCTCAGGGAATTTCAATATAATAATTATACACATTATTCCGAACTTTCACTCAAATCGGATCAGCCGTTTTGATGTAAAAAAATATATACCGGTAATGTAATTTTCTTAAATCACTCAAAGCTATTAAGATACCAATTAAATCCAAGCCACAGGTGTCACCTCTTGAATGTAAACGATTAAAACAAAGCCTTCTTCATTATCATAGAAATTAATAATGGAAAATAAGATGGCAGTGATGTAATGGTTTGGATCTCAAGGTGTATAAATATATAATAACCAATCCAAAAATAAGGTGATATGTTCCAGCTCATCCATCAACGCGGCAACACATAACGCGTTTGCCTAGTTAAATTGAATTGATCCAACTTGGTGGTACCGGTATTACATATTAGGCAACATGAATAGCATATTTTTATTATTTTATATGATAATCTGCAACTAAATTCAATGAATCTTCTTTGTCTTTAATTTTCAAAGAAAACTAAAAGTGCAAGAAATTATGAGGATTTACCCTATTTCAACATATAGACATGGCTTGGTTTTTTATATCACACTTATAATACACCATGAACTTATTGGCCGTGGCAGTCGTTACCAATAACGATAGAGACTCTCAAAAGTAGGGTGACCATCCGTCCCGGAAAACCGGGATTGTCCCGGTTTTCTACCTCTTGTCCCGGTGTCCCGAAAAAACTTTCGGGACACCCAAATGTCCCGGTTTTGTCGCAAGAGTAAAATTGTTCTATTTCTGGCGACAATAAATGTATTTTCAGTATTTACGACGCCGTAAAGAGTTTGTTTCTTTGAGTGCGAGTGCCGTTCTCTTTCAAAAATCACCGCACACTCGGCGGACTACAATAATTCCCCACCCCTTCCTTCTGACATGTGACGACCTTTTACTGCCTACTGTTTACACGTGGTATTGTGCATTATTAGTTAGTCTGGCTCATTGGTCTGGCTCTGAGAGAGCAACAGTTTACTTCAAGTGTGATGTGTTGCAATGCCGGAACAAAAATGCCTATACCAGGAGAAGTAGGCCTATTCTGCTGAGTGGAATTTTATTAAAAAAAGAAGATATGAGGATCAACTACCAACTATAAATTTTCCTGCACTGAGTTTCACAGTTATGTAGGCCTACTTGAAAATAAAAAAAACACCATTTCTCTCCAACAGCAATCATTACGTAAATGTTCATACGACATAAGTTTAAAATAGGGTAATTTATAAATAAATACCTAAATAATTCAATTAATATTAATAAGTAATTAATTTCATTAGTAATAAATTCCTAATTGAAACAGTATAATAAAACACACAGGGTAAAGATCTCTACAAACAAGAAACAAAATGACGTATTCATTTTTTATTCACATCGTGCTACTCCAAAGCAATTAAAACTCATTAGAATATCGTCCCCAGAAAAAATTACCTGCGGAGCTGGTGTTGGGGGGCCTTGCCCCCCAAACCCCTCGCGGGTCACGGGCTTCGCGAATACTTGACTTTCAAATGTTCATTTGTCCCGGATTTTGTTCCCCACAATCTGGTCATCCTACCCGAAAGCATGCATGTGTTTTAATTGATTCGAGAGGTTTAAATCATTAGAGTATTTTCAGTGCCATTTCAAACCCATTGTAAATTTGTTCAACTTTTTGGGCTGCAATATCATTGAATCTGTTGAAAATATCATTTGTAGGCCTATTAAATGTATATTAAAACTAGATCTGAAATGCATGCAAATTGCCTCATAATCAATTGACGAGTAGTGATGCATGTGGCCATTGAGTTTATAGTACAACACTATATACTCAATGACGTGGCCATTGAATTTGTAGTTGGCGTGGCTTATCAGTAGACCCCCAGATCTATAGATACATCAAGTGAGCAAATTACCCCCTAGGCCCTAGGCCTAGGTACCCCAAGTGAGACAGTATTGTTGAATTTCTCACATAATAAAATAAATAGACCCCTTGATTAGATATTACGTTCTGTGACATTCGTGGGCTTGCCAATCACTAGTTGGTAATTCCTTTCAAGTAAACTTACAAATTACAATAACTGGTTTTATTTGAATTTGTGATTTTCGTTCTTAGATGGAAACAAACGGGTGAAGGTGAATTCACCGGCGTATTCGCTCACTGCGTTTGGACGCTAACACAAAAGGACGACTACCTCCTCTATAAAGTTACGGAAAGTACAAAGAAAATCACTGCCGTTGGAAATGGTGCAAAAAACGGCCTTTGCCAAGTGGACTACGAAGCAGTATTAAGAAAATACCTTAGATTGGATGTTAATCTAGACAAGTACTATGACGATTGGTCAGAAAGTGATCCGCATTTCAAAGAAGCAGCCGTTAAATTTTATGGTGTGAGAATCCTTTCTCAAGATCCGACCGAGAATCTGCTTGCATTCATCTGCTCGTCAAATAATAATATTGCAAGGTAGGCTGAACTGATTGAGTGAAGTAAATATATTCATCAACTTATTCAACTTGGCAGATGAAGTACCAAATAAAACCCCACACTAACGAAAACAAATTACGTCAATATGAGTGTTATATTTTCATCAAAATAAAACTTGATGAGTTCCTACTTTCAAACGAGTTCAATTGGTAACCGCACAATGTTAGCTGGTTTAGTATCTCTCACCATTTCGTTATTTTCCATAGGATTTCTTCCATGGTCGAGAAACTTTGCTCGCTTTACGGCAGTGAGATCGCTGAAGTGGATGGTGTCATGTATTATGACTTCCCTCCCGTATCTGCTCTAGCAGTACCAGGTGTCGAGCAACAACTACGAACTGCCGGTTTCGGATACAGAGCCAAGTTTATTTACCAGTCGGCGTGCACAATTACCAACCTCGGAGGGTCGGATTGGCTGGAAACCTTGAAGAGTTTACCATACGCTACCACAAAGACTGAACTCATGAAGCTTTCTGGCATCGGAGCTAAGGTTCGTATATCTTCACTAACTTAGGTACGGTAACTAGTACTTACTTAAATGTAATAATATCGTGTAATAATTTTGAGATGTATAATCGAAAACTAAGCTAAGTACATTTCAATCTGCAATGTGCATGCATTTTAGATTCAATTTTCATCTTCGTAAAATGAATTAGGCCTATAATTTCAAGAGTTTCAATAATACGTATAGGAGCCAAAATAGTTCCAAAAATTATAATAATGACATTGAAAGTATTTGTACCATTCAATACTTGTGGATTTGATTAAAACAAGTGCTTTTGGGGGCTCTTATTGTTGTTGATAATGGCTGTTATAGCCCATTAGGTACAGCTGGTAGTTCGCAACATGACGTAGTAGGCCTATAAGATTTCATGTCAAACTGGCTCACTAAAATAGTGAAATTTTGGGGTTTTGTTGAGAATTTAAAATTCAATAACTGTTTTGTTGACGAATAAGTAGAGCACCGGTATAACGTAACAAAATATTGCGTGTATGTCGCTTATTAGATGAGCGTAGCAAAAATGTCCATTCCATTTACCGAAAATTTTGGGCTAGTCTTGTTTTTTTTTATTGTCATTTGGTTCGCGGCATACAGGTCAGGAAAAGAAACAAATCAACTCGAAACTTTTTCTACATATTGGTGTCACACCAGAATAGGTCGGGATTGTTTTTCAGAAAAATCGATAGAACGAAAAAAAAATCCCCATAAGGATAATAGTAGAGAAGCACAAAATTGATATTCCTTGCATCTCGCATTTTGGGTTACAAGCAGGGCACATACCTCATTTTCTTCAGTAAAGTGCGCTGAAAACGAATATGCCGGTGTCCAAGCTGGCAAATGACCCAGGCTCTTGTGGCGGGAGGTCAAAGGTCAAGCGCGCAATTTTGCATTGAAACGTTAATAACTCGGTAGTGATTCGTCCTAATACCTCACGGTTTTCTCTATTTTGTTGCTTATAATATTTTATCATAGCGTGATCAAAAAGTTTTACCATATTTTTGACACAATAATTCTTGACGCCATCTTGAAAATGAAATACTGATTTTGATGCGTCGTTTATCTCAGATATTCTGAAAAGTTCATCGATATGCGTAAAATAGTTCAAACAAATATTGTGCACAATTTTGTTGTTGATTGGTGACAGCTTATTTCATACGATTATCACAATATTGACGCATTTCAGAGCCGTAAACGTGAGCGCGAGTGCGGGAGTTTTATACACATTATAAGCCTGCTAAATGCATAATTATAAGCCTGGCTACGATGCGCTTCGAGTTTTTGATTTCAATTGATATTAGGTTCACCAAAATTGATGACATTATTGTATTATTGTATGATACAATTATAACGAATGCCAATATATATTTGTACTGTATTGGTTATCTATAACCGTCTGGTCGTATCGTCAAGGTATGCCTACATCAGATTGGTGTTTTATTAGTGTCAAAGTGCTGAATCCCATATTGATTGAGAATAATATGGACATGCCTGCAAAAACCCTAGTTTATTAATTTCACATAAATCATGTTCGTCATTCAATGAAAAGCCTGGAAAATATTCAGAAGAAGATATATCATCACGATTTTTGACCAATTTGCATTGAAATTTGAAATTGATCGATGTAGACCCTACATGAGTGATTAAAATACAAGACTTCAAGTTGAATTTGAAGTTAGGAATTGTAACACGTTATCTATGTCATACTTTGATTACATACATTGATGTTGATTCGTGATCTAGTCGAGTGGTAGCTCTATGTGAGCCAAGTCCCGCGAGCATCCAGCTCACCTTGTCAAGCTCTTACTCTGACTGTGTGTTGCTATTGTGATACCAGTCCCCACAGTTGCATGCTGGCATGCATCTGAAATCTTGTGATGTATCATCATTTGTTGTATTATTTGTTTGATATGCTATGATTACTAATTCGCTGACAAATCATAAATGATGGCTTACTGCCATACTCAATTGTGATGCTATTTAAGCTATAAGTTATATTGTGAAATATGTAAATTGTGTACCGATTTCTTCGAGAGAGGGTTGAAGAAATGAACACCACTACTAATACCACTACTACATGTCATGGTAGGTTTGTTTTGAAGCATACGCACTGCCGAGTGCAATAATGGTTCTTCTTTTCTTTGCAGTCACATGATATCAGCTCCAACATTTTTCAGGATATGGGATCTTGAATCATGAGAACAGGTTCAAGATGTCCATCTTGCAAAAACCACCCACTGTCTGTATACAGTGGAATTGTAGGAAAGGCTTCCATTGATTTCCACCAAACATACTATTGATATGTAGCTCGTCTGATGTGCTGGATCAGTGCAACTCTTGTAGGAGGGACTTTCACGAAGTCTTTCTCTAAAATTCTGAAGAGAGAACACCTGACTTCTTCTATTGACTGGGAACTCGTTCGTGGATCGTAAAGTTTGCAGACGGAGGCTTCCGCACTCGCGATGACCTCTTGACTCATGGAGTTGTCTTGGCAAAATTCGCGAAGGAGAGTTGCATTCTGCTGAAATACGTTTTTTTTTGCTGTGCCTGATCTCATCCAACATTCTTGTGGCAAAGATTCCACTAGTGCTACTAGGAGCACTCAAACGTCAGTGTTCCGGCAGTGCACAATGAGCCTCTTGAACCCACAAGAAGTTGCGTCTTTTGCGTAGAGTATAATACGAGTGTTGACTTCTTCTAGAGAGGAAAAGAGGATGTCGACATCTTGGGGTGTGTGAATCTTCCTTCGGGCTTCGCTTCCGATAGCTCCTCAGCCACAAGGTCAGAAGTTATTCTTCTATTGTCAACAAGACCAACCCATCTTCTCCAGTTGTCTGGCAGTTTGTTAGCTCGATCAGATATATTTCTTTTTGATCCCTTGGTTGTCACGATTTCGATACGATCTCGTACCACTTCTCACAGAAAGATCGTCGTATAGGTCAGAGATGCCATCACACGCGTGCAAGGTAGATTTAAGTTCTCATATACGATGTTGATGAAGATGAATGCATCTACGATGCAGAAGACGCAACTTCTTGTGGGTTCAAGAGGCTCATTGTGCACTGCCGGAACACTGAAGTTCGAGTGCTCCTAGTAGCACTAGTGAAATCTTTGCCACAAGAATGTTGGATGAGATCAGGCACAGCAAAAAAAAACGTATTTCAGCAGAATGCAACTCTCCTTCGCGAATTTTGCCAAGACAACTCCATGAGTCAAGAGGGCATCGCGAGTGCAGAAGCCTCCGTCTGCAAACTTTACGATCCACGAACGAGTTCCCAGTCAATAGAAGAAGTCAGGTGTTCTCTCTTCAGAATTTCAGAGAAAGACTTTGTGAAAGTCCCTCCTACAAGAGTTGCACTGATCCAGCACATCAGACGAGCTACATATCAATAGTATGTTTGGTGGAAATCAACGGAAGCCTTTCCTACAATTCCACTGTATATAGACAGTGGGTGGTTTCTGCAAGATGGACATCTTGAACCTGTTCTCATGATTCAAGATCCCATATCCTGAAAAATGTTGGAGCTGATATCATGTGACTGCAAAGAAAAGAAGAACCATTATTGCACTCGGCAGTGCGTATGCTTCAAAACAAACCTACCATGACATGTGGTAGTGGTATTAGTAGTGGTGTTCATTTCTTCAACCCTCTCTCGAAGAAATCGGTACACAATTTACATATTTCACAATATAACTTATAGCTTGAATAGTATCACAATTGAGTATGGCAGTAAGCCATCATTTATGATTTGTCAGCGAATTAGTAATCATAGCATATCAAACAAATAATACAACAAATGATGATACATCACAAGATTTCAGATGCATGCCAGTGCAGCCAGTTGTGCCAGCATGCCAACTGTGGGGACTGGTATCACAATAGCAACACACAGTCAGAGTAAGAGCTTAACAAGGTGAGCTGGATGCTCGCGGGACTTGGCTCACATAGAGCTACCACTCGACTAGATCACGAATCAACATCAATGTATGTAATCAAAGTATGACATAGATAACGTGTTACAATTCCTAACTTCAAATTCAACTTGAAGTCTTGTATTTTAATCACTCATGTAGGGTCTACATCAATCAATTTCAAATTTCAATGCAAATTGGTCAAAAATCGTGATGATATATCTTCTTCTGAATATTTTCCAGGCTTTTCATTGAATGACGAACATGATTTATGTGAAATTAATGAACTAGGGTTTTTGCAGGCATGTCCATATTATTCTCAATCAATATGGGATTCAGCACTTTGACACTAATAAAACACCAATCTGATGTAGGCATACCTTGACGATACGACCAGACGGTTATAGATAACCAATACAGTACAAATATATATTGGCATTCGTTATAATTGTATCATACAATAATACAATAATGTCATCAATTTTGGTGAACCTAATATCAATTGAAATCAAAAACTCAAAGCGCATCGTAGCCAGGCTTATAATTATGCATTTAGCAGGCTTATAATGTGTATAAAACTCCCGCACTCGCGCTCACGTTTACGGCTCTGAAATGCGTCAATATTGTGATAATCGTATGAAATAAGCTGTCACCAATCAACAACAAAATTGTGCACAATATTTGTTTGAACTATTTTACGCATATCGATGAACTTTTCAGAATATCTGAGATAAACGACGCATCAAAATCAGTATTTCATTTTCAAGATGGCGTCAAGAATTATTGTGTCAAAAATATGGTAAAACTTTTTGATCACGCTATGATAAAATATTATAAGCAACAAAATAGAGAAAACCGTGAGGTATTAGGACGAATCACTACCGAGTTATTAACGTTTCAATGCAAAATTGCGCGCTTGACCTTTGACCTCCCGCCACAAGAGCCTGGGTCATTTGCCAGCTTGGACACCGGCATATTCGTTTTCAGCGCACTTTACTGAAGAAAATGAGGTATGTGTCCTGCTTGTAACCCAAAATGCAAGATGTTTGTGTTCTAGAAGGCTTTCTCATTTCTGCTTCTCTACTATAACCCAGAGTGAAAAAAAATTGGAAAAACAAACCTTTTTAAAAACTCTGAAATTTTCACTGATTATGGATAGGCCTAAATAGATCTCAGACATTTTCAGTGATTTTCACAACAATCGGATGAGAAATAACTCAAATAAGGAAAGAAAACGCATTTATAACACATTTACAATGCAATTTTTCACATCAATCAAAGCCAGTTAAAAACAGACCAAGAAAAAGCAACAAGTCTCACCAATTAATTAAACGTTGAAAATAATCCAAGGTCTGTAGATGTAGATGTAGTTGACAGAATATTTTTTATTCTCATTTTTTTCATTTTCCAAGTTCATCTCACGACGCATATCCCGCGTTTCCCTAGTTGTAATATGTTCAAAGTTGTATCTGATCAACAGGTGGCCGATTGTATATGCCTGATGTCTCTGAATCACTTGGAAGCTATTCCCGTCGACACGCACATCTTCCAAGTGGCAGTGGCACGTTATCTGCCTCATCTAGAGGGCTGCAAGTCCGTCACCGACCGGGTTTACACCGAGATCGGAGATCACTTCAGAGTGCTCTATGGCGAGTACGCAGGTTGGGCACACACGGTATGTATTTACTATTTACAATCGATAGATAAACATAAGGCTTTCGTTTACAAACTTATAGTTACTATCTGAATATATAAAAACAATATTATATATTTAAAAAATACATATTAAAACATTAAGGTGCATGCACGGTGCTTATACAATGGAGAAATTCGTAAACACTTTTGTTACCGGTACTTTTTTCCATGTTCACAAATCAGTGTCATTGAATGGAAAAGTATATCAACCCCAATATAATTCTACGCTCTTTGATCAAAATGATATTCTATTTATGTGAATTCAATCAGTTTCAGGATAATAGATCAATGAATACCAGTAGTGAGATGAAATTAATTCAAGTATCATCTTAAATTTGGTTGAATTTACAAAAATAGAATATCATATTGATTAAAGAGCATAAAATTATATTGGAGTTTGTATACTATTTCACCTGGTTTTTGAATGTGACCATGGAAAAAAATAGTGGAAACGAATTTCTCTGAATCGTGTGTTTACCCCCTTGACCAAAACAGGTTAGTCATTTTGCTAGTCATTTTGCTAGGGTGGGAAATGGAAAGAATTTAGGCCTAAGAGCACGTAGTTGCGGAGGGATGATTTGAGAGCATCAAGTGACGCCACCCTATCAGCTTGATCGTGTTGCTAACAAGGGTTGTTGATTGAGAAGTGAAAACTGCAACAGTTCAGCGAATGTTTCAAACGACTCGAGTTTGTAGCGTTGTAATTTTATTTTCTAATATCTCTGACAATGTTTATACAATTTTAATATTGCTCTTTAATAAGAAACAGCAATAAATACAAATACAAATACATCGGTCGTGGCATTGAGGACGTAAAACAATATTTGCCTGACTCTTGGACAGGAGAGATTCGACTATCAAGGTCCACCAATTAACTTTTTCCATTTCTCGTCGTAGCACAGCGACTAAATTGTTTTTGATATCAAAACTTGAATCTTGTTGATGAAACAGTAGAGTGTTTTCGAGTTTGCGACTCATTTTGTACTGGTTTATAAACCAGTTCTATAAACCCCTTTTATAAAGGGGTATGCGAGTTGAAGTTCGAAAGATAATTGCAAGTTTCTAGTTTGAATAGAAATAACTGTTCTTGAACTGGAAGGACCATGTTAATTTTAATTAGTGGTAGGTCTTCATTGAGTTCGTAGCTGTTTTTGAGTGAATAACATTAGATACCATACCGGTACTGAAGTTTTAATACGAAAAATTACTTACAAAAGAATCTAAATTGTGAAAATAAGTCGAAATCAAGAATTTCGAGTTTGATTCAAACTCGAAAAGACGAGTGCTCGCACACTGCATTATTTCACACCTTTTTTTTACTAACAATAAAGATATATCAAAATACTTGGATAATTCAAGATCAGTTGAAAACTATTGAAGTAAATATATTTTCGGCTCATAAGAAGCCCCGGGGAATTTAGTTCTAGTGGGAGAAGAACTAGTAGGCATACTTATTCCTGTATTCAATGTAGATACAGTACTTACCATAATAAACTAGCAGACTGGATGAATAATAATTTTGTCACTTCATTTTCAAGATTCTGTTTTGCGCGGATTTGAAAATGTTCCAAGAGAAATCAACCGTTATGTCAAAGAAGAAGGCAAACCAGACAAACGGTACATCGAAAACAAAGAAGAAAAGAACTGAATAATGAGCTCTCTTTTGTTTTATCTTGTCATACTTTGACCAATTGTATTTTATTTTTAATGTAGACATAGTATTTACTTACTAGGCAAACGCAGCATATGCGTTGTAAGAAGAGCGAGATATTTATGTTGAGTATAATCGAAAACTCTACACACCTCGACTCTTATCAAATATAATCCATGCGTCAACTATCGAGTCTAGAAAGCCGTGAATCTCGGCAATGTTTTTGTTATTATTTCTATCGATTTGTTTGAATAAAAAACAAATACTAAATCATTTTCTTCAGAGTGACTGGTTCAAATTGCATACAAAATTGTAATGATGTGTATCAAGTGTTCACATTCAGAGAAAATTTTCGTTTTTTGGAGAGATTTCAGGCCTACTTTCAATTTTTTTGTGCCCAGCCAAATCTTATGGAATTTTTAGAAACTGTGAGATGAAATTTCTCAGAAATAGTCTGACTTATTGACTCGAAAACTAGAGTGAAACCTCGATGCATTGTTTTCCTGCTTGTATCATTCATTTTCTCTCACCCCACTCTTATATAATCAATGTTGAATTCTCCTGGATGGATTGTTTTTCTGCATGAATGGTTTTATTTCCCGGTCACTTAACAAACGATGGATAGAGCTTTCATTGTAGACAATTCCAAGTTGGATAAGTCTACGTAAGGTATACAAAAAGTTTCATGTCGATCAGTTGAAAAGAATGAAACGAAAAAAAAAAGCTCCATAAGAGAGGGATGGAAGTCTCATCGCTCATCCAACCAAGTGAATATTAGTTAATAGGATAATTCTGAATAACCAAGACTGTAGGTATGTATTGTAGGTCTAATCGAGTATTGCTCTGTTCTTAGCATTACGTATTTTAACTTGTCATAGTTTGTGTTGTGTAGGCTTAAGTAGGTTAAATGAGTGAATGATAGATATTTATTTGTATGAATGAATGAAAATTTTAACTAAATAATTTTGTATAAAGAGTTGTTTTTCAATGTAGATATTAGATCTGTTTGTTTGTCCTGAACTACTTGAACTAGTTCTTCAGTTCTTGCACTTTCGTGTTTGTTTGTAACCGTGGTGCTGCACCAAAGCTACACTCTCGTGTTTGTTTGTCCCAGTTCACTTGCACTAGTTCAAGAAGTTCTCGAGTAAGCTTCGGAGCTAGTGTGCTTAGTTCAGTTCAAGATGGCAGGCATTAAAATCAAATTGTAGGTGGACACTATGTTGGCTAACAAGTTGTTGACGCTCAAATACGTACCGATGAGAATGAAAAATTGCATATTTGAATAAGGGTTGTAATTATTAAGTAAGTTGACATGCAGAATTACGTCTACGGTGATAACTTTTCCAATTTTGAAAATTTGCGTCTAGGAACCGTTGAAATTGGTACTATTGTGTTTGTTTGTATCTCAACATTTAGGGATCATTTCCTGCACCAAACCCGTAATATGACGCATATCTTTCCTGCACCAGCAACACTTCAGTTTAGGTTGGTGCAACACAAACAAACAGGCCTATTATGTAGGCCTACAGTACAAACGTGTGGGTTTTCTGTACATTGTTGATCTATAACCTGCTCATTCTTGACCCCAAATAATCTACCTGTGGTGGGATGTTAAGCAAACAGTAATCATCATCAATACATTTACTTTCACTTACATAATAATACATACATATATGCCTAATGAAAGTACAAAATAAATATAAAATATTTAAAAGTAACAATATCCAATATATTATGTAGCCTTTAGCAACCCAGTCCTTGATAATTTTATATATTAGTGTCAACTTTGATACATACAAAGGTATAGTATTAATAGTACATAGTTCATATCATATATACTCTGCTTTATAAGACATTTTATTGTCAAATATTTTCAATATAATACTGTATACCGGTAGTACAAAATATTAATATGTCTAGCCTACTTTTGTTATGATAATATTTCTTACATAGTTCTACAATAATTCAGCTATACAAAGAGTATCGTAATGGTTTTGTGGGAAGGCAGTGCAATGCATTATAATTACGAGGGCAAAAACCATTTGACGTATGACTTTGTACCATAAATATTTTTAAAAAACATGTTAAAAGAGAGATTCTGTCACCAGACTCAAGTGATGTGGATTAAACAATCTATTAACATAGATATTTGAGATTTACGAATCAATTATCATATTATTCTAGTACCATATTACTGTAGTGGTGTATTACCATTCTCTAACTCTAATCGTCCTCAATAAAGCAAGCAATCGGGTAGGATTTAACCATCTGGAGCCGCTACGCACAAGCAAGCGCAATAAAAGCCGCTGCTTTGTGCACGCGGAGCGTGTGACAGCTACCAACGAGTGAGACTGGCAAAAATATTAAATAAATGGAAACAATTTTTTAGCCTTGGGCTTGATATAATCAACATGTCCTATAGTACATTTGCCAAAAGCCTTAATATTTATATACAGTGAAACCTCTATCCATCGTTTTTCAAGAGACCAGGTAAATAAAACTATCCATGCAGGAAAATTTTACATTGATTAAATAGGATTGGGGGTGAGAAATAAAATGAATGATACAAGCAGGAATACAATGGATTCGGGAACGATGCATAGAGGTTTCATTGTACTATTATTTAAAATAAAAGGTTGCATAGGAGTGGATTTGAGTCCTGACCTTCTCGCACTGGCAAAGGCTCACGCCTGCCGCTACGCCACGAATATTTAGAAGAAAATACGAGTACGGCAACTTGGAATGGGAATAAATTACAGGGCTATCATACATGTTTCTACGCAGCAGCGTCTGGAGATCAAATCCTACGACGATTGCTTCAATAAAACCATACATTCTCCAAGTAATATCAATAGTATTCCATGCACATAAACTGTGTGGCAAGCTGCGAGCATATTGTCAGACTCTTCATTGGCTGCTGCTGCACCAATCAAATTCAATGCCAATACTTGTGGTTGAACACCACTTTTCAGACCTTATAAATTAATCGAAATATATAACATATTACGTTTCCATATGCAGCGAGTCTCTTCCCGATTCAACTTTAGGCCTACTGGGGTGTCGTATTAAATGGTTAGACGAGTACCTGTAGGTCTATAGAAGTTTACCTTCTGTGATATATCAAGAGACGCGTCGTGGAAGCACCGCAATTGGTGAGCAAGAAAACAATAGTAGAACACGAATAAAACTATGTTGGGATGCGATTGAAGACGGTTACACTTTCAATCACATAAAAGTGGTCTCCACGCAACCATACACAATGCACAATACACATAGAATATACGACAAAATGCAGTGAAATATGCATAGATTTTATTTCAATTATAGAAAAAACATTCTATGTGAGTGCAATTGTATTACCTGATTAATAGTAGGCCCTAATGAAACAATAATTTCCTGGTGATTTCATTAAAAACTTGTATCCACAAAAGAAGATCGTAACAAGCAAATATATCACTGTTTTATTCGTAGGCCTATAGCTGTGGGATTTTTAGAGTAATAAGTAATAAGATTTTTCAAGATGAACTTCACGATACGAAACGCAATTGCATCTTTCATGAGCGTTAATTCTCTGAAGTTGCAGCCAGATAATATGTACCGTATTGTCCCGAATATAAGCCGACCCCCTAAACTTTTAGATCATCAATTGAAAAAAGGGTTTCTCTCCAATTCCATGTAGCCTACATCATCACTCATCCGGGGTGGAATTTAGTACATTTCGTATCGCGCGCAAGAGAAAGCTATGCCACCGGCCAAAACTACTTGTGAGAAACCGGTGAGAGGGGCCTGCGGAATCGTAAAATGTCGTTTATTGTCGTAAATTATTGTTATTGATGCGGAATCGTAAAATGGCCGGCTTCTATTGGAGCTTGGCCGTCTCGAGTCAGACGAACGAGTGTTGTTCACGCTAAACATTATTGTGCTCGTGAAGGTCAGACCAGGTCAGATCACACGCAGTAGGATGACACACATCTCACAGCTAGCAGCTCAACGTGCTCATGTTTATTACTGCGCGTCAAATAAAAATGATAGAAATTGGGAAAATTATGCTACTGGTACTTCAACATTTATTGAATGTGTTTTTAGTGGAATATTTTGCAGTTTCAAGTTGATTCCATTGTTATAAGTGTGCGTGTGTAGTACGCCCAATTATAATGAGCAAAAACCATATTTTTGACCGTTTGCAGGCCGAGATTCACATATAAGCCGCGGGTGACTTTTGAACTCGAAATTTCGAGAAAAACCCTCGGCTTATATTCGGGACAATACGGCAATTACTAAGGGTGTGCAAGTCTCTACCAGAATCAGACGTGGACTCGTTGAAGTGATTTTAGACTCGATTTCCAAGTCCATTCGATTCTTTGAAAAAGCTTCCGATTCCAGAATTTGAATGCTCTCTTCTTAGTTCTTATTGGCTGAACTTCCATGAGTGATCTCATTGGCTGTCAAGAGTAGAAGGCAAAGCTCTTCCTGCAAAGCTCTTCGGGAAACAAAATGATGTAGTGATACCAACATACTCTGTCATAATATAAAGGTGTACCAACTCGAGTCTTGAAAGAAAAATATTTCCGGAGTCAGAATCTGAGTACAGGGTCCCGATTGCCTGTGGTGCAACTATCACTTTTATATTGAACTATGGAAAACAACAATGCTATACGCGACTCAGTAGAATTATTGTGTTAGCAGTTGCATCTGTTCTGCACGAAAATTTTTAGGGGTGTGCGAATCCATGTTTTTGATTTCGAACCGAATCCGAACCGAATCTTCATAAAAAATACCGAATCCGAATCTTTTTAACATGCATTGTGAAGCGTAATAATGGGTCAAACGACACTACTGATCAAGTTACACTTGATCCATGAAGTGAAAATCCTATCTCAGCATTCTCATAATGACTAGAAACTGCGAGGTATTCCACTGAAAACAAGTTTAATAAATGTTTATATCATGAAGAAGCATCATTTTCTCAATTTCCATCATTTTTATTTAACGCGCAGTTATAAACATCGTAGCTGTTTGCTGCATGACATCTGTCATCCTACTACTGCGTGGTCGTGACGTATGTGGTCTAACCTTGACAAGGACGAGACCAAAAATCTTAGTATCCAACTTCGTTAACGAAGTTAGATACTAAGGTCTTTGACGAGACACTCGTTCGAGACGGCCGAGCGCCAATGGAAGCCGGCCATATATGACGATCCCACCCACTCGCAGGCTAGTGCGCATCGCACTTACGATCTAGAAAGTTGACAATGCAATGTTGCCACGTTTTTGGCGCCAAGATTCAAAATTTTCGAATCTTTTATGTTGGACCGAATCCGAATCTGAAAGTGGATTCGGATTCGATTCGAAAAACATGGATTCGCACACCCCTAAAAATTTTAGATTGCGTGAGTTCAACAATGCCATCGGTACCGTAGCCACTCTTATCTACATCTAGTTCACAAGGGAATCTGCTCAATCGCGACAGGCAATCGGAACCTTTGGCTCTGAACTGACTGCAAGAAACCACAAATACCGTCTATGTTATTAGTATGAGAGTCGGAACTCCTTCTTTATATTACGATAAAGTATATTGGTATCACTACATCATGCTTTGTGACAACTTTTCTCAAATTCTCAACAAATTCTCTAGAATTGCAGCCACATTACTCAATTACCGAAGTTGACTCGGCAGGTGACCTTCTCTCGTGGCTACGAACTGCCAACTCGCGCCGGCGTCCTATCGTATGACGTGCAGCGGTACCGCCATGTTGCGAGGCAGCCTGCCGATCAGCTCCTCGCCCAACGGTTTCGATATCTGTAGCCAGGTGTACTTGTCGATGATGCCCACCTCCTCGAGCGGCTTGCGGAACGACACGAGCAGCGTGAGACAGACGCCGTCGTTGGTGGCTTCAGGCTTGCCGGTGTGTTCGATAGACAGGATGCCGTGCGGTTTGTGGGCGGGCAGGTCGGCGCCGAAGATCTCCTGCAACACGATTCAACTTTGATATCACATTGTACTCGTTTACGCATTACATTTTTAAAATTTATATTGGGTTTAATGACGCACTGTACTGACGACTGCGATATATTGGCAACGGTAAATGATAAATGAGGTGATGGGATGGGATGATGAGATGAGAGGTTATTTTATTAGGTGTTTTTGGATGGTGGGAAGGAGTCGGTCGTGGCCTGTAGTTAAGGAACCATCCCAGTATCAACCTGAACGACAGAGGGAAACCACGAAGAATCCCCGTCACGATGGCCGACCATGTCGGGAATCGAACCCCGATCTCCTGAATAATGGTTCAGTGTATTAACCACTCGGCCACGCGTCTCAGTTTTACGTGTTTCAATACGGCACAAATACAATACAGCAATTCTGGACCCCTAACGCGACTGCCGCTTGAAATAACGTCCTAGGCCCAGCAAGCTCCTAGAGACTGAGGATTTGGATTGGTTTCTATTCACTAGTAGAGCTAAATACATGGCAACATGTCCAGTATTTGTGTATTTGTATACACACAGTATGTATGTGTGTTAACACAATATCCTAGCACTGCTCTTGAGGTGGGCCATAAAATAGGTCACATTTTAGCGATCTAAGAGACAGTGACTAGTAATATCTTGTATTATCAATATGCAGCTCTATTAGAGAACATAATTTGACCAAAGTCCTGGTCTATTGAAGCTAGCCAGGCCTAGGAGATATTTCAAGTGGCGATCGCGATAAGGGTCCAGATGATCAGTTATGGCACGAATCTAATTAGTAATTACTAATTACAGTAACTAGGCAAATGCAGCATGTGCATTGTAAGTTGAGCAAGATAAGTCTATATAGATATCCGCAGATATTGACGTTAAATACTAATGAAAAACCTTTGTCACCCCGATAATGTGAATTGAATTTTTTTAAAGTGGTAAGTAACGGGTGGCTTGAGGCTTGAGAATGTTGGATAGACTAGAGCAGGGGTCGGCAATTAATATCGATGGCGAGGCAAATACATAAAATACAATACAATATTTCCGAGGGCCAGCACAAATAGCCCTAATAAACTGTTTTTACATATCTTTACACTATAATAACAACGCAGCTTACTAAGAGATTGGTAGAGGGACATATGGAACGGTATTAACTAGGTTGATGAACGTTTTTTTTATGCCTTTCAAGATTAGAACATTCAACTACCACAATCGTTTTTAAACAAATGAGACACACTGGTATCGAACCCGGCTTGTCTGGTAGTGTAAAGAAATACACGTCTTCCCATTCAGATGAAAACTTGCGATTTTCGTTGTCTACCTTCCTTTTCTTGCTATTAGTCGATATGTCGAGCCTCGAGGAAAACACACATATACAATTAATGAGCACCACAAACAACCCTATGTCAAACTGTCGGTCACTGAACTAGGCGTGTAGACCGAGATCACTGGACTCGCGAAGAATACGAAGGTCAACCTTACGTAGGAGGAACAGGTTTTTGCACGTGACTCACACTCAGTTTTGAGCAATTTCATAGTTTCTCATTGAATCCATTTCCTCCCTTAAATGTAAGTGATACCCTCAAGTTATTTTTTAAAAAGTACAAACATACCAAAAAAATGTAGAAACTAATTGGTATATTTTGATTATTATCAATATTGTCGCGGGCCACTTGAAATAGCTTCGCGGGCCGGACTTGGCCCGCGGGCCGTCATTTGCCGAGCCCTGGACTAGAGAAATATAGAGAAATGAACTATGTACTGGAGAAATGGAATTGGATGAATATTGGTTTACCATTCAAAATTGAGAGAAAAAAAAAATAAACTGCCATTGGATGTGAGTAAAGCTGTAAATCACAATAAATTAAACAAGTAAACATGATGAGAGTGAATGTACCGTACCGTCATGAACTTCTTAAGCGTGGAATGTAGGTTCTTGGTGGGGTTGATGTCGCACATGGGCAGGTGCACCTCGTTCTTCTCGGACAGTAACACGTGGACGCAATTGCTGCAGAAACATAAACACACAATCGTCACACGTTTATTCTGCCGCACGTCTGAACTGTTCCGACATGCGAGTGGGTGGCACATCGGCACAGGTAGCTCAGTGCCAACACACTCGCTCCACTTGATAGAGAGATGAGGGCAGATGGAGCCTCGGTTCTTCATTTATTTTATCCAGATACATTTATATTGAATTCAACGACGCACTGTACTGATGACTACAATATATTGGCGTATGAGTTGATGGGATGATCATATGAAAGGTTATCGTTTATTAGGTGTTTTTGGATAGTGAGAAGGAGTTGGTCGTGGCCTGTTGTTAAGGATCTATCCTAGTATTGACCTGTACGACAGAGGAAAACCACAAAAAAAACCTGTCACGATGGTCGACCATGGCGGGAATCAAATCCCGGTCTCCCGAATGACGGTTCAGTGTGTTGCCACTCGGCCACGCGTCTCAGTTTAAACCCTCATACCAGTGGAACCTCTTTAGTACGTTTTTCAGGGGACCAGAACTTACTAAAAAAACTTACCAAAGTGAAAAACTTACTCAAGAAACTATTTAAAATCCAAGAGCATATGGATGAGATCAGAAAATAAAACTCACTACGGTGAATAATGTACTAAAGAGGAACTTACTAAACAGGTTCTACTGTTTATAATGAACGATATATTATTGGCATAACTCACTTGCTACGTTTTCTAATGCAGACAACTAGCCTCAGTAGCAGCTTCTGGTGCCGTTTCATTCTCGGCATGACCTGTCCGTGCCACGGCCCTTCCCGCGGCTTCGAGTGGTACTCCCGGCCGCGCTCGATGATCGGGTGGATGTCGTTGCCGCGGAGACTCAGTTCTCCGATATTGCCCACCCACTTGGCTTGCAACGACTCTGAGTCTGCGTCCTTGGGCGTTTTCAGCCGGCCACCTGTCGGCAATCGAGTCACAGTTCAAGGTCGTGACGCTTTTTCAGGTTTATCGATGGTTTATCGATGATGATTGGGTGTTTTTTGGCAGATGGATAAAAAAATTTGAAGCAGAACCCTGAAACTAGATTTCAACGAATGATCATAATATTTATTTCCGCAATTTTAGAGAAAACTAGAAATCATCATCCCAATTTCAGAAATTTTAATCAATTTATTTGTCCTCCAGGACCCAGCTCTTTTACTAGTCGACGTTGACATTGTACTCGATTATGTTCATGTTTCTATACAGAATCGGTAATGCCTACGTCATGACTCGTGGTCTCGGAGAACGAAAAAATAATTGGGATTTTTCAAATTGAGATGATGATCTCTAGTTTTCTCTAAAATTAGGGAAATAAATATCGTCATCATTCATTAAAATCTCGTTTCAGGGTCGTGATGTCCTTTGACCTTAGACATATAACCAAGATACGTTACTCAGCGTTAAGAAGGCATACATATTTGTGTCTCGGCCGTAGCTTCACACCACTTTACAAACCGAGAAGTTTCCACCATATTCAGCATATATTAGTGATAATATAGAATGCCTTTCTCAGATTCTAATTTGTAAATATCCAATGTGGCTGCAGAGATTTGAACGAGCGTATGTCGCTTTCGGCTGCAGGAGTGTCGTATCTCGGTAAAGGTAATATACCGTATATCTGTGGCTGTTTCCTCACCGATAACATTTCCTGTGACAACGAACCGAAACCACGCGCCACTGGCTGTTTCTACCATCAGCAGCGTTGTCGGCTCCATTTCAAGCCCAGTCTCTTCCAGCACTTCCCTCTTCACAGCCTCCTAGATACAACAAGCAAAACAGAGCTCATTTTAGGGATTATTTGGTTGACAAAAATTAAAATGAATTGGATCCAAAAAAAAAAAGAGAAAGAAAAATACCTATTTGAAAGAAAAATTGAATCAATTGACGAATCGCATTCTCTGCCCCATTGACGTCGCAAATCATAACATTCAATCAACGGGGCTGTTAGAACTGAGGTGAAATTCAAATATCCAATCGGGGTATCTCTCCAAATCACCACAAATGATATCTAGATCTAAATAAATCTAAAGCTGATCAAGAATTGCCACGAAATTTAAGAGTTTGTCCAAAAATAACAAACGATCATCTTAATCCAACGAACTGTGCTAAGATGAGAGTTTCATCAGCTGTATAATATTATAATATTAATATGTAATATAATATGTAATTAATACATAAATATACATTAATATATAATTAATATGTGTATAATATTAATGATAGGAACTAACTCAACTAATGTTCTCACTTGATCAAATATTAATTAAATTCAACATTTTATATGTTACAGGTCTTCAGCAGAAAATGTTCTAGTGCGCTCGAATTTTACAGAAGACGTAACATTTTGGGCTTAGAAGACTGCGACGAGACGATTAAGTTCACTCTATGACATGTTCGATGCACTCAATCGACGGTATTCAGTCGAAGGTATTCGGAAAGGGGGAAAGGATTTAAAGGTTGGAGAGAAAAACAACTTTATTGTCGGCTGTTCACATTGCGTGATTGACCACGGGGATCCAGCTTGATAATCCATATAAAATACAATTCGGTTACAAAAATTACTTATAGAGAATGATCAACTTATATCTAGATAGAAAATTCAATTATATGAAAAGGCGTTATCAAAAAACAAATACAAATAATGATAATGATAATTAATTCAAAGGTAGGTCATTGTTGAGTTATTAAGAAGAGTTATTATAAAGATGATTGTGAAGAATGAAGGATGAGTCTTTTAAAATTGATGTAATCTAAATTGATGGTTGAAATGGCATATGTTTTTAAAAAATTTGTAAAAAAAGATGGGATTACACCTCGGGCTCCTAAAAAAAGACCAATAACGTTCCAGTATTGGCTGTTGATCTTATATTTTTTAGCTAGGTCAGGGATGCAAGGTAAATAATGTTCCCTCTTCTCAATGTTGACATCTTCTGCCTGCGTTGTGCCTAGTTCGAATCTGATTGTGGGATCTAATATCAGAACCATCTTTTCATCATATCTGATGGCTATGATATCAAGTCTCTTCTTCTCTTAGCTGAGAGCATGGCATAAATGTAATAGAATAAAGGTGATGACAGGTAACGAATAAGTAATAATGACTCGTACTGTGAACTTACAGGTTTTAGAAGATTCACTCATTTGGCTGAACAATTGGGAAAAGGAATTGAAGGAAAACAGAATAAGTACAAATGATTTCTTAACTGCAAAAGGCCTTTGCGTCACTTTACAGTCGACGATAGAACTTTTTTTTTTTTTTAATAACATCGCAACTTGATACAAAATCATTGTCCCTCAATTAAGGCTATGGATGAAAGATAGGATCGTTTGGACGGGGCACCACAAGGGCGATCTTAACTAACTAATTTCTTACTCTACGAGTGTGATTTCAAATACGTGTTGACTGGGAAAATGAATCAAGATTGCTTAGAGGTGAGAATATGTCATGTTTTGTATGCATTGATGCCTCTCAATAAGGAAGCAAGGTACCAGTATCAATGCTCGTCTCAATGTTTTCATTTTTTTTTTATTAACATCTTGATGTTTTTAATGTTTTTTCAACTTTTTAGAAATTCTTTGGCACAATTCAACAAGCAGGATGTTAAAATGATCATCCAGCCATGGCAACATTTCTGCAACTATACAAGATGCTATCAGTTTACTTTGTTCTCAAGCCTTCCAAATATGGAAATTGCACCGTTCATCATGCCGATGCACGTCCTACGATATCCATTGATGATTTAAAGCGGATTTTTGCTAAGGGCACTAAAAATACAACTACTATGGTACAGGATTTGAGGCTGAAGCTGGATGGGCTTGTCCAAACAGGAATTTAAAAAGCCGATGACATTTTTGATCATGAATCCTACAGTGTAGCTCTGGCAGTTGATTGTGTATTGTACTTTGTGACAGGTAGGCTTGTGGCCCAACTCATTTCTTTTATTAATTAGATGCATATTTTTATGCCTTGCCTATATGAAGTGGGCAACCATAATCTACAATTTCATTTACCGGTACTTATTGATTATTGTTGTTTCCTTTGGGTAAGATTTGTGTGCCGCCGGTTGAAACGGCTAACCAAATGCGATGTATGCAAGTCTGCATTTACAGAAAACATAACTTATGCATACAACCGATAGGCACAATTGACTAATATGCAGACAAGCAGAGGTTTGATTCACCCAAACATGCACATGTTTTATATGTTATGTACAGCAGAGAAGAATGTCATAGAAAATATCAATTTCGTCAACTGCTACGAGGAGACATTATCACACATTATATCAAACCATTCTTTTTCATTTCCATGTCAAAACCACAAAGAAGAAATAGTAGCATACACCCTTCACTATTACGTTTCCTTAAGAATGAGACAGTATTTTAAAACAGAGAGATAATCAAAGAAGCCAGAGAGAAGAGGAAATATTCACGTTTGACCTCTAAGTAGATTAGACTCAGAACTCGGTTCCTGTCTTTGCTTACTTCCTTGATGACCTAGAACATTGTCTGTCTGGGTTAAGGGGGCGTTAACATGGTATTTTTTTTTTTAATTCTGTTATTTATTCATTTTTTCAATTTTTAAATGATATTTTTCGTTTCGTAACTCTATGTACCGGTATTTTATTGAATTATTGATGCGTCTTTCAAAATACCCACATAATCTGAGGACCAAGTTTGTGCATTTGTCACAAAGGCTCTTGAGTGAAATGGTTCTACGCATCTGTGCATGTATCATTTATTTGCCAGCTAGAATTATTTTCAATAGCAATGTACCTTTCCTGTTGTTCCCCCCTGACCAACCCTGTGAACCTGTTGTTTCTTCCACGTCCACGTAGACTTCAGTCGCGTGACCCCTGGGCAATGTGTCGCGTGACCCCTGGGCAATGCGTGGCATGCAATGGATGTACCGTCATGTAGCTAACGACAGAGGGTGGGGGCGAGTATCCGGCGCCCAGAAATAACTGGACATTGTTGACTAAGGGAATAAACCCTGACAGAAAATTCTGGTCCCCCAGGTTGGGGATTGCTCTGATACATCGAAAAAATCGTACACCGAAAAATTCGTACACCGAAAAGTTCGTACACCGAAAAAATCGTACACCGAAAAAATCGTACACCGAAAAACTCTTACACCGAAAAACTCGTACACCGAAAAATTCGTACACCGAAAAAATCGTACACCGAAAAGCTCGCACACCGAAAAATTCGTACACCGAAAAACTCGTACACCGAAAATATCGTACACCGAGAAAATCGTACACCGAAAAACTCGTACACCGAAAAAACCTTACACGGAAAACAACGATCTATTCATACTTGATAGTATATTATTCTGGCGTTAGGGGAATAGTCCCCCACTATTTTAAAACATCACAGTAGCTCCACCCTGAATCGTCCTTCTACTTGGATCGTGCCTCCGAGTACAGTCACTCTGTAAAATAGCATTTTCGGTGAACGATTTTTTCGGTGTACGAATTTTTCGGTGCACGAATTTTTCGGTGTACGATTTTTCCGGTGTACGATTTTTTCAGTGTACTAGTTTTTCGGTGTACGATTTTTTCGGTGTACGATTTTTTCGGTGTATCAGAGGCTATTCCCAGGTTGGGGGTTTAGCTATGGGTTAGTAGCCTGTACTTGGAAAATCCAGCATACTCAAGACACAGGCGCGGAGCCTCGGATATTGGCCAGATTCAATCGACGACAAAATTTTGCGAGGACAAGAAACATGAATATCGGAACATGGAATGTGCAACGATTAGGAACTAAACAGAAAGAAGTTTTTGATCAGTTAGAGAAGTATAAAATGGATATAACTGTGCTTACGGAAACGAAGAAGAAAGGTCAAGGGAATGAGGAAATAGGCAATTACATACATTTCTCTAGTGGAGTGAGCAAGTGCAAACGTGCCAAGGCTGAAGTGTCAATTGTTTTGCACAAGAAACTACGAAATTGCATTTGAAATTGGAAGGAGGTGGATGAGAGACTCATGAGGATGGAGTTGGAATTGCGGGGCCACCATGTGGTGGTTGTAGCAGTGTATGCGCCTACGGATGATGCGACAAAGAGCTTGAAGGATGAGTTTGAACGTACGATGACGAAGCTTCTGAGTGACATTTATCATCGAAAGAAGATTATTTTAACAGGAGACTTCAATGCCAGAGTTGGTAGAAGAATCAGCAATGAAGTGGAGGGAAGATTTGGTGAGGAGCGTGTGAATGACAACGGGTTACGTCTTATTGGAAATTGCGAGGCTTTTTCATTGAGAATAAGCAACGGGTTCTTTCCTCACAAGGATATTCACAAGTTTACTTGGACGCAGCCCACTTTAGGATGGAAGTCTATCATTGATTACGTAATTCAGCGACAAGACTCATTCATTAAAATCACGGATGTCAGGGTGTATCGAGGAGCGGAATGAGCCACAGACCATTACTTGGTTCGAGCTGAAGTTGATGTGAAGCCTAGAAATCATGATGTGAACAAAAAGGAACCACGTGATAGGAATCATTCTGAAATCAAGCAAGACCGTTTTCAGTTGGACTTATTAAGTCAAGATTCCGTTAGATTCTTATATAAATGGAGTCTAGCTGCAAAAGTGAGCTAAGTGTTCCACGGTAGTTGGTCTGAAGCGAATGCGGAGGAATTATATGAGAAGGTGAGGATGGTTATCCTAGATGCTGCAAATGAGGCTCTCAGTAAAGAGATATAAGAAAGGGAGCGAGGACAGATTGGTGGAACAAAGAAGTTGGGGAATCAGTTTTAGCAAAAAGGGAAAGTTATAAAAAGTGGTTATCAACAAGGGATCTTGAGGGTAGAAAGCTGAATGCCCAAATGAGTAGAGAGGTGAAGAGGATGGTAAAGAAGACGAAAAGTGAGGTTTGGGAGAAGAAATGTGAAGAAGTAGATCGGTGTCTCCTGGGAACCAGACAAAAAGAAGTATGGAAGGTGATAAAACATTTGAGACAGGATCATCGGAACTCGGCGCGAGTTCAGATGATTAGTGTGGACCGATGAGTAGATTAATATAGTGAGATGCTTAATGAGGATAGAGATGAGTATCGGGATTGAGTGGAAGAGGTGCTCAGGGGAACCAAGTCACATGAGATCGTGGGTAGGATTTCAAAGGAGGAGATTAAGTTCGCTTCGAAAGGTATCAAGAATGGGAAAAGCCCGGGCCTTGGAGGTGTGCACATTGAGTTGGTCAAGAATGCCCCAGATGTGGTGATCGAGATACTGGCTTGTATATTCAACAAGTGTATAATTGATGAAGAGTGTTTATCGAAGGGGTGGAAATTGGCTTACGTTACTTCCATCTTCAAGAAGGGGTCTCGACTCAAATGTAAGAATTATAGGGGAATAAGCGTGACCTCGTCAGTGGGTAGGCTGTATTGGCGGGTTATTAAGAAGTGACTTGAAGATCAGATCAATATTGACGAGGAACAATGTGGTTTCACAGCAGGCAGATCGTGCTCAGACAATATTTTCTCCATAAAGCAAGTGACTTCGAAGCAAAAGGCTAAGAACACCGATACGCATCTTGTATTCATAGATCTGAAAAAGGCATATGACACAGTACCTCTTAAAAACCTCTTTAAAATATTAGAGAAGAGTGGGATTAGCAGCAAATACATCAACACTATAAAGAGCTTGTATTATCAACAGGAGAGTGTTGTCAAAAGTGGAAATACATTGTCAAAACGGTTCATGGCAACAAAAGGATTGCGGCAAGGGTGTTGCTCATCTACCACTCTTTTCAAAGTATATGTGAATGAGATATTAAAAGAATGGCAGAGAAAATGCAGGGGCATGGAAATTGATGTTGGTGAGGATCTCCTTCATACTCTACTTTTTGCTGATGATCAGATAATAATGGCCTCAGATGAGTACGACATTGATTTCATGCTGAGAAAGCTCATTGCATATGAGAAGGCTGGGTTGAGAATTAATGTTGCGAAAACGAAATATCTGGTGGTCGGTAGCGAGATTGGAGAAGGCTTGAATTTGAATTGACAATGCATCGAGGTATGTGAGCAGTATAAGTATCTGGGGACGATTATTGACAAAGAGGGAAACAGTAGGAGGGAGATATCCTGTCGTATGGGTCAGGCGAGGCAGGCAGTACAAAAACTCAATCCGTTACTCTGGTCCGGGAGTGGTGGAACCACAAAAAAAAAGGATATACGGGACGATAGTTCAGAGCATACTTCTGTATGGTGCAGAAACGTGGGAGATGACGCAGAGGCAAAGAGAAAGGTTGCTGGCAGTGGAAATGGATTTCCTGAGGATAAGTTGTGGGGTCTCAAGATTAGAACGTGTGAGGAATGAGGAGATAAGAAGACAGATGGGAGTGGAAGGGACAGTATTGGATTGTATAGGATCGAAGAGACTTCTCTGGTATGGGCATGTTCGGCGCATGGAACCTCAGAGGTGGCCGAAAAGACTGGAGGCGTGGATACCTCCTGGTACAAGAAGACGAGGGCGACCAGAAGAAGGGTGGAAAAAGCAGGTGCTGCTTGACATGTCGAAAAGAGGACTGAGTGATCCAGACTGGATGGACAGAGAGAGGTGGCGTCTGGAGTGCGGGAAACGGCCGGAGTTGCTGTAGGCAACCCGCTATTATTATTATTATTATTATTAATGTACCTTTATCTCAGAAACTACTGGACCAAATCACTTCATTTTTTTCGTATGATTTGGTATTGTTAGCTTGCATAATTTGAGGGAACCAGAATTTCCATAAAAGTAGTAACATCAGAACTATCAATTATTGATTGCTCTTTTTATGCAATTAATTTGATATCAATTTTAAAAAATTATAATTAGAGATTAACACAAATAAAAAAAACACTTTCTCTCAAAATCACTTTAGTGGTTACTGGAACATGAGGAGAAAATTGAGATGATTGAACAAGTAGTTTCCCCAGAAAAGGTACATGAAGCTTATTACAACTGTATAATGTTGTTGTTTGAAGTTGTAAAAGTCAGCAATGGTGATTTTAAAAAAAAGAACCTGTAGGTCACCAAATATTTTTCCAGATGTATCTCAAGTTTGGTGTTTTAAAAAAAAATAACTGTAAGAGTTATGAATTTTTAAGTAGACATTGGTTGAAATCATTGAAAATACGTAGGTTAACGCCCCCTCAAGTTATTCGATTGCTGAACATATTCTATGTATAGATGTAATCATCATATGTATCCATGTTATATGTAATTACCTGTATGTATTATGTAATGTATTTAGTCATCTACCGGTATGTATTATTACCTTATGTATTACCTTATTTAGTTACCAATGTGAACTAGCAAAAATGCTCAAAGTACTACACTTCTATTCCTGTTGAGCAGTACGATGCTTCCTTATTAATAATAGGCCTAATACTACCTTGCGGTTTTTGAGATTTGCCGTCAAGTCATTGACTAGAGGTTTGGTTGAATTTCTTATTCTTATTGAATTTCTTATAAGTTCTTATTCCTCCCCCCTTTTCTCTTATGAAAGGATAATTGTGCCGTAGGCCTACTGGGGAGCCAGCACATTAAACATAGGCAACGCTCCTTGACCATACCTTCTGGTTAGTCTCTAACCTAAGGTGGAATTTTTCATCAAAAATTAAAACACTCTTTAGACGATCACTATGAAAGAGATACTCCAACTAACTTTATAATAATATTCAAACTACATTTCCTTTCATAATTAAAATGCTGATAATAACACTAATACACTGATAATATACTGATAATACACTTGTGAAAATATAAACTTTAATAACTAGTAGCATCAATCAACGTCAGGTTAGGGACAATGAGGTCAGTATATATGACGCAGTAGACGTGCGTGCTAGAGCGAAAGGCTGCCTAATATCAAATATCAATCGCAGTACCAACAAGGCCACAAATCATTTTTATTGCACAGACCAGGGCAGAGCGGCTGTGAGCCCGAGCGTCGGAGTCACAGCAGCGATGTGTTGCGGTTCGCTGTCTCTCAAGAGTGAGTAGTGTTGGAAGAAATCCGCTACGCTCTGTACGCGCCACCAAGCTCTAGTCCGTCGACCCAAGAGACACTAGCACTACCTATAAATAACCTCTCGATTTTGGCTGAACCTCGTTTCCCGCCGTTTATAGAGCCTCCTATGACGTGTCATATCTTTAACCTTACAAAATCAATGCCTGAGCGTAATCATCATGAACGTACAGCGATATCTTCTCCCGGTTCCATACGTCCTGCTGGCAGGTACCACTGTCCGGCACACGATCGCTTGGCCTCCTGCATCATCAACACTTCGCCAGCATCGTTCACCAGAATACCAACAACAATGTACGTCACTGAGGATTTCACCACTGGTACATAGTCGGGGGACGCCGACGGGGCTACACCTTTCGCCACTGGGAACAACAAGTTTCACGTTAGCAAATCAAATACCGTACTATAGTTCATCAGGTGATTTTATATTTTCAGGGATTTTAGCTCTAGGGTTTCAAGTATTAAGATCATTTATTTTAGGGCTACAGGTCTTTCGGAATTTTCATTTTTACTGGCAGTTCAAGCATCGAGCTTTCATGGTCAGGGTTACGTCAGGTGAGACTTTTGTCAAATGGACAAGACTAATTTTACTGCTTAAAACTTGATCGACATAACCCTAACCATCATCTAACATAAGCCCTAACAGAGATCGACAAGACCTCTTCAAGAAAAGAAATCAATGGCACGACTTACTATGACAATGCTATGACTACTATTCATCAGTCTGGGCATTGAATTTATACATCAATGGTCTGGGCATTGAATTTGTACATCAATGGTCTGGGTAAAGTCCTAGCTCAAGATGGTGAACACTAGCCATTTGCCCTCACCAAAATCTAGTCAACTTGGGGATCTAGAACCCAGCTCGATGGCCTACATTCCTAAGCTATGGAACCAAAAATATGCACTAAGAATTCTGTCGAGTAGGAAAAGATATATGAAAGTTGTAGAGGTATTTTTAAGAGTTTTAATATTTTAACATTAACCGGCATTTACATTTTAGATATTGTGACTTTTGTGAAATCCAATTTTAATTTATTTGACAAAGAGATTAGCCACTCGCATAACACTCGTGGGAAAAATGACCAGTAAATTTACTGATTAACGTACCACGACATTTTTTTTTTTTTAATTTTTGAATTTTTTCTTCATTTTTTCAAAGTATATAAGCTCCGTTCCGCCTGCCGGCGGTATACGCGAGGTTTGTACACTAACCTGACCCTAACCTAACCTACTGTCCACCTTTATCGTCTTAGTCAGATCACAAAACATCAACTTTAAGTGAGTAAAAAACATATTAAAACAAACAAAACACAAAAAGTCCAAACACTACATCATACGTACAAACAAGATCTATCAGAAAACACCTCAAACAAGAATATCGGACGAAAATTAGCGATGGTACGTTGAACGATAAAATTACCCAATAATTTACCAAAAGACTTGCGGAGCATCAACAACATACATACTTTTAGATCTAAAGTAAAAAGTCATCTCATTGAGAAAGAATTTTATTATATAACAGATTTTTATGTAAGATTCGGTAAAACGACTTAATTCTAACAATTGTACCATGAAAATGACGAAACAACATGTAACATGTATAGGCCTACTGTCAATAAATATTATTATTATTATTATTATTATTTTCTCTAAGCTTATTTTAGGGACTGGAGATGGGCGTATTCTCTCAGTCTTCAGGGCCTAGCCTAGCCCTTAGGTGTAATTGTAATCACATTGCTAGGGTCTAATCATTGAGTTTATAGTGTTGGCCTAGTCAAGGGCCATCCTACCTGTGGCTTCATTTTGATCTTCTAGAGTAAAGTCACACAAATCATCACAATCATCTAAGGCATCACCACGAAGCAAACGCTGAAGATTTTCTTCAACCCTGTCCATATTTAGTTGATTATTGATTCACGAATAAAAGAAAACGTTTAGTTACACGTCAGACGTCAAAACAGCCACACATGCCTGTGGGCAAATTTATAGCCCATCCTTCGAATTCCTTCCGCAGGTGCGAGCAGGCCTAGTGCAGAAGAGAGAAAGAAAACTTGACCTAGCTGGATTGTTGTACGTCTGCTATCACACGCAATTTTGACGGTTTCACAGCTACATTTTGTTATTTGTTATTTATTGAATGATTTGGTCCGAATGCGTTAAACTCATATATTACGGTATCAACTTTTGAGTGTATACTCCAATTTTCAGAATAACCACACCTTGTTCGGTTATAAAATGGGTATTTTTTGTATATGCTTGTGAGAATAGAAAAACATTCAGCATTCTATGCAACAGCTGACTGCCCTTCAAGGTTGCGGTTTTGCTGCCGACTGTATAAACGAAAACTACTGTTGACTGTGAAGTCGTGACACTTGAGTTGCTGCCACTTGCCAACTGAACAAAATCGTGTGGAAGTGGAAGGTGCCAGCATTGGTGCTAATTCATGTTGAATATTATCAGAAATTGTAACCTAAGACTTAATCCTTGCTTTATTAAAGGCTGTTACAATTTTGGGGGTAGAAGAATGTGTACACCCGAAGAAATGAAACGTTTTCAATCAAGAGCAGCTACTGCTGACAATTTAATAGCCTCCCTGAAAGGAGAGGTAAGGTTATGTGTGCCTACAATTCTATTTCATCCAACCCAAAGAGAATGCTATTTTTATGAATATAATTATTATCAAAGTCTAGAACGTACAGGAACTATATAGGCCTAGCATTGTTCATAATTGGCCCAGGCCCTAGCCCAGGCCTATTTCTGGCTGGGTTTAGGTCACGGTGTAGGGCCTATAATGGGCTAGGTGTTGTATCGGGCTATCTCCATGCGTTGGAAGGCTGGTAGGCCCTACCAACAGTGCTGCTAGTTCCACCAAGACCCGTGCGGAACGCCACGGTGACAGGCGGCCAGACGTGGGCTAGTTGACGTTGTCAGTCGACGTCTTGCCGCCAACAATGACATACATTTGGTGCGCGCATGCTTAAAGCTATTGAGTTCGATAGAGCGTAGCCCACTGGCCTCCTGCATTGAATTTGCAATGGCTCCTGTCACCGTGGCATTCCGCACGGATTTTGGTGGAACTATCAGCACTGTTGGTACCAGCCAAAATGGCCCGATACAACACCTAACCTATCACACACCGTTGTTTAGGCCTAACCTATCTCCATATAATAGGCGTACAAATATTGGACAGGCTGTAACCTACACACAGAACATTAAAAATAGCTACGATTGACGGATTTGACGTTTTCAACATTAGCAGCGCACACGCAGAGCCATCATTATATATTCAATGCTCGTATGTACGACTGTAGCGCTTCTGATTTCTCTACGCACAAATTTCCTTGCACCTGTAGCCATTTCTAAACATATGCACAAAGGCGAGGGTATAGACACTGTGCTCATTTTGTAAAAGCTAACCAATGCCTAATCTCGATGGCCGTAGGCTTAACACTGGGGTGCTGTCTCAAGACTAACCAAGCTCTATAGTTACTGTTTTTCAGTAATTGCAGGCATAAAAGTGTTCCGAACTGAGTGTTGTAATTTTTGCTTTCAATTCATTCAATTCACGCTAGCCTAAGTAGACTGATGGTCCAAAGCATGTTTCCTTCACCGTTAGGCTTAGTGTCACCTATATTGGTTTTCTTTTGTTCTAATAGCCTACATTCTCAATTTTTTCTCCAGATTGCTGAGGTTAAAAAATTATGCTTGGAACAAAATGAACAGAAAAGAATTGCATATCTTCAATCAGAAAATTCATCCTTGAAAACAGAAATTGAAAAATGGAAAAATCGACTGATCCAGCTTGAACTTCAAAAAGGCATAAAGCAGGTAAAAACATCTACTAGGCCTATACTTCACCTAAACAACATACAGCATAGGCCTACAATATGTATTAGAATTTGAAAATTATGTGTCAAGCCTAAATGATCATGATTTGTTTTATTTTCAAGGTACCACTTCCCACATCTTCTGCTAATTCAGTACCGCTTCCTAAACAAGTTGTCACGGAAACAAATACCAGTTCTCCAACTCCTGGCGGCAAAGAGGAGAAGAAAAAAGGAGTGGACAAACCTGACAAGAAAGCTAAGGGTAGTGGTGGTGGCGGCAGCAGTGGTAGTGCTGTAGTGGAGGAACCACCTGTAGATGTTGGCAGGCTAGACTTCAGAGTCGGCAGGATAGTAAAGGCTACGAAGCATCCCGATGCTGATTCACTCTACGTGGAGGAAGTAGACTTGGGAGAGGAGAAGTCCAGAACAGTGGTAAGCCGAGTTCAAGGGTGAAACATTGACTTTTAATTTAATTGTAAGTCTCGAGAGCCAGCAATCTAAACTGTTACGATTTTCAAATGTTGAGAAGCAAGCATCTTCCAAAATTTGTCTGTAGCTAAATACATCTATTGTAGGCCTATATTTGTTTGTAATAGTTGTTTTTATTCACAGTAGTAAATGAGAATTAACATTGTTATATACATTGATGAAATGAATTTGAAATGAATCAATAAAAAATCATTGAATAAAGAAGACCTAGTGATTAAATAATTCAGTCAATATGTCAAGTAAGACCATGTGTGTTAACGAAAACGTAGTGAGCCGTTCTTATAACTGCCAGTATGTTATTTTCACTCACAGACCCTATTTCCTTTCTTCGGTTGTTTATACTACTACTTATTCAGTTGAGCGTTTCGGAATAGTCCTAGTTTCATTGTCTGTTCGTAAAGGTTGCATAAATGTGAACGGTAATCGACGACCACGTGAACTTGGTTAAATTGCCAAGGTAAGCTGGTGGTTTTCTGTTTTCAGGTTAGCGGCCTAGTGAAGTTCGTGCCTCTCGAAGAAATGCAAGGACGTCTAGTCGTGCTGTTGTGTAACCTGAAGCCATCGAAGATGCGCGGCGTGACGTCGGAAGCGATGGTGATGTGCGCGAGTACTCCCGACAAGGTCGAGATCCTGGTTCCACCTCCGGGGAGCCAGCCCGGAGACCAGGTGCATGTGGAGGGATACCCGAGGGTTCCGGATCCAGTGCTCAACCCCAAGAAGAAAGTGTTCGAGAGCGTGGCTCCAGACTTGAAGACCAACAAGGAGAAAGTTGCCACGTATCGAGGGGTTGCGTGGTGTGTACCGGGTAAGGGGCAGGTAACGACGGCGAGTCTCGTGGAAGTGCAAATCAAATAACATCTTCGACGGTTAATATATTGTTGAATCCATTATTTTGCTATTGATTGTGCAGTGTATTTGACTTATTGATGAAATGTAGCCTAATCTTACAACAAATAAATTATTTTATAAAGGTACCATATAGTCCGGGTTGTTTACTTTTTATCAATCATATAGGTCTAGTGTCCTTGATTATAACTTTGGATCTTTAGGACGTTTACCACACAGTTGCCCACCTTTACCGCCACACTGTTGATGTAAATTGTCAATACGCTTTAAAAAGTCCTTTTCGAAATTCACGTGAACTTGCTTCTCTATTATCTGGATTGCTCCTATTTGAGAAAATCTAAATTCTACATCTTGATTTTGACTGAGTAGTCTCGAAAATGCCTGAAAAATGTTGAACTTGCATGTATTATTGTTTTATTGTTAGAATAAATTGATGCCACAGCATCCCGTGATCATACGACACCGAGTAAAGTTTAGCGGAATATCATCAGATTGACCTCAAATAGCTTGGATTAAAAATATACAGTCGTACTCCATGCATTTAGGCCTATTCATGGAAACGTATTCCATCTTGTTTTTTTCTCCTTTTTGACTATATGACGGCCGCTGGCGCAAATATGCGTCCGCAGCGATCGTGCTGCCCAAGCCGCTGGTACATATTCGCGTCCTCACACATTACAAAATTATTCATTTTATTTCTTGACAAAATAACATCATATTGACATAGGATACTGACATCTGGGAGATGGATTGCAAATTAAGTTCAATTTTTTTTGCAGATAGAATACGCCAATGTATTGGAAAATGATAAAATACAGTCAGCTGTCATTCTAAAACATTGATCTAAGCTAAATGTGTCAAATTGACAAGTAATATCGGCAAATTTTTTGTTTCACATATCAAGTACATAAAACCATTTGTTTCTGCTACAAATGTTATGAAAGACTACCTAAACACAAGAGACTATTGTGTGATCAATGACCCCACCAAGAGCTAGGTTATACGGGTCTAAACACAAGTATCTATGCGATATAACCGGGAAATAACCTGGCCTGGGAGGTAAGGTGGTGATTTCGTAACCCAGCTGTCAAGTGGCTCAAGAAGTAATTTTATTTTTGGAACAGTCAGTCAAGATCCTACATTGACCATGCTAAAATTTCTCAACACTGTGGCTATGGGTTGAATGGTGCACTACAATAATAACTAAGATCTATTGGCGTTGAGGGCTAAGATACAATCATATTTTAAATATCAATCAGGGTTGAACTTTGAAGTGAAATAGAATTTGATGTTACCTGAACTATTTCATGTACGCAGTCGGCCACCATAACTCTCGGCTTGTCCGCCATTCGGGCAATTGCAGCTAAATTAAGCATCTGCGTGGGAATCTGAAATTGTTTCATCATTCAATCAGTTGAAATTAGCCAAACAAAGAAACTTGATGAGATGAATGTGAAGTTTCGGGTCTATCAAAACATGAAACATTACGTACATAGAGTTTGTCATTAAAGGTCGTACTATTAATTTACATTTCATTTTTTCTGTTTATTATTCATGATCCACAGTCTCATCAATCACTGAAATAGGAACTTCCTATTCAAAAAGTTTCTTGTACAAAAACCAAAATATACTAATTCAGATTATAATTAAACTAACAATACATTAATACTATTTTTGTCAAACCTGATACCGGTGCCGTAGATATGTCTTTATTTGCCATTGTATGCATTATGTGTACAATAGGTTTGTCTTACAACCGCTCTTCCACCTAATTATACCTTGTCCTTCCACTTACATAATATAATAGAAACATAAAATAATATGTCTATAATATGTCTGATAATATGTATAAGGGTACGTTCATAGAGCCACAGCATTTTTGCCGGCCGGCAATCTTATCGGGTGCCGTAGCACGTCAAATGATTTGTATTGTTCATTCTACCACGGCAAAACGATCGTTATATCGCGGACTCAAGGCAATTATATATCAAATCGATGCGATAACCATGGCAACGTCGACAGTGATCGAGCTTGACAGTCGATAGTGCGTAAGCAAAACAAACCGTTTGAGTATAAAAGTGGTTGTGATATCGTCTACGTCATCACGGCAAGTCTGTCGTCCGGCAAAATGTTCAACTTGAACCAGTCACAGTCAACGACAAGCCCGGCAAGTCTGTGATTGGCTCATTCATTTTGACGGCACGGCAAATTCATGTTGCCGTGGCTCTATGAACGTACCTTAATACGGTAATATATCTAAAATGAAAAAAAAGAGAGATAAAACTAAAAGTATTAATTATAGTCCTCAACGATTAACATACCAAACGAAAGTACATCATGCCAAAATGTTATTATTTTATTCTCTTATGTAGCCCCAGTGTGACTTCTATAGTAATAAATCATTTGAGAATAATACAGTATATACAATACTGAAAGACATGGGCCAAATAAAAATATACACATAATTTAGATTAATCAGTTTCTATCACCTTTCCCGAAGTGTAAAGTTGGCGTGCCTTCAGATTGTAGAACTCGAGAAGTTTCTCGGAAATGACAAAGATTGGATGTCTGCTGTGTATGAACTTATGATTTCCAATACCCAATTTCCATTCCGATAACGTGAACATCCCGAAATCTTTGATATTCACACCCTGTAATTAAGACGATAAGATTTCACCAAGGGCTCTGATTTGACTAAACGAATTTTAGTAAACTTGGTTGAATTAAATCTATATCTTGGAATCTAAGGTAGCGGTGTATAGATTGGTGAGCCTGAACAAAAAGATGAAAACAATAACAGATGGTGAGCTAAGAAGTATCATGTAGCCAGGTAATCTCTTACACCTATGAAACGTTTTAGTCTAAATGGTACCAACTTCACAAATAGTTTGACACTGGTGATAAAAATGAAGTCTGACTGTTACTAATTGTTTCATTGTTTAATTTTTTTCTACTATGACATATTCAAACGGCCTCAAGGGGACAGTGAGGTGAAAATGAAAAGTCTCTCAAATTCGTGATTAAAAGCTAACCAGGTGGCAGCACTGTCGAAGTGGGCGATTGGCCGTCGGGAGGCAGTTAGGCCAAGATGTGTCTTGTTGTATGCTTACACACATTATATTTGTAATTAATATTGTAATTTTGATAATTAATAATTTTAGTAATTTCAATTTTGTATTTTATATTGTAATTTTTTTTTTTTTTTTTATTGGGTTTTAACGACGCACTGTAATGATTACTAAGATCTATTGGCGTCGGATGAATGATTAATGAGATGATGGGATGGTGAGATGATGGTTTTATAGGTAGTGGGAAGGATAGTGGGAAGGAATTAAGCGGTCGTGGCCTATATTGTGGGAACCATCCCGGCATTAGCGTAGACTACAGAGGGAAACCACGAAAAACCCCTGTAAAGATGGACGGTGGCGGGGATCGGACCAGGTCCGACATGCCCACTACCTCCCGGATCACGAAGCAAGTGAGCTAACCACTCAGCTACTGTGCCGGTATATATTGTAATTACGCATTAATTAATTTGTATATAATTTGAAAGTATCTGCCTCCGCCCAGTTCACTAAAACATCCCCAGATGTCAGCCACTTTGCTTTTAATCGCGAATAGAGAAATAGAGGACAAATTTACTTTGAAGCACATTTGTAATAAAAAAAATGAATTTTTTAAATTTAGAAACATTTTTGGAGGGACCAACTTTGCCGTCCTTCCACTAAAAAGTAACATGTCATATAAATCACAACTAATTTCTCAGTTTTCGTTGTTTTATGTTTAATTTTTTTTTCTCATTTGTTCACAATACTCCAAGGTTCAAATCTATGCATAGCAATTTCCCAAATCATTTCTATCTGAGACACAAGAAAAAAAAATTGGTTTTATTATTACAGCAGTGCACATGTTCAGCTTATATTTATTTGCAAGTGTGAGAATAAAAAATGGGAAAACCCATTCTTCAATTTGTTACCGATTGTGACCTGAACATCTGAAAATTTCATAAAAATCTATCAATTATTGTAGAAGGAGAAGAATTTTTTTTGCTCCATAAATTATTGTGAATAATTGTTCAGAGTTATTAATGGTTGAAGTTCCCATAATTATCCGATGGCGTATGTTTTAGGGTAGCGTTTCCACACATTGGTTTACTAAATAATCAATTGCTAATTACCTTTATATCACATATCATTTATGATAATATTTTTAAAAAACGGATAATCAAGACTACATAAATAAATAATAATAAAAAACTCAAAAAATGTAGTTTCCGTGGTAACTTCACCTCACTGTCCCCTTAAACCTGAGGAATTTTCTGCGCTGAGAAACGACATACAAGAAACTGATACAGTGGAACCTCTTTAGTACCTTTCTCAGGGGACCAGACAAAAAAAAATTACTAAAGTGAAAAACTTACTAAAGAAACTATTCAACATCTAGAAGCATATGGATGGGATTACAAAATAAAACTTTAAGGTGAAAAATGTACTACTAACAAGAAACTTACTAAAGAGGTTCTACTGTATTCTCATTTTGTTCAAGTGGAGGGATTTCTCCTTGTGAATCTTTTTTTTTTTTTTTATTAACATCGACAAATTTAATCAAGTTTCATTTTTGTGTAATTTGTGGCCATAATTAAATCAAATGTTCCAACTAAAACATTACTTCAATATATTCTGTTGTGGTGGCTTACCTTGTATTCACATAGTCTAGTTTCTACAAATTGTGCAATGTTGTCCCAAATGTGTATTACATCTGCAATGTGAAAAGACTGTTTTATCATTTCTATGTATATTGATTGTGTTCAACAACACACTGTAATGATGATAAAGATCTATTAGTGTTGGATGAATGATTTATGGGATGGTGAGATGAAGTTTTCTTGGGTAATGGGAAGGAAACAGTAATGGTTTATTGCAGGAACTATTCACCTAGGGAAACCACAAACACCTCTATAAAGATGCGTCAGTGGCAGGGATCGGACCTAGTTGCGATTTCTGTCTCGGTTACATGGAGCAAGCAAGTTGATTGTTGTCCAGTGAGACCTCTGTGCATCGTTCCATCATAGATATACATCACCTCACCGAGATAGGTTACTCTTGCAGCCGATGGCGACATATGCTCATTCCAATCTTGGGAGCCATATAGTACATTTACAAATAGTATCTAGAAGCAAGGCATTCTATATTATCACTGATATATGTTGAATATGTAGGAAACTTCCCGGTTTACAAGGCGGTTTGAAGCTACTGCCGAGACACAAATAAGTACGCTTCCTTAACATTGAGTAACGTATCTCGGTAATATATATCTATGGTTCCACGCTACTCCCATATGAGTGACCAATGTTCAATTTTCCTGCATGGATGGTTTTATTTTTCTGGTCCCATGAAAAAGGCAGATATTGATTTCACTCTCATTCAAATGTTATATCGTGGCAGTACTATACAACTCCATAGTTATACCTTATACATGTAGACGTTTATCTGCGGCAAAAAGGTATGGTCACAGAAAACGCAGTCCTAGAGTCAAAGTTCATTCTTTTAATTTAAAGTGGAGAGGTAAGATCGCCCTTGTGGTGCTCCGTCCAAACAATCCTACTTTCATCCATGGCCTTAATTGGGGAACAATGATTTTGCACCATTTTTGGATATTAATACAGAAAAAATAACCAAAATAGTGAGAATACACTGCAGAATGTTCAATGTACAAAGTTTTGAAGACTCAGCTAGCTTAATATTTTTTCTGTCAGTTCAACTTTGTTCGGCAAAATTACTGTTAATTCATCTTTATTTTTATTATAAATCGAACAATAATCGAACAAGTACATTTGAAAATACTTGTAATTGTTAAATATCTCATGTGCAGTTCATGTGTTATTTATTTATTTATTATTGAAATATTTATTTTATATGTTAGCTTGTAATGTATATAGCCTACATATTATTATTTGACTGCATTCAAAATGAAAATTGCATACAACAAATACAAATAACTGTTTGTAATTTCAATGTTAGGCCTACCTGCATGTGTGTACTTTGTGCCAATGGTACTGTTAATATTCTTCTCGACTTCATCATATATGTTGATAAGTGTCATCTTATGCGAGTATAAAAATCAGTGATGTACCAGTAACATATGAAATCAAGTTTGAAATAATTCAGGGTAAAAATTACACCTCTGTTATCAAAAGTACCCGTAGCAAAATGTCAACTGCAAATAATAATAATAATAATAAATCCTTTATTCTGTAGAACATGGATACATAGTGCGTAAATGTTATAGAACAAGTCAGGTAGATGGTAGAGTAAATATTAAGAGACTGAAGGCTAAAAAATTGATTATGGTACTGCGTTAAAATAGTCAAGTACAGAATATGGTGTCATCTTCAATAAATAGTTTCTCAGATAGAAAGAGTGTTATAGATAGAAATAGAAGTGGTTCATGTTATATCAAACTGTATTATTTAAAAATAATTTCTTTTTTGAGACTTCCAATGTGATTAATGCGCCACAAGTTCACACTTTACATTATTGATGTATACCCACTTACCTAGCAAAGATCAATGTTTTTTGTCCTGTACCTTGCACCAATGATAACGAGAAGAGAGCAATATGTGTGGGAAGAGTAGTACGAAATTCTATGGTCAGCACTCAGCACTCATTGGCTGTTATATTAAGCGGGAAAAACAGCGTCTATGGTTACTAGTTGACAGAAGTGGAAGCTGATAAAGTTGTTATTATAAGTGAATGCGTATGCCAATAAATAAAAATGGGGTTCTGGGTTGGTAAATATTGTCCGCATTCACTTCTTGAAGTAAATGATCATAAGATGTTATCTGTACGCATCAAAAACTTGGTACCGGTAATAAATTAGTCCCCAGCTCATAACCTATAAATTATCATCCCCATTAGTCTTTGTAATATCTTTATCTTACTATTTTCAATTTTTTCTAGGCCCTAGACCTAGATTCACATCAGTTTTAATTAGGCGGGCCTACTGGTCAAGTCTTCGAATTCAAATATAGAAAATGAATGCTAGGCCTACTGTTCACAACTGTCTTGATTTTAGTTATGGTCTCGAGCTCGTCCTACGATTTAACCTTAATTCCGTTTCGTTAGTTGTGCCAATGGTTGTGCCATTGATAAAGTAGTGGTTGTGCCATTGAGTACATAAATATCCTGACGAGACTACTTTATCGATGGTTGTGCTTTAAACAAACTAATCAGATTCTTCAGAACAATTCGAATAGTTCTGGCAGGATGTGCAACTGTAAAAATAATAATAGCTGTGATTGAAAAACTAACGTACCGGTACCCAAGCAGTTAAGCGTAGGCCTATTAAATATAAACCGAGCGCATTAGATCTAAATATCATACCACGGCTAAAGCACTTGTTAAATTTGCTATGACTCGCCCTTCAGTTTCTAAACAAAGTTATTCGTTCCAGTATTGTTGTTTAGTAGTGCTTCAGTTCTATGTAAATTTTGTACGTATTATAGGTCCACCACCAAGGTGACTTCCAAATCTGCTGGTGTACGTGCATTGATACGGGCCACCGAGCGCTGGCAAGAATGTGTGGCATCATGTGTCTCGGAGAGCTGTATGGAGCAGGTGTGGATAGACTGAGGATGGAAACAATGTCTTTCACGGTAAACAAATGAACAAGCATATTTTCCTTCATGATTTTGGGCTCGCTCTTACTTGGCATATTTGCTCAAACATCATGGAATAAAGAAAGGGAAGGGATGTCTAGATGAAGATTTCTTAGGTTGTCAGGAAGAAGTCTTCTTAAAATAGGTTATTTACACAAATTTTCTATAAAAGTGTTCTCTTTTGATTAGTATCTCCTGACAGCATCCCTCTGAACAAGCGGTAAGATCATCCAGCACCAAGACTATCAATGTACCAGAAAATGGACCTGGGTGCCGCTATCGAGAAAATTACCCGAATCTGTTCAAAGTCAACACGGACAATGACAACGCTAAATACGCAGAGAAGGGAACCATCTACGGCTTGAAAGCCAATCGCAAAGGATTCAACTAAGCCTAGGACCCTGAGAAGTTGTTGAAAAACGAAGGCAAAGTTGGGTATTAGAAAATTGGACGAGTGTCCAACTTGAAAATCGGTCAAGCAGCCTAATGGAAGTTGGAAAATGTTCTCCTCTTCTCCTTTACATAAATTTCCGGTCACGTTCGCTTTCGATACATTTTCATTATTATAGGCCTACTAGAGGCCTATTAATGCTAAGTTAACTCCATCAGTCTCATTGGGAGTGTGGCTCATGCGAGATGAGAGTGTTTCATTCCGTTAAATGTTTATCGATTCTTTTTATTTTTTTATTTCCACTGTTTCTTTTAATTTTTTCATTCCACTGTTTCTTTTAATTTCGTATTGTTCACCTGATTCCATATGAGTTTTGACGTTCTCTGTTTCGATATGTTGAAAACCACTACAAATTCAATGCCGTAGGTAGGCCTAGTTCATATTAGATAACATCATGTATATTAGATCAGTATGATTAGTGGAATAGTTATATAGCCTAGTATTAGTATAGTTGGTCATATTAGTTACCGGTACCCAAGATTAGATATCAGGTTGGTATAATTTATTGGTCATAATAGTTTAGATTAGATATTGGTAGATGTTATTCTTAGATTGGTTGGATAGGTCATTAGATTAGGTTAGATTTGATAGATAGGCCTACTTATTAAATCATTCACCACTCGTTCAATCATCCTTTCATTTTTTATTTATTCATTTATTTATTAATATATCTAGCCCGAGGGATCACAGATTACTGGAATCAGTAGTTCAATTCAAGAAGAAACTGAATATTCCACAAAATTTCATTACAATTCAAACCTATGAGTAAGCCTACATTCACCAAATTTAAACTTTCTTTTTCATTTTTTATTCTAAATTGTTTGTCTGTTCGCTTTCGGCTCGAATGATTTGCAGCCTAAGGACACTGATGGATGGAGTGGAATCTTGTTTTCCAAACTGAATACCGGTAGGCCTACATTTCAACTTTTTTCCCAAATGAAAAAATCTTTTCAGGTTTCTTTCTCAAATTAAGAGACATTCACACAAAATTCCAAATTGAAAAATATCATTTTTCTTCCCAACTGAGAAACACATTTCTTTTCTAAATTAAAGAACATTATTTTTTCTTTCCAAAATGTCAAAAAAAGATTTCTTTCTCAAATGGAAATCTACTTACATTTCTCCTCCCTCCCCTTCCCAACAACCAATCGATCGACAACACAACAAAGCAACTCGTAGCCATGGTAAGGATTGATCGACATATAACTAGCATCTTGAAGCATAGGCCTACAGTTGTGTTATGAACACAAACAGAATGTGTAGGTCACAACTGATTATTTTACAACATGCTGATTGGAGCACTGTAATATGATTGATGTTGTCACACTTGTTAGAATGTTATCTTGTATGTTTATATTCAATAAACCATTTTCATGATTCAGTGCGCAGGCGATTCCCGCCTCCTAGCGGCCGAGATCCCTGGTATTGTATTCTGGGAGTTTTGGTACTGTTCAAAAAGTCGGTCCGCTTATCCACGGGGTTAAAGCCAGAACACCGAGACATATAGCTTGCATTATCTCTCATTTTACTTTTTCTGACTGTGTGTAAATCTCTCAGTATATAGTTATAGGGGCCTAACATATAAATGTTGAAACTACCATCATATTATGACTTAGTAAATACGTTCGCTGTTTATAGCTTATTCAGATATCAAGGTGTGTAGAATACCACAGTCGATAAAGTAGCAAGGGTAGAACTATCTAACGACTTCTATACGTTATTCGGATATCTCGCTCATCTTACAACGCATTAATACATTAATACCATACTAGTCAAACGCGAAATATGCATTGTAAGATGAGCGAGATATCCGAATAAGGAATAAAAGTCGTTGAAGTAGTTCTACCCTTGCCACTTTATGAACTCTGGTATTCTACACACCTTGATATCTGAATAAGCTATAAAAGTCGTTAAAGTAGTTCTACTCTTGCCACTTTATTGACTCTGGTATTCTACACACCTTGACGCATATAAAAAATACGTCGTTGTTGGTCAACTCTTGAATCTAGAAAGCAGTGAATCTCGACAACTTGATTCTGTCACAATTTGTATGATATATTTGATGAATATTATCAGGGTTTTTTTCTTGTCCATAACGGCTGATTAGAATTGCATACAAAATCGTGATGATGTGTAAAATCCATGTATACACATTTAGAGAAAATTTCATCCCATTTAGAGAGATTTTATTTTCAACATTTTCTGCCCAGCCAAATCTTATGGGGTTTTTAGAAACTTTGAGATGATATTTCTCAAAATCGGTCCAAGCGATTCATTCCAAAAACTATATATCATTAGATGGACTAAAAGTGAAGGGAGAAGAAGCTTTAAGGGAATTGAATGATTGGTTTTCATCCAACAAGCTATTGCTGAACGTAAATAAGACTAAGCTAATCTATTTTAAGAACATCTATCAACAACGTGAAGAAGAACTCTCTATTACTACCAAGGAAACGTACATAAGCTCATCAACAGATGGCAAGTTTCTTGGTATAATGTTGGACGAAAACCTAAGGTGGGATTCGCATGAAGAATACTTAGCGAAAAAACTCAGGACAGCTTGTTTCTCTCTTTTCAAAGCGAGGGACATTATGAGCAGATCTAGTCTAAAATTGATCTATTATGCATATTTTCATTCAATTGCATCTTATGGAATATCAGCGTGGGGAAACTCTGCTTCTGCACTTCGTCGTGTGTTTACTTTACAAAAATATGCCATTCGAACAATTGTGCGAACTCGTAGGAAGAAAACGTGTAGACGTTTATTTTATAAAGAGCAAATTTTAACAATTCCTGGTTGCTTCATATTAGAGTCCCTATGTTTCATTTATAAAAACAAAAATCTGTTTAAATTACAATCTGAGACTCATAATTACAGTACAAGACACGCTGCTGACTTTGCTGTACCAGCACATAGACTAAAATCTCATGAAAAAGGTGTCCATTACATTGGACTAAAATTCTTCAATCATTTACCTCATACAATCCCGTCTATTAGTAAATATGGTACATTTAGACATCATGTTGAAACAATATTAACAAATGAAGTTCTTTATGATGTAAAAGACTATTTCGAAATCAATTTTGTGTAAAATGTTCCTCTTGTTTTCTTTATATTTGTCTAGTTGTTTATTGATGTTTAATTATTTAAGTTCAAATCAATCAATAGTTTATGAAATTGGTTTTAATGACCAGCCTGTATTACATACAGTGTATAATGGAATGTATAAAAAACCAATAAAATCTAATCTAATCTAATCTATACAGCTCCAAGTTGGATGAGTTTGCGTGCACAAAAAAAGTTTCATGTCGATCAGTCAAACTCTGCGACCTGTGGAGTGCTTACAAACAAGAAAAAAAAAAAAACAGACAAAACCCTATAAGAGTAGGATGGAGACTTTAATACTCTCATCTAATCAGGAGTTTTAATAAAAATTTGAAAATGTAATTAAATAATTATTCATAATATATTTATGTTTATCATTATTTTTGTTATGAGATTCTACCATTAAGTGATTCTACTTTCTGTCCAAAATCCCATCCTCCTTTTGTTTGGTTTTGCTATTGTTCTGCTAGGCTTCTGTTCTATTGCACTTCCTGTATAGTAGGCATAATTTTCTTCCACCACATTTGCTCCACATGGCGCACACCTGTTGATTTTTGAAAGTATAAAAAGGTAAGAATTCCTTTTATGAATTTTATTCAGTAATATTTATTCAGATGAGATGAAAATTACTTAATTGTTATTCATTTATTGGCAAGGTTGATCTCCAGTACTGAAATGAATCTCTTGGAGCATAGTTGAATTGTTCTTGTATAATATTAGGGGTGGTTTCTAACCTCCATAGCCTAACAAATAAGACTTTAAACCTTTTTGCCCAATAAGGTGAAAACTTACTCTGAAAAAATGAGTCAAACAAGGAGAACTAAGCTAAAATCGTCTGATGCCATGGATCACTGGCTTGATACGCAAGGATTATACAGGAAACATACTGCCAGAGATGGTTCATGTTTGTTTCGAGCAGTTGCTGAGCAACTATTTGACACTCAGACATTCCACTTGAAAGTGCGCAAGGAATGTGTCGACTTCATGCAGAAGAATAGTAGTTATTACCAGGATGTAAGTTCACATAATATTAATGAAGATCAATATGGTGAATTGATAGGTGGGACATCATCAGTGTGGTCTGAATTTACTGTACAGGATTCAAAGGGTGGAGGGGGGGGGGGGGGGGGGGTTAAAAACCATTGTAGACCAATTTGGTTCAATGATAAGTCTTATTCAATCTATTAATTAGATGGGCAAAGGTGGTTGTGGGGTTATTATTATTATTATATGTAAGAACCATGAATAATTGAGCATATTAACCGCCCCGACGAAAAAATAAGAAAGAAAGAAAAAAATAGGTGGAGAGAAGGAAAGAAAGGAAGAAAAAAAAATAGGAAGAGAGAAGGAATAAATATCTATAAAACTATGTATGCCATGATTTCATACTTTACATAATTGCATTGAAAATGAATCGGGAGTAGGCCTACTATTTCAAAATGTCAGATCTAGTAGGCCTATGTAGTTTGAAGTCAGCAAGAATCAACAAACAACAATACCGTGCTTCTTTCAGGTTTTGAATGATATATTAAGATGTTTGTAAATAACGATGATAAAAACGAAGAGGGTCGTTTCTAGGGGTGGGCAAAGAGGGCGGTTGCCTGATGGCCAAATTTAAGGGCGCTATCGGCGCCCATTTGTGACTTTCTATCAGTAATCGTATTCTATATGAATCAAATTAATGGAATTTTATTCACATAACTGGATAGAGTAAATGTTTTTATTAGATGAGCATAGCGAAGTCTCCATCCCACTCTTATGGAGCTTTGTCTGTGTGTTTTTTTTTTTTGTGGGCACTTCACAGGTCGCATGGTTTGACTGATCAACATGAAACTTTTTTTGTACGGGCCAACTTTTACAACTTGGAACTGTATAGTTTTTGGAATGAATCGGTCGATTAGATTTTTAAAAATATCATGTCAAAGTTTTTAAAAACCCCATAAGATTAGGCTGGGTGAGAAAATTTGAAAAAATGAAACCTCTCCGAAAAAAATGAAATTTTCTCTGAGTGTTCAAACATAAATGATACACATAACTACCATTTTGTAACCAATTCAAACCAGCCGTTTCGAAGAAAAAAATTCAAATAACTGTTTTTGTACATCAAATATATGAAAATAAGCCAAGATTCACTGCTTCCTAGATTCGATATTTGCCCAAGCATTAAATATTCTTCAAATTCGTCAAGGTGTGTAGAATACCAGAGAAGATAAAGTAGCAATTAAATGAAGGACAAAGTGTGTAGAATACCGGTACCAGAGTCGATAAAGTAGCAAATGTAGGACTGTTATTATACCTTATTTTAGATATCTCGCTCATCTTACAACGCATATTTCGCGTTTGCCTAGTATTCAAATACCAGTATTACTGTTATTGATTGATGGATTGATTCAGCATTTTATTTGCTTGGAACAGCCATTTGGTAAAATTAGTCTTGTTAGATGAGCGTAGCAAAGTCTCCATCCCACTCTTATAGGGCTTTGTCCGTGGTTTTTTTTTTTGTGCGCACTCCACAGGTCGCAGGGTTTGACTGATCAACATGAAACTTTTTTTTACACGCAAACTTATCCAACTTCGAACTGTATATAGTTTTTGGTATGAATCGGTCAGACCGATTTTGAGAAATATTATCTCAAAATTTCTAAAAACCTCACAAGATTAGGCTGGGCAAGAAAATCTGAAAAATAAAATCTTTCCAAATAGAATGAAATTATCTGTGAATGTGTATACATGAATGATACACATTATCACAATTTTGTGTTCAATTCGAACCAGCCGTTTTGAAGAAAATAATCAAATTAACTGATTTTATTCACCAAATAGGCAAATATATTATAGAAATTGGTTAGCAGATTCAGGTTGCCGAGATTCACTGCTTTCTAGATTCGATATTTGCCCAACAATGAAGTCTTCTTTATATGCATCAAGGTGTGTAGAATACCAGAGTTGATAAAGTAGCAAGGGTAAAAATACTTCAAAGACTATTATACCTAATCAGATATCTTGCTCATCTTACAACGCATGTTGCGTTTGACTAGTTAAAATCATTTCATTTCAGAAATTTTGTGTTATTCCTAAAACCAGTGCAATCATATTAAAAAAAAGATACTTTCAAAAATTTCCCTGTGAGGCATGGCTCCCTCCTTGCATTCACCATCGATATGCACACTCAGTTCGGGGGCGCACAATTGACTACCCAATTGGGTGCTTGCCCAGGGTGCTAAAATGACACTGAACGACCCTGAAGCTACAAATATTGTTTTTTGGAGCCATTTTTAATGCCATAAGTAGAATGATTTCGCCATCTGAACCTCATCTGGAACATACTGGACCGTATTAAAAATGGTTGTAATTTTTAAAAAAGCCCTGCGGTTTGCGGGGCCAGAAGGAGGCCTTCCCCCCACGGGTCGCCGGCTTCGCGAAAATGGGCTGTTGCATAACTGTTCTCTTGTGGCATTTTTTTCAAACTGAAATTGCCCCCCCATGAATATTACCTGGATCTGCCCCTGCCGTGTGCATGTATGCACAACGTGGAATGACGGTCACACAGTTGAAGCCGCCCACTCTGCTATGTATAATCTCACTGGCTAAAGAACTAAATAAAGAACAGTCTGTGGCTAGAGAAAAATAAGCCTGTGCCTGTCCCTTGACTAAGTGCCTTTATGTATATATTTTTTCTAGTAAAACTGAAATTTGCATAGGGTGGGCTCAATTCCCAGCCCCCAATTCAATTCAATTCAATTCAATTCAAAAATCATTTTATTCTATACAATATGATACATCAGAAATTACAATGAGAAATGTGCAGTATTCATTTTTCACATAGCTATCATTATTCACACACCTTTGATATCAATAGACTAAACCCTGGAAAAGAAAAATTAAAAATTAAGTAAATAAAGATAGTGTTCCTTGAATTATGGTAATATCCAAATCTAATTAATAAATAATACATTCAATTCATGTAATGTAACTGTGTTTAGAGTTGAGTATTGAAGATAAATGAAAAATGAAAATGAAATAAAGAATGTATAGAAGCCCACATAAGAAAGAAAAATTCTTGTGTGCAGGCTGAAATAATTAGAGTATTATTAAATTCACGATATGACGGTGACTGTCTAGAATAGATCATGAATACCTGTATAATTTTTTTTTTTCAATTATTATTTAATCTTTTTTTCCATTATTGTTATTTTCCGAATCTAGGAAGCAGTGAATCTTGGCGGGTTGCCTGAATCTCTACCCCTTGGAAAGTCGTCACTCGTTTAACTCGTCACTCAGAAAGTCGGTTCTTATATATAATTAAATGTAAAAATTGCATCTCTACCCCTCGGAATGTCTGTCCCATGGAAACTCGTCCCCCGCTAATCAAATATACGAAAACAATTACTGAAACTGTGTTCTGTGGAAAGTCGTCACTAATAATACTCTACTATATATTAAATCAGCAACTGAATCTCTACCCCTCGGAAAGTCTGTCCCGTGGAGACTCTTCCCCTGCTATTAATATATCCGAACACAATTATTGAAATTCGGTTCCATGGAAAGTCGTCCCCACCCAAGGTCGTCACCAATAATAGTACATCTCTTTGCCGCCGTGAGTGCTTCGACTCGATGTACTACTATTGGTGACGACCTTGGGTGGGGACGAGTTTCCATGGAACCGAATTTCAATAATTGTGTTCGGATATATTAATAGCAGGGGAAGAGTCTCCACGGGACAGACTTTCCGAGGGGTAGAGATTCAGTTGCTGATTTAATATATAATAGAGTATTATTAGTGACGACTTTCCACAGAACCCAGTTTCAGTAATTGTTTTCGTATATTTGAATAGCGGGGGACGAGTTTCCATGGGACAGACATTCCGAGGGGTAGAGATGCAATTTATACATTTAATTATATATAAGAACCGACTTTCTGAGTGACGAGTTAAAGGAGTGACGACTTTCCAAGGGGTAGGGATTCAGCCATCCCATCTTGGCTCATTTCCATATATTTGATGTACAAAAACAGTTATTTGAATTTTTTTCTTCGAAACGGCTGGTTTGAATTGGTTACAAAATGGTAGTTATGTGTATCATTTATGTTTGAACACTCGGAGAAAGTTTCATTTTTTTCGGAGAGGTTTCATTTTTTCAAATTTTCTCACCCAGCCTAATCTTATGGGGTTTTTAAAAACTTTGACATGATATTTTTAAAAATCTAATCGACCGATTCATTCCAAAAACTATACAGTTCCAAGTTGTAAAAGTTGGCCCGTACAAAAAAAGTTTCATGTTAATCAGTCAAACCATGCGACCTGTGAAGTGCCCACAAAAAAAAAAAACACACAGACAAAGCTCCATAAGAGTGGGATGGAGACTTCGCTACGCTCATCTAATAAAAACATTTACTCTATCCAGTTATGTGAATAAAATTCCATTAATTTGATTCATATAGAATACGATTACTGATAGAAAGTCACAAATGGGCACCGATAGCGCCCTTAAATTTGGCCATCAGGCAACCGCCCTCTTTGCCCACCCCTAGAAACGACCCTCTTCGTTTTTATCATCGTTATTTACAAACATCTTAATATATCATTCAAAACCTGAAAGAAGCACGGTATTGTTGTTTGTTGATTCTTGCTGACTTTAAACTACAGGCCTACTAGATCTGACATTTTGAAATAGTAGGCCTACTCCCGATTCATTTTCAATGCAATTATGTAAAGTATGAAATCATGGCATACATAGTTTTATAGATATTTATTCCTTCTCTCTTCCTATTTTTTTTCTTTCTTTCTTTCCTTCTCTCTACCTATTTTTTTCTTTCTTTCTTGTTTTTTCGTCGGGGCGGTTAATATGCTCAATTACTCATGGTTCTTACATATAATAATAATAATAACCCCACAACCACCTTTGCCCATCTAATTAAGAGATTGAATAAGACTTATCATTGAACCAAATTGGTCTACAATGGTTTTTCCCATCGCACTGAAAGCACACGCTTTTTGTAAGCAGTGTTATGGTAACTTATGACAGATAGTCACAGACAGATCAGGCAGATAGACAGATCATGCAGCATTGATGATAAGCGTGCCACCACTGGTACCAGTAGTGTATGATGAACATCATAATTAATGGTATCGTATTTTATATTGTATTAATGGTATCGCATCGTCGTATCGTCATAGCTGCATCTATCATTCATGTAACTGTTGTCTTAATATGAGTAACAAAAACCTTCCGTTTGTACTAACAGCCAGCTGTCGCTGGAGGTTGATTCAGGGTTAGTACAAAGGAAAGTATTGAAATGGATGTAAAAGGTGAGTAATTTCTTATTGTAATAATGTTGTGTGATTGATTTTAAACTTGACAAAATTATAGATGAAAAGCATCCTTGTATCACTCGAAATAAGAAAAAATGTTCTGGTTTCTAGTCGTTTGTATTTGTTTAATTCGGTGTATTATTTTATCATCACATAGACAAGCCTTTCAAAGGCTTTGTAGATCTTTTTGAGAATATTTATGTATCTTATTCTTTTCTTGTGACAATGAAAAACAAAATTGGTTTTCATAATTTCAAAATAACGGATCTCAAAAGTGGTTGAATGACATCTCAACCCTGAAAGTAGATTTCAATGGAAAGTGACAATATTCATTTTCCATATTTAAGAGGAAACTAGAAATCACCATCTCAATTCCAGAAATTATAATTAATGCAGGCATGTCCTCCAGGACCCGGCTTTTTTATGGGTCGTGACGTACACACTACTCGATTCTGTTTATGTTTCTAGATATACAGAATCGGTAATGCCTAAAGACGAAAAAATTAACTTTAATTTCTGAAATTGAGATGATTTCTAGTTTTCTGTTAAATTAGGGAAATAAATCTTGTAATTATTCCTTAAAATCTGGTTTCAGGATTGTGATGTCCTTTGAACTAATTATGTCCAAAACTTGAATTAGATTATACTCTTGTCACTTGCCTCTGTTTTTATGACAAGAATTAAGTATAGAGTCAGACAGCAAACACTTATTTTATCCATCCTGACTTGGTTTTTCGTGGTTTCCCACAGTCCTCGAAGCAAATGCTTGGATGAAGTACTAATTGGCCACGACCCTTGATTAGTAGAGTGATAGGCCTAATTATAACAGTTTAGGCCTATCACTCATTTTTTTCTATTTGTATTATGATGAACTTTACATCTGCTGTTTGTTAACGGAAAGAAGTGATCATTGTCCGAGAGACTTATTTCAAAGTGGAAGATATCAACATTCGTGTGTTTTGTTTACTCTTAATACCAATGTTGATAATGTCCGGATATATCACAGAAACGGTTTTTACTTATAATGATGTGTTCCGGACTTTTGGAAACTGAAAGACTGTTATCTGCGGCGGAAATTCATGGTTACCAACAGTACAGTCCTAGTGTTGAAGTTCATTGGTTATAAACATTCAAAATGGGGTGGTAAGATCGCCCTTGTGGTGCCCCGTCCAAACGATCCTACCTTTCATCCTTAGCCTTAATTGGGGACAATGATTTTGTATCAAGTTTCGATGTTATTAAAAAAAAAAAGATTGTTGTTATGATCACGCTTAAATTTGGCTTAAAATAAATAAACTTGAAAGCTTAAATACACTGAAAATAATTTGAAAAGACGAGTTCTACGCCTTGACCTGACATTATACTGTCCTATCAAGGCCTTTCAGTTTCAAACAAAATTCAATGCAATTTAATATGCATTTTATTCACACATAGGCCCTAACACATGGAAAACATAATACAAAAATACAAGATACAAAATAGTAATAAACATTTATATGTGTGAATATGCCCGTGTAAGGAACACAACCATAATCTTTCAATAGAAAACTACAGCATAGGATTTTTGAAGAGGTTTTATTTATATTTAACGAGTTCCAACATTTATTTATCGAAGTGTCTGGTTACACTCAAGTGTCATCCGCCTTTAGGGCTCGAGGAGGCTGCTGACACTCAGTTTAATTTCCGGATTCGTTCGGGAGGGTTCAGCTTCTTTGACCGAGTCCGAGTGGTTAAAATAAAGGAAATGGCCAGAATAACGATAGCACGGAACCGTTCACTGCAGCTCAATGGTTAGCACACCTGACTCTCATTGCAGGGAACTCTGATCGCATCCTGCGTGAGACTTTTTTCCTCTAGAGTTTATATGTGGAGGAACATGGTCAATTATGTGGACAAAGCCAGGTTGCAGACAGTAGGTAAGGTTATTGGGTTAGGTTAGTGTATAAACCTTGCATATACCGCCGGCAGGCGGAACGGAGCTTATATATTATGTATATATATATATAGATCATTTATCGGTAACTGGTGTTGGGTGCACTCTAGCACTGAAAATGACAACTAAACTATCCTCCCGAATGAAGCCGAACCCTCCCGAACGAATCCAGAGCGTGGCCTGCGAACCGAAGACGCGACCCAGAGTGTCACCAGAATGGGAGGCTGGGAACACTCGAGGTCCACAAACATCGGCCTTTATTTATTCATATTGGGTTTAATGACGCACGTTAGTGATAATTAAGATCTGTTGGCGTAGCTCCAACATCGATGGCTCACAGTCTGCCTGCGCTGTCTTGGAAACTGATGTTGAGTCGTACGTAGGCATGGATGAGGTCAACATCAGGTACTCCCATATAACCTGGCTGTTGCTGGGGTCATTCAGCAAGAACAATAATCATGGGTTTGTTTGTTTGTTCAGCTGGTAGAGGGACCGTTTGAAGAATACATCGAGCGGATGAGAAACCAGTTCCAGTGGGGAGGAAAAGTCGAGCTGGAAGCAATGGCCAACCGATACAAGTAACACATGTTCTACTTCTCTTATCTTTCCGTAATAGTTTATGTTATTTTAGTAAGTGCAGTCGAAGATGAGGTCTGCAGGTAGTAACATCTAAGATAAAATCGAAGAATGGTTCGACTAATTCGTTGTTTGCTATTCGTCTATAGCTGTCCTTTTCTAGCGTCTATGCTGTTGCTATTACGGGGGTATATACGTGTATGTGGCAACATTGAAAATAAGGTTAGGGTTTCTCCATTGATCATCTAGCTGTCATTCACGCGGAAAATAGAATGACAATCAGCACGCTTCAATACCTGTAGGTCTACTAAACCTCTCTTTGAGAGTAAACCCTCTCACACCTTCTACTTGTTCAGATTTATTTTTTATAAATTATTATACACATAAGTGATAGTTTTTTGTTTTGAGCACGACTTCTAAGAAGCTCTAGAAGACAGGCATCAGACGAGCGTGAGGTCATTGCTCTTGTTTGTCCAGGTGCGAAGTTGTCGTGTATCATGAAGTGGGCGTCGAGCCGCTGAAGGCCGTCGCCAACTGGGACAGCGACAAGAAGCTAGCGCTGTGCTTCTCCCACGGCAACCACTACGACTCGGTCTACACCAAGGATCACATCGCCAATGCGGCCTTCTGCCAGTGTAAGTTGTGCTAAGACCAACGCATGCAGCGTTCACACGACTGTTGGCGTTGTTATTATTATTATTATTTAACTCTTGCAAATGCACATAAATGCGCGGTGGCAAGTTCCCTAAGTACCCCTATCCCACCATCTCCTTAACCCTCTGACGGAATAACTTTAACCTGATTTCATCCCCTTCAAAAACATTTCTACTAAGCCCATTCCAGTCCCTACCTGTCCTATTTAAGAAAGAGAATTTACCGACATCTAATGTAGCCCCCTTTATGACTACCGCTCTATCATGACCCCGCCTACCTCCATACCCTGAGTTATTTCTTTTTATCAACTCATGCAGCTCCCCCCACCCCCCCTCTCCCTCCATTACCCTGAAGAAATTACATAAACGATCCTCCTTCCTCCGTATTTCCAATTTCTGCCACCCCAGGTCTCTCATCATCTCAGTTGGACTCTCCAACATTCTTACCCTCTCCCCCCTTTCATTCTCATCCCATTTCCACCTCCTAACCCTACCTGTAACCCTTCTCACAGCAATCCTTTGAACCCTTTCCACATCCCTTATCTCACCTAATCTATAAGGATCCCAAACTGAACTAGCATATTCTACCATGGGACGCACTAACGAGAAATATGCTTTTTCCTTAATCTCCATACCTGCCCCCCTAAGTTGCCTCATTACAAAGTTTAGTGCATTTATACTCTTTTTTACTATTCTCTCAATCTGACTCCCCCACCCTAGACGCCTATCAAATACCACCCCCAAATACTTGTAGTTTTCCACCAACTCCAGCGTCTTCCCTCCTACCTCATACACTACATCTGTCCTTATGTTTCTCTTACCGAATGTGACTAACTTGCACTTTCCTGTATTCAACCCCATCTTGTTTGACTGAACCCAACGATTAATTGCCGCTAAATCTACCTGAAGAGCTACTACATCCTCCTCTGTAATGATTTCCCTATATAACACACAATCATCTGCAAATAACCTTATTTTCGAATCAACAACACTAGTCAGATCATCTATATATAAATCAAACAATAAGGGACCCAACACACTTTGGGACCTTGCCGTTGACCAGCGACATAAGCGTTGACCAAGCTAGACTTTATTCAAGCAGAAGAGTAGTTGTATGGTTTTGAATGCCACAAGTTTTTGAATGAGAACAACAATATTACGGAGATACTACAAGTTAATATGTTCTAGTAATCAGTGTACTATACACCTACAGTGTATTACACAATTATTAAGGAGTTATTACTAATTAATAAGAAATCACAGAGAGTTAATAAACTCAACCCTTTTATTCTGCCTTTTCTTCACGACAATCTCCCACAAACTACAACAATCTTATCTTTTCATCCTCTGTTTTCACTGCCAATATGATTGATACACCTAACCTGTCTAGGTCTATATCAAAGATCTATATATTGGCGGTAAAAACAACAAAAAATTGTTGAAATTAAAACAAATTCATTTTATCAATTTGAAAAAATAATTTAAAACAAAAATGGAGACAAAAAAGGAGTTTTATGGTTTGAAAACTCTGTAGAATAGTTTGCCCAGTTGTACTAAAATATTTTTGAAATACATAAAGGGAATATAATGAGTGACTAATTGTAACTTCAGAAAGGTAGGAAGATAAGTAGACCCATAGCATATTTAATTGCAGACTAAATAAAAGCTTGATATATTTAATATAGGCCTCTATATCATAGGCTATATTTATTTATATTTAGATATTTAATTATATATTAATATATTTTATATACCCAATATATATCTATTTGAGTGACAGCAGCTGATGCGTGTATTTGTATTGAAGCCATGATGTACACTCTTGTCTACGAGAATGTGTTTGGCGTGACGGAGGTGGACTACGCCGTCGACGAGATGCTGCACAGCAAGACGTTCAAGGACCAGCGCCGCAGAGAGGTCATCTCGGAGGCGACCCCGCCCGAGGACATGGCCGCGGTTCCCAGCATGCGCACCTGGATCCAGCGGGGAATCACCCCGTTCCCCTACAAGGTGGCCAAGGCTCTCGATCCGGACATCTACAGGAACATCGAGTTCGACGTGTGGAGCGACGTGCGCAGAGGTACCACGCTTGCACCACGATCTAGTGATACCAACATAATTATTATTTTTTATTTTTTTCTATTGCTTTAATAAATACACATCAATTACAAATTCGACATTCACTTGTCAATTTCCACAAAGCCCCATACGGCTCAACTGTGGCGTTATAACTGATATAATTAGATGAAAACTGTCTTTCTTCGTACAAATGAAATGAAAAGTCGTTACTTGACGTAATAATAATAATAATAATAATGATAATAATCATAATAATAATAGGCCCAATAATAATTTATTTTGTCTTTTCGATCCCAAAACAAGATATAAGACAGTCAATATTTCACATAAAATAATACAAGTTACAAATTACAAGGGCGGTTTACAAAGACAAATTACAAATCAGTGAGGACATTACAAATGATTTCTAACATTATAGGCCTATATTGTTCATGTTATACATAACCTAATATAAAAACAGTCAACGGTTGCAGAAACGAATGAAGTGTGGATTATTATGAGGTTAAAAATTCTTGAATGGAGTAATAACTATTTTCAATTAAATACGATTTGAGTGCAATTTTGAAAGATTTTCCTTTTCCACATAGTGAGTGATATACCAACCCACTACAGTGAAACCTCTAGATGCATCGTTCCCGGATCCATCGTTTTCCTGGTTGTAGGCCTATCATTCATTTTTTCTCACCCCACTCCCATATAATCAACGTTAAATTTTCCTGGATGGATCATTTTCCTGCATGGTAGTTAGATGATTTATTGTTTTTTTTACATTCTTTTACATATAGCTAATGAATCAAAAACTAACTACAAAGGATAATAAAGACAGTCAGATAAATAACTTTAATAGTGGTAATAAAGTTCTGATAATGAATTGAAAAATATTATGGATAATAAAAAATTATTATGAGAGTGACTGATAACAGCGATATACCGACTAATTTACATTAGCCATATCATCTAGTGTTAATTGTACATTCTTATTAATTATATACACTCCTACACTAGTGCCTTAAAAATAGGTCAGGCAAAATTTGAACTTATATCAGGAAAACAAAACATACATTTAAAATTATAATAAAATTAACAGTAGGTAATCAGAAATCTTTGTACATGAGCAATATTTATTTATTTATTTATTTATTCAATAATTCCTTTAACCTTCTTCCGAGGAAATCGGAATGGTTAGCAGAATACAATTATCAACTTACTAACTTTTAAATGTGGCTTATAACTTCATGTGGTTATAATTGTGAATAAGCATAAAATAAGCATGTTAGAATTCGATGTTGAAGTAGTAATTAACTTTATAGATAACTTCATCGTTTAGTTGGAATTTAATTGTTCTCCTGAAAGATATTTCATTTGTGATGGTAGTACACCTGATACTAAGTGATAGTTTATCCATAGATATATAAATATTATCTCACCAAGATAAGTCACTCCTGAGACCGACAGCGACGTATACTCGTTCCAATCTCGGCGGCCATATTCAACATTTACAAATAGAATTTAAGCAAGGCATTGTATATTATCACTGATATATGTTGAATATGGTGGAAACTTCCCAGTCTGCAAAGCGTTGTGAAGCCACTGCCGAGACACTAATATGTACGCCTTCTCAACGTTGAGTAACATATCTCGGGTTTATCTCTCCCGGTTGAGTATATTATTGAACAGTTTGAAGTGAGCACCATACGGTGGTGTTTCAGAGCTGCGCCTGGGCCTGTTGCCGGTCTCAGGGGAGCTGCATGCGGGCGTCAAGTGCCTGGTGAAGCTGGCGCCGGACGACACCGTGTCGTACAGCGCGTACGTGCAGACCGTGGCGCCAGGCAAGGGAGCTGTAGAGGTGTTTGTGGCTGAGCTGGGCGGCCGGCGGACCGTCCCCTACGAGCAAGTGCAGCCGTTGGCCAACGAGCCGGCCAATCACGGACCAGCACAGCTGTCGGATCCAGGTAACCTGTGCACCGACTTTTGTAACTAGGGAATCGCGACGTTTGCGTTGTGAGATGAGCGAGATATTCATAATAAAATGCAATGGTACAATGGAAAGCTATATACACATTTTGAGTTTGAAATTGTCAAGTCACTGCTTTCCATACCTGTTGATTATTCAATCGTTTTACAATCTTACTGATATTACCTGTTGATTTTCTTAATAACTTTGATCTATGTAAAAAATTACACCTTCATTTTTCCTTCAACACGGCCTATACGATTTACGTCGAACTTTGGAATGTCTATAAATGTTTATGAATGTTTTCGCTATAAATGTCTAGCGTTTCACTGTTATGCTTGAATTCCGTAAAAATGTAGATTTATCTGAAGAAATATTTTTTACAAATATTCCCTTTGGGGTTATTCCTGATTTTGTTTCTTCAATTAATTTCTATATGGGTTTCCTCAAAAGTGGTTCAACAGAAACAATACAAAATCAAGTTAGATGATAACGTATGTGTATGCCAAGTTTTATTTTAAAATTTGAGCTTTCGTTTGACGTCTAAAGCTCGAACCAAAGTAAGGGGAAACGGTCATAGTAACGGTTAAACCGAGTCTCGGTTACAAGCGCATCCGATTAAATTTGTAAACGAGCGTCGTAGATTTGTGTCGGCACGACCTAACATGTAAGTTCGTTTGCTTGTCTAGGTAACAAGTGGAGAAAGTTGCGACTGAATCGAGTTCGTAAGTTCAAGGACAGCTTCTCGCCAATGTCGGGCTGTTACGAGAACGAGGGCCGCAGCTCGACGAGTGCTTTCGAGCCAAACACGTTGCCCAGCGATGCCACAACGCACGACCATCAGGTGAGATATGTCGACTAGCCAGCGACTTGCTTACACCTACAGTTGTAGGAATATAGCATTCACATTCAGTTTGTTAGTCTATTTTCATTTGAAATGTAGCATTTTGTAGCGAACTACCGTATTGTCTCGAATATAAGCAGTTTTTTTCGAAATTTCAAGCCCAAAGTCACCCTCAGCTTACCGTATTTACTCGCATATAAGTCGCATGTATATTTAGAAATTTGAGAACTCAAAACAGGGGTGCGACCAATACGCGGGTGCGACTTATACGCGGCGCGCACAAAATCTCCAAAAATAAAAGTCAAATGCATCAATTCTCGTCACAGTCGAGCTTGCTATTTTTATGTCATCAAAAAGTCACATGCGTCTCATGTCATTTTTTCAAGTGAGAAAAAACGTCACATTTTGCGATAAAAACAGTTGCCGTGAAACACTGCCAGTCCGTCCTCCAATGTTAGAGCATAGGGCGAACCCACAATCGTGGTCAGAATTCATGCATAGACAGTCGTCAGTGCTGAAGCAAACATGATACTTTTAGAGTCTTGTGTTACACTGAATAATAAGACAAACACTTCAACACATCTGTTCATCATCAAAATAGTTGTCATAAAACACTGGTCATCCAATGTTACAGTATAGAGGGAACCCCCAATCGTCCTCAGAATTGATGCCCAGGCAGTCATCAATATTGAAGCAAATAAATACACATAAATATGTTTACATTCATTTTTATCTAGCCTCTTCCTAGTGTTGAATGAGTAGGGGCCTATAGACAAATCAGCCATACATAGCATTGTTGATTGATGATTGATGATAAACAGATGTCTCAAAGTGTTCATGTTGGTAATCAGTGTAACATGATACTTTAAAAGTATCATGTTAAATATTACACTGATTACCAACAAGAACACTTTTGACACATCTGTTTAACATCAATCAACAATGCTAGGTATGGGTGATAACAGTCTATAGTGGGCTATTCATTGAACACTAGGAAGAGGCTAGATAAAAATGAATATAAACTTGGGAGATATTTACGTAATCATTGTGTGCTCTGGGTCCCATGGTCCTCACGCTCCCGTATGTTAGGCAACCTGTCCCCTTCCCACCCTCCCAGTTTAGTTGAGGCCCCTCACAATGGTTTCTCATGTCTCATACCAAGGGTTTCTCTCCTAAGTGTCGGGAACAGAGAGCTAAACATGTCAATCGCGATGTATTTTGGACTTACTGGAGACTTTTTTTCTTGATAACATCGAAACTGGATACAAAATCATTGTTCCCCCAATTAAGGCTATGGATGAAAGATAGGATCGTTTGGACGGGGCACCACAAGGGCGATCTTACCACGCCATTTTGATTATTTAAAACTAAAGAACTTCAACACCAGGACTGCTCTGTCTGTGACCTTAACTTTTCGCCGTGGATAAAAGTCTTTCAGTATAAACACTCGAATGTTGATATCTTCCACTTTAAACTAAGTCTCTTGGGCAAGGATCATTTCTTTCGATTTTCAGCAGACGTAAAGTTTATCATTATACAAAATGGACAAAATAAATTAGTGATAGGACTATAATGTTATAATTAGGCCTATCACTCTACTAAATAATGGTAATAATACTAATACTAATACTGGAGATTGCAGGTGCGACTTATACGACCATACAAAGGGTTTTTCAAAAAATGACTGTCAAAAACAGGGGTGCGACTTATACACGGGTGCGACTTATATGCGAGTAAATACGGTATATGCGAATCTCGGCAGATAATCGGTCAAAAATATGTTTTTTTGCTCATTTTAATTGGGCGTATTACATTTGCACACTCATAACGATGGAAGCAACTAGAAACAGTAAGGTATTCCACTAAAAAGACGCTTAATAAATGTTTTATAATGAAAAAGCATCATTTTCTCAATTTCCATCATTTTTATTTGACGCGCAGTTATAAACAGGAGCACGTCGAGCTGTTTGCTGCATGGTGTGTGTCATCCTACTGCGTGTGGTCTGATTTTGACGAGCACAAGACTGTTTAGCATGAAAAACACTTATTCGTCTGACTCGAGACGGCGGAGCGCCAATAGAAACGGGTCATATGACTATCACTTGAGGCCCCTCTTACCGGCTTCTCACAAGTCGTTTCAGCCGGTGGCATAGCTTTCTCTTGCGCGCAATCAAAAATTGACTAAATTCTACCCAGAAAGACTGATGATTTACGTGGAAAAGGCGAGAAACTCTTTTCAATTACTGATCTAAAACTTTGAGGGGTTGGCTTATATTCGGAACACTACGGTACATGAGAAAAAGAGCTGCAAACTCAACATCAACAACTACGGGATTATCAACGGAAATCACACATTCTTTCGAAATTTTCAGTTTGAGGCAGGAAGCTGTTCGAATACCAGTCACTGTTGATAGTTATTTGAGGAAAGAAACTCAATTTTCGAAAGCAATTGTTCGTACAATACAGCTCGTTATCTTCAAAACCGTTGATATTTTCACAGCGCTGTTGCCAAGTTGCATGGGCAACGTTGTCGTTACAATACCCGCTTCAACAGACTGATACTCTGTGGGTTAAGTAATAGTAACACATCCTTAAAATCACCACCGTCCTAGCAGATAATGATGGCAACTACTATTGCGTTTACACTTGGAATGTAAACAGTCTATTCATTCATATATTTCATTCATGATTCATTCTTCAACCATTGGTTTATCATTCAAAATCAAGAGAAAAAAAACTGCCACCAGGTGTGAGTCCAATGCTATAAGTAACAATAAAATAAATGAATAATAAAAATGAAAAAATAGTAATTTCTAGTTTTGTTTTAGTTTTTCTAGCGTAGTTTAATTTATTACTGTTCACACACGGCCACTTTCGACCGTAGGTGGGATTACGGTTGAAGTTGAGGAGTGATGAAAACAGGGAGGCGTTAGCAGATTGTCTTGTTATCACCCTGGGCTACGTACGCTAATTTTGTACCTTGACTAATTGGTACTAGCGTCTGTAAAACCGGTTCCACGCTAGTAATTGTTTTGCTTCCAGCCTATGGATACGTCTGTCAGCTCGACTCCGCTGGCCATGTTCAATACGTCAACCCCTCAGCCCGGGGCGGGACCACACTTGGTGACCTTCATGCCGACCTCTGCCGTGTCCAGCCTGGGGTACTACAGCGCTTCCCCCTCTCCACCGACCGGGACCTACTATGCAGCCTCCCCTTCCTCTCCTGCAGGAACCAGCATGGGGTACTACACTGCCTCCCCTTCCCCCCCTGCAGGAACCAGCGTGGGGTACTACACTGCCTCAACATCACCCCCTACCGGAAGCAGCTTGGGCTATTACACTGCCTCCCCTTCCCCCCCAACCGGAACCAGTGTGGGGTACTACACGCCGTCCCCACCGCCCCCCGCAGCAGACGGGAACGCCGGTGTCCAGATCAAGGACATGGAGGGAAACGTGATCAACACGACGGCCCCCAGATCTGTGCTGTTGGATGGGAGCGACCTGGCACTCGTAGGTCAGTGTATCAGTGACATTAAATATACTGTGAATATAGGCCTATATATATATATATATATATATATATATATATATATATATATATATATATATATATATATATATATATATATATATATATATATATATATATATATATATATATATATATATATATATATATATATATATATATATATATATATATATATATATATATATATATATATATATATATATATATATATATATATATATATATATATATATATATATATATATATATATATATATATATATATATATATATATATATATATATATATATATATATATATATATATATATATATATATATATATATATATATATATATATATATATATATATATATATATATATATATATATATATATATATATATATATATATATATATATATATATATATATATATATATATATATATATATATATATATATATATATATATATATATATATATATATATATATATATATATATATATATATATATATATATATATATATATATATATATATATATATATATATATATATATATATATTATATATATATATATATATATATATATATATATATATATATAATATATATATATATATATATATATATATATATATATATATATATATATATATATATATATATATATATATATATATATATATATATATATATATATATATATATATATATATATATATATATATATATATATATATATATATATATATATATATATATATATATATATATATATATATATATATATATATATATATATATATATATATATATATATATATATATATATATATATATATATATATATATATATATATATATATATATATATATATATATATATATATATATATAATATATATATATATATATATATATATATATATATATATATATATATATAT
>OZ023329.1:9591181-9622781 GCA_964007535.1 Brachyptera risi
ATTTTGCCATATGTAAGGAATACAACGGACAGAATAAGCCGGATATTAAAACAGTATGATGTGAAAACGGTTTTTACAACGGTAAATAAAATTGAGAACGTTTTGAGGAGTGTAAAAGATAGGATACCACTTGAGAACGCGGGTATTTATGAGATTCCTTGCGGAGAATGTTCGCAGACTTACGTTGGAGAGACTGGCAGAAAAATCTCAATAAGAATGTCAGAGCATGAGCGAGATGTTAAGTGGGCAATCATCACATCGTCACTTGCCCAACACAAAGGAGAATATGGCCACGCTATAGATTTTGAAGGGACGAGAGTGCTGAATATCCAAGAAAGATGCTTACAAAGAAAAATTGGAGAATCCATTGAATTGGAGAAACGACCTCTAAATTTAAACAGCCGAGATGATAGTTCGAGACTCCCTCCGGCATGGAAACCAGTTCTGACAAGATATGTAGTCAAAAGCAAAGTTCCATCTGAAGAAGCAAAACATCGTGCTCGTTTCCCAGTTCCAAAAAGAGATAGAAGGAAGAGAGAGACACAAGTCGAACCGATGTCAGCTCCCTTGACGAGAAGTAAAACTGCGAGGAAGAAAGTTTCGTCAAAATGCTGATGTTTTGCAGCAACTATTTCACACTCAATTTTTATTCGTATTTTATTCACGCATTTATTGTTTTCTTCTTTCTTTTACACTTTTACTTCTTCTTAGGAATATCTAGACCAGAATTTTCGACTTTCATGCCAAAAAACAGTACAGTTATATATTTTTTAAAGTGTTTGATATTTCATACGCAGAAGGCTCTGGTTTTTTATCGGCATATTGGAGCGATATTTGTTAACGGCTTGTTGGATCAGGATTTGTATTATTAATTGTTTTTGTTTACCTTTTCTATCATCAAGTATTGTTATTGGCATTGGAATAGAAAATTCTGTTTTGCAGTTCATTTTGTGCCTGTGACCAGGGTGTGTGCGAACACATCGAAACGTTAGGCTTCTTTATTATTTTATTTAATTTTAAAATAAATAAAGCCCTTACTCGATCAACCGGAAATTTTATCTTTATCATAAATATATATATATATATATATATATATATATATATATATATATATATATATATATATATATATATATATAATATATATATATATATATATATATATATATATTTAGGTCGTCTTTTAAGTGTCTCTTTGGGGGCAACATATATATATATATATATATATATATATATATATATATATATATATATATATATATATATATATATATATATATATATATATATATATATATATATATATATATATATATATATATATATATATATATATATATATATATATATATATATATATATATATATATATAAATATATATATATATATATATATTTAGGTCGTCTTTTAAGTGTCTCTTTGGGGGCAACTTAAATTCAATTGAATAAAAAGGGACAATTAAATTACAATAAATTACAATGAGCTAAAATTTAATGTTTGAATAATTGAAAGACAATAAGAATGAAGGGCACGCTGAATGAGATACTCTCATCTCAAACGTATATTAAACGAAGTTTTCCATCAGGTTGTGGAGGAGGGAACTAGGATTAGAAGGCTAGGGGGAACTAATATTCTAGACGTAGAGTTAGTAAGGCCGATAGAGTTGTGGGCGAAGACGGTGGTAGTTGAAGGGATCAGTGACCATCGAGAACCCATAGTTAGTTCAGCTTTAGCTCCAGTTCAAACTGAAAATGTTGGGAAGAAAGTTTGGGGGTACAAAAGGGTGCAGGCAAGAGAGGTTTGAAAAGCTTCTGAGGATAGGTTTGAGAAGTGGTGTGAGATAGACATAGATGATATCGTAGGACTGTGGTTCAATTTTCAGAAAGTATATGAGGAGGTTAGAGATAAGTTGGCTCCCTATAAGGTATTACAGGCAAATGCAGATCCTGCTCTCTATAATAGTCTGGTTAGGAGGCTTAAGAGGAAGGGTAGAAAGATGAGTAGGAAGTTGAGGGCGTCGGAGGAGGGAAAGGAAATGGTTCGAGAATTAAGGCGGGAATTGAACAGAGCTAAGAGGGAGGCGAAAGAAAGCTTCATGAGGGGTATGTTCAATGAACATGATGTGCAAAGTAGCTAGAATAGAATGTATAGGTTTGTTTCTAGTCACAAGGGAAGTGGCAGGGAGTTGCCCACTTTAGTTGATCAGGTATGTAATGAGTGGAAAACGGATATAGAGAAGGCAGCAGCTTTGAATAGATTCTATGGGGAAGTTTTTAATGCGGATGGAATTATGGGCAAGGGGAAACAATAGAGGGGGTTGGGGAGGAGGTCCTGCTTACAGAGGGGGAAGTGTGGAATGAATAAAGGAAACTTAAAAGTGGGAAGTCACCAGGCATAGATAGGGTGCAAAGCAGACTTTTGAAATTAGCGGGTAGAGGGGTTGTAGGCTATTTGGTAAGGTTTTTTCAAGCTTCACTCACAGCAGGTAGAGTACCACAAGATTGAAAAAAAGCATAGGTGGTTCCAATTTCAAAGGGATGACAAAGGGGGGGGCAGGGTAGACAATTACAGGGGAATTAGTTGACCGTCGCATGTGTGTAATGGTAGACGACCCTGTATGTTTGTGAATACAGACACGCCCCGATAGCTCGGTCAGCTGAGGCACCGCTTCAGAAACTGAAGTCACCGTTGGGCGTGGGTTTGAGTCCCGCATAAGGCATGGGTTTTTGTAAATGTCCTCTCACTAATCATCACTTCATACATTCATTATCACCAGCTCATTCGTACCCCCGTATAACCTAGCTGTTGGTGGGGTCGTTAAGCAAACAATAATCAATCGATGATGGAAAGGATAGTTATAAAAAGAGTAGTGAAGAAAATAAATGAACAAAGGGGTATTTCAGAAGTGCAGCATGGGTTTAGAAAGGGGTATTCATTTGAGCGCAGTTGTTAGGTTTTGCAGAAGAGTTGGTAGGGGTAGTAGATAGGGAGGGGGGGGGGTTGATGCAGTGTTTCTAGATTTTGAGAAGGCTTTTGATAAAGTAGATCACACTAGGTATAATAATATGGAAGTTGAACCTGTCTATTGGGAATGTTGGGTTGGTTAATTGGATTGGAAACTTTCTTCAGGATAGAGTGCAAAGAGTTTGGGTAGATTCAGAGGTTTCAAGTGAGATTAAGGTTACATCAGGAGTTCCACAGGGTAGTGTGTTGGGTCCATTATTATTTGATTTATATATAGATGATCTGACTGGCGTTGTGAATTCGAGAACAAGGTTATTTGCGGATGATTGTGTGTTATACAGGAAAATCAATACAGAATAAACGTAGTAGCTCTTCAGGCAGAGGCAGATTTGGCGGCACTTGATTGTTGGGTTCAGTTAAATAAGATGGGGTTAAAAGTAGGGAAGTGTAAGCTAGTGTGATAGAGTTGAGATTGATTGATAAAATTGATAGATTATTATGACGCTGTCATAATGAGAAAGATAAATCAATAATAGTTCAATCAACTTGAATGTTCACAATAATAGCTGTCACCAATGTCTTTACAGACATAATTACAAAGAGCGGTCGGAATTCGAAGGAAACATGGGAACGCCCAAGCATTAAGATGGGAATTTAATTATTAACAAGGAAGAGAGAGGAAATATTAAATTGGTGAAAAAAACAGGTTTATTGAAGCTTACCAAAAATGTAGTGTAGGCCTAATTGTAGATGGAGAATTTGTCTCAATTAGTTCACATTTAAAATAAATTGCTAATATGAAAGTAGAAATGGACTGAAATAATAATATGAATTCAATACTTTGAGATATTATGGAGAAAACCAAGAGATGTTGATATAGGGTCGATCTATGGATCGAACTGACACAAAAATGGTTGATGATTCTAGTTTTGTTCAAATGAAAACAGTAATACATTTATGAGATGGATAATAGTTATTGTAAATAAAATCAAGGGTGAATCTTGTGAGTCAAGCTATACAAACAAGGGGTATGACCAAGTACAATAACATGATATTGCTAAAGTACAGTATTCTTAATAAAAGTGATAAACTATTTACTTTAAAACAGATAATGAGTTAAATGCTTATTGAATGTGATGACTAAAGTTTATACAGAACGAAGAGTATAAGGTTTATGTAAATATAAAGCACAATAATGTTATTCCTATGGAATACAGTTTTCTTAGGCCCGGTATTACCAAGTCCAGTTAGCCTTTATCTGACAGTTCAAACTTGTTATCACCATGGTTACCCATGCTATTTGTTTTCATCAACTCTCAGATAAATACTAACTGGCCGTGGTAATCCTGGGCCTTAGTAAAAGTAATTACTATAGATAGTTGTTGTTGTAAACAGATAATAAGTTAAATACAGAACTGAGTTTCAATGCTATTTATAATGAAATGATTTCTGAATAATATAAAAATGTATATTCTGATAATTAATCTATTAATAATTAATTTAATAATTAATTTTTGTAATTCATTTAATATGTAAAAAATTAAAATGAGCGCTTTATGACACTAGTCACCTTTGGTAGGAGGACCAAAAGGACAGATGTAGTGTATGAGGTAGGAGGGATGACACTGGAGTTAGTGGAAAATTACAAGTATTTGGGGGTGGTATTAGATAGATGTCTAGGGTGGGGAAGTCAGATTGAGAGAATAGTGAAAAAAAGTATAAATGCACTAAACTTTGTGATGAGGCAACTTAGGGGGGCAAGTATGGAGATTAAGGAAAAAGCATATTTCTCGTTAGTGCGTCCCATGGTTGAATATGCTGGTTCAGTTTGGGATTCTTATAGATTGGGTGAGATAAGAGATGTGGAAAAGGTGCAAAGGATTGCAGTTAGAAGGGTTACAGGTAGGGTTAGGAGGTGGAAATGGGGTGAGAATGTTGGAGAGTCCATCTGAGATGATGCGAGACTTGGGATGACAGGAACTGGAAATACGGAGAAAGGAGGATCGTCTATGTAATTTCTTCAGGGTAATGGAGGGAGAGGGGGGATGGCGGGAGCTGCATGAGTTGATAGCAAGAAATTAATCAAAGTATGGAGGTAGGCGAGGTCATGATAGAGCGGTAGTTATAAATGAGGCTAGATTAGATGTCGGTAAATTCTCTTTCTTGAGTAGGACAGGTAGGGACTGGAATGGGCTTAGTAGAAGTGTTTTTGAGGGGGATGAAATAGGGTCAAAGTTATTCCGTGAAAGGGTTAGGAAGGCGGTGAGATAGGGATAGTTAGGGAACTTGCCACCACGGATTTATGTGCAATTGTAAGACTTTTAAATAAATAAATGAATTTAAATCTCTCATGAATTAACTCTTGTCTCGGTTCTCTTCCCAGATAAGCCGACGGTTCGCTTCTTCTACAACCTGGGCCTTGACGTAAGTTGTTCTCTTACTCCCTCTCGTCATCTCAGTTCCATCTTGGACTATATCTATCGTACCGATGGCTAGACAACCGTCTTCAAGAGCTGTGTAACCAGTTATATACCAAAGACCAAAAATATGCTGTAACCGCCGTACAAATTATGTTAGTTTCTAGGGGTATGCGAATCCATGTTTTTTATTTCGAACCGAATCTTCATCAAAATTACCGAATCCGAATCTTTTCAACATGCATTGTGAAGCGTGATAATGGGACAAACAACACTGCTGATCAAGTTACGCTTGATCCAGGAAGAGAAAATCTTATCTCAGCATTCTCATAATTACCCCAGCATGAAACATTTTATGCAGCACGAGTCTAACCATTACAGCAATTGTTCTTAAGAATGGAGAATGCTATGTTGCCACATTTTTGGCGCCAAGATTAGAAATTTTTTAATCTTCCATGTTAGACCAAATCCGAATCTGAAAGTGGATTCGATTGAAAAAACATGGATTCGCACACCCCTTCTAGTTTCTTATATCTTGCAGTACTCGCAGTAATCTTGCAGTACTCGCAGTAATCTTGCAGTACTCGCAGTAATCTTGCAGTACTCGTCGAGCATTTGGTTTCAGTTTTCAGTAACACACTCTATTGTCTTTTCATACATGAAACAGAAAATCAGTCGTCAGAATTGCGCAGCATTTCTTCTGTTGAATTCAATGAAGTCTTCGTTCTTCACTGTAGAAGATATCTGGCACATATTGTAAAAAGTAGTACACTACTGCGATATGATTTGAACTTCAATAACCTTGAAAAACTGAAAGATCCAACAATTCACCCTCATATTTCTTAAGCACGGTACACACGAACGATTACAGTTGCCCCAATCGCCAACTAACATGGCTGACCGAATCGGATCGTCGACTTGCGTATGTTCACACGTCGATCATAATCGAACGGCAATCGACGGTAACTCGGTTGAACGTCAATTTCGCGCGGTATCGTAAGTAGCCAATCAGGGACGAGTAATCGCGCCATAGTCGCGCCATATTTGACGTCACACGATTTCGTGCACGCTCATTGGTTGTTTACTGACAGTTGGACGTTGGCGTTTTTAGAACCTCTCTCTATTCTCACCGACCCAACTCCAATTAACAAAGATCGAATTGATGGCATGTACACACGAACAATTTCAGGTTAGTTGCCCAAGCCAGTTGGCGATTGGGGCAACTGTAATCGTTCGTGTGGACCGTGCTTTAGCTCTGTATGAGACTGAATTAGGGATTGGCATGTGTTGCGTGCGTATTCATCGGTACGATAGCTACAATCCTAGGTTTTATCAAGTACAGTGTTTGACACCCTCTTATTCTCTTCTGATCTGAGTTTTATCAAGTGTTACGTTTTATAAGCTGCGTGTATGCTGCATACGAAATTACAAGGGAAACCCCCGCAAAAAAAACATCCAACTACGTAGTACGTACACTCGACTTTGAGTGGATTCTGATGTAGTGATATTATTTCAACTAGTTCAGTTCATGTTCATTTTATTGGTATTATCATTAATAAACGGCATGAATTACAAATAAATACAAAATTACACATAACAAACAAATTAACAAAAAATATGACAAAAATTAACATAAGAATAGAAAGCAGAAGAATTATAAAATCATTATTTTTTTGTTAACACACAACAAAATCAAGTCTTCACAATTCCCACAAAACCTCTAAAGGTGGCTTGACTGTGGTTGTACTGAAATATAGATTGATACGTTGTGACTGTTCGTGAAAATGAGTGTTATATGGTTTTAGTTAGTATCATGTAATACATTCATTTATTGCTAAATTTTAATTATAACGATAGAATGAAAATGGAATTGAAAAATAATTAGTAAAAGTTTGGAAACTAAAGGAGGATTTTTTTGCACACGCATGCGTTAGGTAACAACATGAATCAACAACAGGCTAGACGGCCATCATAGAAAGACGCATGAGTTCATTACGTGATTGAGTGTCTGATTCCACTGCCTTCTTGTTTCAGTACTTTCCGCTATTGCACATGTCTCCGACCGGCAGTGATAACCAGATGACGGAAGGAAACATGGCCGACAGACCGACCGCAGCCTCTGACGGTCTTGTCTCCGTGTCAACGTGTACGTCAGGTTGTTAACAGAAGTTTATAAGCATGTTTGGTGTATGAAACTGTGTTCTCCGATTTCGTTTGAATTCAAACTGCATCCAGCTGTTCACATGCAAAATGGTGCGATGCAGGGAAAAGTAGTCTCGAGCTTAATTTTGCGGAATAACTTTGCATCACCCCGTAGTCGTCGCTGATTGGCTAATCATTCAAAATGGTTGTCAAATTCTGATTTCGCATGAAAAATGTTCGTGTAAGCCCAGCTTAGAAGTTCATCACACGAGCTTAAGTTAGCGTCGCTTTGTGAATGGGCCTTGATGATGTTTATATGAGCAGTTGCAACCTGACGAAACCCTTTATTATTAGGGCTGTGCGAGACTCGAAATTTTCGAGCCAGTTCGAGTCGAGATCAAGACTCGAACTCGCTCGAATTTTTTTTTCTCAGATCGAAATTTCGAGTCTCGAAATATTTTCTGGTCTCGAATGTTTTCGAGCGAGCGAGAATAAACTTGTCATCTTTTTATCATTCAACGTATTGGTATTAAATAATAAATATATAGTGTCTGAAACTTATGAAAAAGTTTTGTTTCTACATTTCTCCCTTCGATTTTGCATATAGAACTTGCTGAATGATTACAACGCGCATCATTTCACAATGTCAGTTGCACCGGACTGAATGACTCCGAATGACTGAGACTGAGTAAGAGTTCTGTTGATCGTAGTAACCACCAGACACGCACACGCGTCTCCCTTCGTCAGTTCCTCCCCCTCTCCAAACTCTTCAAGGACAGATTAAAACGTCATCCCGAGTGTTGCCAAGACACTCGAAGCGCCAATGGCAAAAAGTTCGCGCGTCGTCATCGGCGAAGTTAGCCGATCAAGTAGCTCATCAGTAGCAAACTTATCAAGTAGTTTCGCCCAGTTGCTCTCGTACGCAATACAAAATTGTCGTAATTATAGCCGGGAAGTGATGATTTTCGTGGCTATCTTTTTTAATATTGATTGTATCCACTTCGATAACTTTTATAATAACTTTTCGATAATCTTGCACTTACATAACTATCATGCTAAAACTGCAAAAAAATGAAAATAAAATAAAAACCAACAATGTACATCATCATTTGGTTTTTACAAAATTTTCAACAATGAAATTTATTTTTCGTTTTTCTCAAACAATAATTTTTTTCAATTCAATTTTTTCACGAAATTGTTTCTGGAGTATTGTTCAAGGGTTGGTCATATCGTTTTTTGATATTCCTACTATATTTCAAGATATGATTTTATTTACGATGTTTTTTTTTAAATTAAATTTTATATAAAATTTGCATGCTCAAATTTGCTCGAACTCAAATTTGTGCTCGAACTCGCTCGAACTAAAATGGTGATCGAAACTCGCTTGAAAAAAGGCAATTTCGCTCGAAACTCGCTCGAACTCAAAAAGCTCTGCTCGCACAGCCCTAGATAAAAACCCTTTATTGGGTATAAGCCACCTTAAAAACCCTGTTTGCCTACTCAGAAACATTTTTTAGTTTATCAAGTTGATGCTTTCCATTTGAAAGCATTTTTCTCCAGTTGGCTGCGTATTTGTATCTTTTTTTAATTATTATTTTCATGTAGGCCCTAATACAAAGTAATATTGGAAAAATGATCATGAAACTTTTTCTGTACCATCGTTTTTTTTTTTCCAGATATAAATACTTAGCTTAGGCCTACATATTTTTGTTTGTAATGATAGTTTTTAATTTGTTTATTTTTGTTGAGTTCAATATCAAATAGAGAAAAAGAACAAACTTTACATTTGTAATAATTTACTACATTTTAGACACTGTTTTTCAAGTTAGTACAAAACCCAATGAAGCTTTTTTTTTCAATAACCCATCAGTTGGGCCATTTCACAAAAACCTGGCTTTTTGCCAACCCTGGAGAGCCTTGGTGCCGGGTGAACAAATGTAAATCACGTTACACTTCGGGAGGTTGAGGGGGATGAGGTTTGAATCAGAATAGATTTGTGGTCGATGCTATTCTAGTAGCTATATTGGCTGGAATAGTGAACTAGGAAAGGCAGTGCCTGCTATTTGTGCTATTACCGTATTGTCCCGAATATAAGCCGACCCCTCAAACTTTTAGATCAGTAATTGAAAACAGAGTTTCTGTCCTTTTCCACGTAAATCATCAGTCTTCCTGGGTAGAATTTAGTCAATTTCGTATTACGCACAAGAGAAAGCTATGCCATCGGCCGAAACGACTTGTGAGAAACCGGTGAGGGGCCTCAAGTGATTGTCATATGGCCCGCTTCTATTGGCGCTCGGCCGCCTCGAGTCAGACGAACGAATGTTTTTCATGCTAAACAGTTTCGTGCTCGTCAAGGTCAGACCACACGCAGTAGGATGACACACACCATGCAGCAAACAGCTCAACGTGCTTATGGTTATTACTGCGCGTCAAATAAAAATTATGGAAATTGAGAAAATGATGCTTTTTCATCATAAAACATTTAATAAGCGTGTTCTTAGTGGAATATCTCGCAGTTTCTAGTCGATTCCGTTGTTATGAGGGTGCGGGTGTAGGAGGCCCAATTAAAATTAGCAAGAACCGTATATTTGACCGATTATAGGCCGAGATTCGCATATAAGCCGAGGGTGACTTTAGGGTACCCTTTCGAAAGGGCTTATATTCGGCTTATATTCGGGATAAAATGGTAGTCAACACGTTGTAACTTGATTGTGAGTGGCATAATCCGAGTTTAGCCTAGCGTGTTGTCACCAGGTGGCAGCAGCGAGGCGGGCACGCAGCTGGTGAACGTGTACGTCGAGTGCAGCTGCACCGAAGGCGAGCCGATGAGCAGCGAGTCGGAGATGGACCCTTGCTACGCGGTGGCCAGGGTTGGCTACCCGTTGATGTACGGCTATTATCAGCAGCCCGTTCCATACTATGAGTACACCATTAACAACCGGCCCATGGACACCAGTGCTGGCGACCAACACCAGGTGTCGCCACCGTGCAACAACGATGTCTCTCAGGTACAGGACGACTGTAAGGCAGTGCACTTGGTCGAAGGTTGATAGCAATATAGCACATACATGGTCGACATATTCATTCTTATATTTATAAAGTTGTTTGGACATATTGTACAGTGAAACCTCTAAGTATCGTTCCCGGATCCATCGTTTTCCTCCTTGTATCATTTTTTTTCTCACCCCACTCCCATATGATAAATGTTTAATTTTCCTGCATGAATAGTTTTATTTTCCTGGTCCCTTGAAAAACAATTAATAGAGGTTTCACTATTGTGAATGATACTTATTCAATTTAATTTTAATTGTATTTTGCCGGTTATTTCTTCATCTGATCAAGTAATTAGTTATCGATCAATTATTTGTTGGTATAGACTAACTATGGACCATGAGAAATTTGATTAATCAATGTCACTTTTTGATGTTGATTTGCAACCTTATATACTCTTACGGCACAGAAGTGGTTGATCAATCCACATGAAAATGCATCCTGATCCACGAGGAACATTTGCCGAGACCAGACGTAGTAGGCTATAATTAGTAGACAATGTACAAACGAACTCCTCGTACAATCTGTGGTAATATTAACGGTAAATTATGCTCGGTTTTTATTCAAATTTAAATTTCTAAATAAATATTTTATGTGACCGCTACACACAACGTCATGACAAGATTTTCAGTCCAATAGCTTTCCACTCGACTCTGCCGATTTTCGTTTCAGCATTCGTTGGACACCTCGGGCGTCTACCCGTATGGCCTCCAGCTCAACCGTCTGCCCACGTCGTTCCTCTTCCACGGCGGCTCGTCCAACGGGATGTACGCACCACCCACGCTGAACGGCGTGCCTTACTCCCCGCCCCCTAACGGCGCATTCGCTCTCCCGCCCCCTCCTGGCGGGGTCTTCCCGGTGCCGCCACCGCCCATCACGCCAGTCAACTCTCACGCCCCCTGGTTCGTCAGCCAAGCCAGCTCGCAGAGCAAGTAGCCGTGGCACTCGCTCGTAGTAGCCTACTTTTACGTGATATTTAAAACAAGACTCAATTGTGCCTTTGCTACAAGTTGTTAGCTTATTATCAATCCTATTTTTATTTTGCAATCAATGGAAGCAATATTACTTGGTCTACGGCTGGTACCGGGCTTATAGTGTGACAGAATCTACAATTTATTTATTTTACTATATTATTTGTTACCAGATTTTTCAATTTATATCGGATATCATTGTAGTATAATTACAGAAGAGCCTAATTGAAAATGTACGTAGGCCTGCTTCCGAGATTGTATTATTGTTATTGAATCATATTTAGCTTAGTTTTCCATCCGACATTGAAATTATTCAGTTCAATAAGGAATCAAGCTCCAACGACTAGTTGAAGTTGACTTAAAGGTACCGTAGTAGATTTATTTTCATAATGGTTATCAATTTATAGTGCTCAACTGCCTCTAGTCAATTTGTTAGGGCCTTGGATTCACACACCACTAGAACTACGGCCAGATCTGGCCACCAATCGAGAGTGCAAAAGTCATTTTGTTCTTCATTTAACATTAGCTGTTACCTTTAATATATCATTGTATGAGATGCTACAAATAGAATATAGAAATCAAGTGGATAGAAATCAATCTAGTTGGTTTTGTTGAATCCACACAGGTCTTTGTTTAGGTAGATAATAGAGCAACAGTACGGGCATTGGTACTGATACTGTATCATTTTGTATTACCGGTACTGTAACTGCCATTAATGAAATTTATAGTAATAGTATTTTAGATCAGCCTCATGAGAAATATATTTTTGTTACCAATAGTAGATCTACTAGTAGGCCCTATAGTTTGTTTTGTGCGAGTTAATATCAATGTTACCACGCTGTAACTTGGAATATACTCAATTTATATAATTCTTAGTGTTGGTAGTCTGTCTTTTCTACGTGACGCATTAGGTGCAGTCAATGGTGCTATGTGCCTATAGTCACTGATGGTACGGTAATTTGTTTACTACTAGTAGTCTATAGTTATTGTTGGTTTGTGAGCACAGACATACCAATGTTTTAAGGATATTGACGGAACATACCGTGACACTTTGATAATATTGTACTATCAACAGAATCGTGATTTTTCTATCAGACAAATATTATACCTTCTGTAGTGGTAGTTCTATTGTTTCAGCCATAAGGAAGACAAATATGAATTGACAAGTGTTCACTATGCAAGATCGTCATCGATTTTGTGTAGGACTACATTTTTGCAAGTAGGCCCCCTACTCAACTTCATATTGGTAGACCCTACAGAGTTCATCTTTCATTACAACGGGAGGACTAGGTAGATATTTTCTGGCAATTAAGTACTTTTATAGGAGGGGGTTGGGACCTGACAGTTACAGAGGGATGGGTGATTCCTTCACTTGTTCATAATAAGTAGTCTGTAGTTTCAACACCAGATCTTCAGGCCGCTCTACAGTTATTAATGCAAAACTTGAAAATTATCTTCCCTGATTTTTACAAATGTAACAGAGTAAGATTGCATAGGTAGCAAATGATAACGTAGATATTAAATTGTAACTGGTTTGTTAATTTTTTCAGCCAACATTTGAAAGATTTCCACCTGAATTCTTTCCAACGTACATTTTTGTTTCATACTCGATTTCATATTCAGCCATTTTGTTTCATCTGCACATTGAATTTGTACTAGGGCCCTATTTCAACTAAGCTCCATGTGTAATTAAAATTTTATTTAAATCCACAATGAAATAAGTACCAGAATAGCCTTGATGTACTTGAAATGGATGTCAGAACTCTTCATAGTGAACCTTGTTCAAATGATGGATTTGGTATCTGGCTACACCAGGGCTTCCCAACTGGCGGCCCGCGGGACCTTTTCAAATGGCCCGCAGTACGATCTTAGGAACCAACGTAAAATCACTGCAATTTATGATAGCATTCTGTGTAGTCAAATTGAGAATATATTTGACAAGGATTGAACTGTTGTCAGAAGCCAAACGGTAGGGGCGGCGTTTGAAATGACATAGTTGATAATTCCCGACAAAATATTCGTATTCTGTACTACCGTTTGGTTTGTGACAACAAGCGCACCCATTTGACACCCTCATGAGCTTCCCCGCTCGCGCCACATCAGTTATATAGACGTAAATGAAAACATAAAGACGAGAAGCGCAATTTAAATACTTTAATTTTAATTTTGATTTAGAAATAATGTTGAGTGGTAAAAAGCTTGAACATGTGTGTATGAAAAATAGACCATACGCTCTTTGCAAACTGGCGTACCATATAGAAAACAAGTGAGAAATGAATAAAATCATAGGACAATCAAGCGTGTGGCCCACCTCAACTTTTCTCATGAAAAAATGGCCCTACGACATATCTAGTTGAAAAGCCCTGGGCTACACTATAACCCATATCAAATATAATTTTATTGAACGTTGTTATTTGTTATTATTGATTTCTTATTTAGATAAACTGTTTGTAACACAATTGGTGTTGAAAGAAATATGAAGAGCTGTTTATAAATAAAGAACTGGTACACAATTTATTTTTGCAAGTAGATATTTGAGTTATTTACATCCACATTTAAATAACACATGCCTATAGTATTTGGTTGAAATGGAAAGAGAGATGAGTAGAGCAACTTGTGGATTGGCCGCTAATTACAGTAGGTAACACACAATTGATCAAATCCACAACTTTTTTTCTAGTTTTCTTCTCGCTAATCCCTTTCAAATTCAACCCATTATAATATTATATTCTAGTCTGAGGCAATGAGTTAATAGTATAGGCCTATTCAGTAACACTATGAACTCAATGCCTCTGGCACCAAGTCAACACTATATACTCGATGACCAAGTCAAGTCTTATAGACCTACGTACGCCAAGTTAAGTCTACATGAGTTTGGGTCGACTCAAAGGTAAATAAGTCTTCATGTTGTCTTGTCCAACCCCAGATGTAAGCAAACTCCCGTATTGTTGCCACATTTCAATCCCTTTATTAACAATCATTTCAGACGTTTCTTCAGTAATTTTCTCAAAACACGCCAGAACTTTCGTGATGGACATAAGTCTGTCTTTCATTAGCAACCTCCTTAATGTGATTAAAAGCACAACACCAACAAAGACGAGTACCTTATATGAGCCTCCAATAATCTTGTCCCACACTTTACACAGAGCCGACTCGTTTAAAACTGTTGCATAACAAGAACAAAGCCACTGGCGTATCGGAAGGGAATCCAGAGCTTCGACTTCAACTAAATAACTGTACAGCGCTTGATCCTCCTTTTCCAGCACATTCTTTGTGTACTTGATCAAATTCGGAACATCAGAGTGAAATTTATTGACGCATCTGAAAAAGCCTTTTGAAATCCAGTAGACATCCACATCATCCTCAAAGAGATTTAATAAAGAATGTGACACAGAAGCTAGACTTTCGTTTAATTCGTTGTTTAGTTGCACACTCCAATCAAACTTCAGTTTACCAGTCTCTAAAAGCCACATTATTAAAAAGAGCTGCGGTTTTGATGTTTGTGTATTGACAATTCGCATGACCTGCAATGCTGTCAGAAGGTCTGTATATTCCTGTTTTCGTTGTTGACTGACAAATGCATGACTGTCAACATGTATAGGAATCACGCCAAGAAGAATTTTCCATACCAAGTTTCGATAAATTCCTGGAACAGTGAATCTCAAACAAAATTGACGGAGCTTAACTTTGTCCAAGGGTTTATCCTTAAGGAGAATTTCCAAAGACTTTTTCTCCTCAACACTTCTAAAACCCACTTTTTCATAATATGATGAACGAAAATTTGCTGCCATCTCGCAGCCAGAACAAAATATTCAACTGTCAAAATGGGATAACCTAGGACTTACAACGTTGTGCTAAATCATGAAATCCAAGTGACAGCCGAGTTGAATAACAATTGAATTAAAACCACATTTTGGTAAAAACAAAACTTTCCCAACCCATAACCGATGATCATAAGCCAAATCTTCAAAAGCATATAAAAGAAAACAAAAAAATTGTGTGAGGTGGGCATCGAACCAGTGCCTCCAGGCATGTGAACGAAGCGTCATATCGACACTAAAAGTAACAAGAGATCGCGCTAGTGTCGTCGACAAAATTCCCTTTGAAAATTCCATTATGGCCGCTGAAACGAGGATACATGGTTGATTAGGCTCCATGTACAATGGCAAGCGCAACGATGTCAAATAAGGGATTTCTCGATGATATGTAGGCCACAACCTCCTAGATGTAACAATGGTACCAAATTATATAATTCATATATTTAAATATAGATTCAACTTGACCAAAGCACGTGACAGCTCGCAGGGAAAATCCCACTTTCTAGGCAATGAACAGCTAGCTCTGATGATACAATTCCAGACATGCATATTGACTTTGTGCTGAATATATTTAATGAACCGAATTGAAATTTTCACAATATATCATAAACATATTCTCACACAGTTTGCGTGATCGTAAGAGTTCCGAATGCAATAACAAATTATTAATTGCAAGTTTAACAAATATCTCCTATCTCTACTGTGTTATTTACTGCGTTTTTTGACCTTCGAGTGCTGCAACCTAGCGGTGATTTCAAATCTATTCGAAATTGAATTTTATGGCGATTGGACAGGCTGGCTGTGTGTTGACTAAACAAATAGAGGAGGTTGTGATGTAGGCTTACACGATACTTTAATATTCAGATTTAATGTACAGTTAAAAAAAAACATTCATCTCGCCCAAATTCAACCCCAAACTTTGTGTATTCTTAACTTCATTCGATCTCTATGATTTGATGGAAGTGATTGATCTCAAGTCTGATTTCTTAGGAAACATGATCAAGAAGATTTTTATAGTAGATCGAAATATTTAAAATCGAATTGCATGAAAATTATTGCATTCCAAAAAATTAATCTTTCAAACTATGATTCATATTCTATCTAGCTAAGCTTGACAAAAACTGACAGTTGTCATTTTCATTTCATTCAACAAAAATGTGACATATTTGTAGGCCTACTCAACATCCTATTATTCATTATATGAAATTATATTGTTTTTGATTCGTCTTTACTGTACAATTCCTAATTTCAGCAGTACTGACATAATAAAAATGTGCCACAATAATAAAAATCACCCCCCACATTTTCTCCTCTAGGCCTACTGCCCTTTGGTACAAAGCTGAGAAATTTTGTGGCAGGATGTATTATAGGCCTATTATTCAACAAAATTATTATACAGACTAGAAGTAGACCCGGATTAGAATAATTTTTGTATTACTAAACACTGCCGCCACAAAATGACCTCGCTGTCGACATGCCTCTAAACCCAACATTCACTCAAAAGTCAATTTGAAAATTACGCACTAGCTAGAGAATACAAATATTGCTGATATTAATATACCAATGAGACGGGTGATCAGTAGCTAAAACGCTGAATCTCATTGATGATCTTATAGTCATCATACAATACCATATAAATAATAAAATGCCTATATAATTGACTAAACTACGAACTTATCATCACCGAGTTTGGTGATGAAAGATTAGCTTTATTCCACAAAAAAAATCATACTGGCATCATCAATGTCAATCACTTTCCAGGCAATCTTCTCACTGGCTATACGGAACTTTTCCCGATCAATTACGTCGATTTTGACATTATATTTTTGTAGAAATGGTATGGGTATAGAGCCATTTCATGTGTTATTCAAGTGCATGTGCGTTTCAACAGTTTACATTTTCTCCGCCGCGCGCGTATCTGCAACTTTTCGAGTATCCATTGAGATATTTGGAATTTGATTGCCAACATGTCATCTGAAGAGTGGAATGAAGTTAAGAGATTAGCTGCCGATTTTCAGAAAGCACAGCTAAGCACATCTGAACAGAAGTAAGGATAGAAATTGCAATATCGCATCATGTTTGTTGTCAGTGTTATTGAAAAAGAGTCTATTTTCCATCTAAACTGAGAAAACAGCTGTTGGTTCTAGGTTATGTCAGGCCTACCACTTCTTTGTAAATAGTGACGTTTTTGACAAGCTCTATTTGCAGCATAGTACGGTAGGCCTAGGCCTAGTTGAAGTCGAGTCTCAACAGATTTAACGTGTGTTTTAGTCTTGGTTTGAGTTTTAATTCTAATGCGCTTGAAACCATCTCGATTCACAATTTACTCGCAACCGCTTAGAACGTTCAACAGATTGCGTCTATTTCACCTTCTTTTAGCCATTCTACCGCAACGGTTCAAACTGTCTAGCACACCTGATTGGTTTGTCGTGAGTACACCATGTCTTCGCCCTCGAAATGGATTTACGTTGAATCGTAGGACGAGCTTGAGACCGAAACTAAAATTAAACTGAGACGAAAGGTCTAGTGGCTAGTACACTGAACCGTCATTCAGAAGACCAAGGTTTGATTCCCGCCTTGGTAGACCATCCTGACGTTTTTTCTTTTAGTTCCCTCTGTCGTTCAGGTCAATACTGAGATGGTTCCTTAATAACAGGCCACAGCCGACTCCTTCCCACTACCGGTATCCAAAAACACCCAATAAAATAACCTATAGATCATCTCACCGTCCCATCATCCCATATCTCATTCACTGATGCCAATAGATCGTAGTCATCAGTACAATGCGTCATTGAACCCAATATAAATGAAAAAATGAACTTAAATTAAGGCAGTTGTGAATTGTAGCACCTATAGTATTTTTTCAAATTCGAAGACTTTTACCAGAACTACGACTAGAACAATTGCGAATTCAACTTTTTCAGATGTAGCTTGCTTCAGCTATCACTCCTAGATTTGGGTTGGATTAGCTTTAATGGATGTATTTAATGATGTTGGCATCAAATAGTGCAGGCTGGGCAGGTGGCTTAAAGACCCAATGTTAAAGATCGGGAGTCTCCAAATGTAGCATACCGATAGGACTACAGTAATTGAAATTCGTCACAAATATAGTCTGAAAAATTTGAGGAATCTGATTTTTCATTTTCTATGCATAAACATTTTCCGGAACGGGCTACAGGGACTACTTTAGTGCACTGCTAGAGTCCTAACAGCACTATACGCTAGTCGCTACACATTTGTCAAATGTGTGTACTTATTTTTTGCTGTAGGCTCTACTATGTAGTACAAAATATTTTCATGACTGACTCATTTTATGTATTTTTGTTTAGACTGTCAGATAGAAACTGTGTGGAAATCATCAATAAACTTATAGAAACCAAGCTTCTAAATGTCATTTTCACACTCGATGGAAAGGAATATATCACTCCAGGTAACAACTTATGAATGTGTTCAATTTTCCATGTGTTAATGAAATATCAAGTGTTTGAGTGAAAGAACTTGAACTTCTTATGTGTTCGTGCTAGATCAACTCACTCGAGAGATCAATGATGAGTTGTACGTGCACGGAGGCAGAATCAGCCTCGTTGAGCTGGCACAGATACTCAAGGTAGACCTGAGTCAAATAACGGAACGGACTGCCGATATCAAAAGATTGGATTCCAGTTGTTCCATCATTCTCGGTCAACTTATTGACAGGACATATTTAAAACGTATCGCCGTGGAGATTGACGAGAGGTTATCTGAACATGGCCAGATTACAATCGATGACTTGACTCAACATTACAATCTACCTAGCAGTTTCTTGCAGTCGGTACGTATTTTATAATGCCGTTATTAGATCAATAGATTCATTACCATCATTGATCATCTGATTATTTCACATCAAACATTTCGAGCACTTTGCTTGTATGTTTTAGTGTTTGTTCTAGTGATATGTCGTGATTGTAGGTGGTTGAAAAGCAGCTCGGAAGAACAATACATGGTAAACAAGACAAGGCGAACCCGCTGCATTTCTTCACGGCTGCATTTGTGTCTCGTAACCGCGCACGTTTACGTGGTGCTTTTTCCGCCGTGACTCGACCTATCAATGTGTCGACGCTGTTGACACAATGCGGAGTTCAAGAGGGGGTATTCTTCTGTGAGTTTTCTATCCAAACTTTCATGACGGTGAGAGTGTTTTCTGTGTGATGTGTTGATTTGTCTGTAATATTGTTTGTTCTTGCTCCATGTTCATCAGCTGTGCTGGACGTAATGACCAAGGCCAATGAAGTGCCGGGAGTTGTGGCTGGGAAAGAAGGAAGTAGCGCAATCTACGTTCCGACAATTTACTCAAAGTCACAAAGCGACTGGGTCAATAATTTCTATAGACAAAACGGATATTTAGGTACGTTAAGTAAACTGGTTAAATGAGTTTTATTGTCATAATTACATTTCCTACGATCTTGATACATTATAGGGCCATACATATTTGGGTGTTTGACATACGCCTATGACAATCTAATATGTTTCGTAATTTAAAATAATCATATTTTTATTTAGGCCTAATGTAGAACTCCAATTACGTATATGGCAAACCATGATATTTTTAGTGGTGGCTCGAACTGCCACTTTCACATCTGATTTTTGTGCTGATTTGTTATTCTAAAGTTCATACCATGTTAACAAGTGCTCTGATTTCTTCGCTTAGAGTACGATGCTTTGAATCGGCTCGGTATTTCCGACTCGCACACGTTTCTACGCAAACGTTTTCCCAACGAGAAGTTGATGATGTTGTTGTCTTGTGCCGTCGGCCCGCAGCTGTATGAGATGGTCGAAGCAGCAGTGGAAGAAGCTGTGGCTACAGGCACTTTCATAGACGTCATGGTGAGAGAAAATCAAAGACTTATAGGGCCTGTAAGATACAAAATGGTTCAAATTTCAGGCGTAAGAAATTAACTCGATCGTTCATGTAGTCAATCCCGCGTCAAGTTAATCAGGCCTACCGTGCGTTTATTTGATCAAATTTACTTATTGTCATGGTCCTACTGGTAGCTTATTTGTTTTTGATGAGCGTAGCGAAGTCTCCATCCCATCCATCCATCTTATAGGGCTTTGTCTGTGTGTTTTTTTTTTTTTTTTTTTTTTGTTTGTTTGTAAGCACTCCACAGGTCGCAAGGGTTGACTGATCAACATGAAACTTTTTTTGTACACGCAAACTCATCCAACTTAGAACTGTATAGTTTTTGGGATGAATCGGTCGGACCGATTTTGATAATCATCATCTCAAAGTTTCTAAAAACCCCATAAGATTTGGCTGGGCAGAAAATGTTGAAAAACTAGTCAAACGCGAAATATGCGTTGTAAGATGAGCGAGGTATCTGAATAAGGTATAAAAGTCCTTGAAGTAGTTGTACCCTTGCTACTTTCGACTCTGGTATTCTACACACCTTGATATCTGAATAAGCTATAAAAGTCGTTAAAGTAGTTCTAGTCTTGCCACTTCATTGACTCTGGTATTCTACACACCTTGACGCATATAAAAAATACTTCATTGTTGGTCAACTCTTGAATCTAGAAAGCAGTGAATCTTGACAACTTAATTCTGTCACAATTTGTATGATATATTCGTGATTAAAAGCTAACCAGGCGGCAGCACTGTCGAAGTGGGCGATTGGCCGTCCGGAGGCAGTTAGGCCTAGATGTCATGTTGTTGTATGCTTGCACACATTATATTTGTAATTAATATTGTAATTTTGATAATGAATAATTTTAGTGTTTTTAATTTTGTATTTAATATTGTAATTACACATTAATTAATTTGTATATAATTGGAAAGTATCTGCCTCCGCCTAGTTCACTAAAACGTCACCAGATGTCAGCCACTTGGCTTTTAATCGCGAATTCTACGAATATTATCAGTCATTTTATTTTTTTTCTTCAAAACGACTGATCAGAATTGCTTGAAAAATCGTAATAATGTGTAAAATCCATGTATACACAATTAGAGAGAATTTCATTCCATTTGGAGAGATTTTATTTTTCAACATTTTCCGCCCAGCCAAATCTTATGGGGTTTTTAGAAACTTTGAGATGATGATTCTCAAAATCGGTCCGACCGATTCATCCCCAAAACTATACAGTTCTAAGTTGGATGAGTTTGGCTGTACAAAAAAAGTTTCATGTTGATCAGTCAACCCCTGCGACCTGTGGAGTGCTTACAAACAAACAAAAAAAAAAAAAAAAAAAAAAAACAACAAAAAAAACACACAGACAAAGCCCTATAAGAGTGGGATGATGAAGACTTCGCTACGCTCATCAATAAAATCTCTCCAAATGGGATGAAATTTTCTCTAAATGTGTATACATGAATTTTACACATTATTACGATTTTTTAAGCAATTCTGATCAGTCGTTTTGAAGAAAAAAAATTAAATGACTGATGATATTCATAAAATATATCATACAAATTGTGACAGAATTAAGTTGTCAAGATTCACTGCTTTCTAGATTCAAGAGTTGACCAACAATGAAGTATTTTTTATATGCGTCAAGGTGTGTAGAATACCAGAGTCAATGAAGTGGCAAGAGTAGAACTACTTTAACGACTTTAATAGCTTATTCAGATATCAAGGTGTGTAGAATACCAGAGTCGATAAAGTAGCAAGGGTAGAACTATTTCAAGGACTTTTATACCTTATTCAGATATCTCGCTCATCTTACAACGCATATTTCGCGTTTGACTAGTGTAACAAAATGAAACCAAAATCAATTTTTAATTTTAAAACTACAGTCGTGAGTGTTCACAGAAAGTTTGATCTTCTAATACTATATGCAGTGAAGCAAGAAAGAAACAAAAACAAAATCAATCGAACTCGCTATCCAATCAAAATTCTGTGTGGGTGCAAACCCAGATTATTTCTTCAGAAACCAATTGAAAAAGGGATTGAATAATTGTTCTTAAAACTGCGGTTGTGAGAATTCACGATTTTAACATTTCCTCGCCGCGCTGACGCATGCGTCTTCTTAATAGCTTTCAAAGATTTCGTTCAAGGTATTCCAATCTGATATCTTAAGGACTATCTGACCACTAGGCAAACGCGAAATATGCGTTGTAAGATGAGCGAGATATCTGAATAAGGTATAAATAAGAGTCGTACATTTGCTACTTTATTGAATCTGGTATTCTACACACTTTGTCCTACATTTGCTACTTTATCTTCTCTGGTATTCTACACACCTTGACGAATATACAGAATAGTTCATTCCTGGGCAAATATCGAATATAGAAAGCAGTGAATCCTGGCAACCCAATTCTACTTTTAAAAACAGTCATTTCAATTTTTTTCTTCAAAACAGCTGATTCAAATTGCTTGCAAAATGGTGGTTATGTGTATCGTTTATGTGTTAACATTCAGAGAAAATTTTATTTCTTTGAAGAGATTTCATTTTTTCTAATTTTCTCACCCAGCCTAATTTTATGGCGTTTTTAAAAACTTTGACATGATATTTCTCAAAATCTATCCAACCGATTCATTCCAAAAACTATACAGTTCTAAGTTGTAAAAGTTGGCCCGTACAATACAAGTTTCATGTTGATCAGTCCAACCATGCGACCTGTGCAGTGCTTACAAAAAAAAAAAAAATAAATGAATGAAAACACACAGACAAAGCTCCATAAGAGTGGGATGGAGACTTCGCTACGCTCATCTAATAAATTTATATAGGCCTATTACCTTACCGAGCGAGATATGTTACTCCTGCAGCCAATAGCGACATATGCTCGTTCCGATCTCGGCGGCCATATTGGATATTTACAAATAGAATATAAGCAAGGTGTTAAACCCTAATGGATTATTTGACCCGGTTTGGTGGAGAAAAAGAAGATGAATTAGGGTATAGTTATAGCTGCTACAATAAAAGGTAACAGAAAATGAAAAGTAAAGAACTGGGTTAAAGTGGTGTTATCCACAGCAAATCCTCCCCAAACTCATTGAACTAGGTCAAGTCCTAAGTAAGAAACAGCTATGTTATCACTGACATATGTCGAATATGGCGGAAACTTCCCGGTTTGCAAAGCGGTGTGAAGCTACAGCCGAGACACAAATATGTACACCTTCTTAATGAGTAACGTATCTCGGTAATATAGATCTAGCGCCTATGGTTTGATTACCAGTAGGCCTATAATATACATCTTCCACTCATCACATCAATTGCTAGACATCGTTATTTTTCTGTCCAGCCGATTCTTCCGTCGGTTTTCGAACCTGAAGATGCCGACGAGATACTCAAGGACATTCTGAAGTCCAGCGAACTCAAATCACCCAGCCACAATATCCACATCTTCTGCGGCACGGTCGCGGTGGCGGATCAGTTTGTGCAACGCCTCAGGAAATCGTTTGATGACGTCATCAAAGAGAAGGCGGAGAAAGTTGTCAAGTCGGGAGCGTATCAGCAGTTCCACGCGGAGACCAAGCTGCTGATGAATAGGAGCAATGCAGACGATGAGGCGGGGGGGAAGACTGACAAGAGGGAGGAGAGGAGAAAGAAGGCTACGGGGGGCAAGGGAGGTGGAGGTGAGAACAGAATTCATTTTCAATCAAAGTTGTTTTGTTTTTTCATTAACACCGTAACTTGATACAAAATTATTGTTCCTCAATTAAGGCTATGGATAAAAGTGGAATTATTTGGACAAGGGACCACAAAGACAATCTTACCACACCAAAGAAATAGTTTTATATACTAAATATATAGGCCTAGCTCATCCAACACATTATAGAAATTATAGTGATAAGTTAAGAAATGAAGAATGTTGGAAGATATAAAAAAATTATCAATATTCTTTCTGAAAATATCTTCTCTTCAACTTTTCTTGTTTCATCTTATTTTCATCTTCATCTTTCTTCATATTAAAAAGTATTTAAAAGTATTTAAAAACATGAACCAATACAAATATTTCACTCATGTTGCGTATTGAAATTGAGTATTTCCACTCGTTATTGGGAATGATGTGTCATTCAGGTACGCAGGGCAGAGAAACGAAGATGAAGTCGACGAAGAAGAAGTACCAGCGAGGCGGCAAGAATGCGGGCGGAGATTCAGACTCGGACACGCCTCAGTCATCAGGGAAAGCCGTCAAGTCGACCTCCGGCCACAAGCTAGAGCTGCTGACGATGGCGGACGTCAAGGAGGTGATCGAAGGGGACGAGTTGCTGATGGAAGACGACCTGGTGGAGCTCGTGGCAACGATGGCCGAATATCTTCACGCGTAAGTCATTTCATAGGAGAGACGGCCATGTGGATTCCTCATCTAGGCCCTGGATTTCAGGAGGTGCATTCCTGTACGAGATGTTTACAATCACTCCAACACACACCCTCAGTCGAGAATAGAGAAGTCTTGTATCCATAGATATATATTACCAAGGTACGTTACTCAACGTTAAGAAGGCGTAAATATTTGTGTCTCGGCATTAGCTTGATTCACACCGCTTTGCAAAGCGGGTATTTTTCGCCATATTTGGCATATATTAGTAATAATATAGAATGCCTTGCTTAGATTCTATTTGTAAATGTCCAATATGGCCGCCACTATTGGAACAAGCATATGTCGCTATCAGCTGCAGGAGTAACGCATCTCGGTAAGGTAATATATATCTATGTTGTATTATTTAGCTATTCCAGCTGATGCCAACAGTGCCGCAAGTTACATCAAAATATGTGCGGAACATATCATAGGAGAGGCAGCTGTCTGTACATTACTTTACTTTATTTGTACTGTACTTTATCTGCACACGTACACCCACTGTCAAGAATAGGGAAGTCTTGTATCGAAGCTCTAAGCCATCCTTCAAATACAACCTGGAATATTTTCTACTTCAGAACCCCTTCTATGACCTCAATGAATTTATCATTTCAAAGCCGTACTAGAGAACTATTCATCATCATATATGTATATACTGTCCTGGAGGCCTATTCGGTAACTAACAGCGCGGTGAGATGAGACCGTCTCACTGAGAATCGATATGAGATCTCGTATCGCTATTCGGTAACTTTCTACGCGCGTGCGATGTCCGTTTCATCTCGATTTGACGTGAGACCGTCTCACGAAGGAGCGCTCTCGTGAGATCGACTGTGAGACGGGAATTCAGCTGAGTTGTGTTGAAAATGTTGGGTTATAGTGACACATAAGTATGAAGACTTGGATATATTTTGTTTGTAATATATTATAGAATATATTGTATAGAAATAGTAAGTGCAAAAATAGGATATACCACTTTGTAGGCCTAGTTTAAACTTCACTCTCGTATCAACACCAATTACTAAACATCAAAGGTAAGTTGGACCAAATTTCAACTTCAATTACTTAGTCTTACGTATTGATTATTAGTGGATTATTAACTTGCTATCATCCTTGCTTACTTATGTTATTTGTGTACCTATAAAGAGGGAAGTATAATCTATAACCTATAAATAGTTAGCGGGTTACTATACTCAACAATTTGTAGGTTATGATAAACAAAGATAGTGGTAGGGTATGAGTTGTTGCAAAGAGGTTATGAGTTGATGATAAATTCACTCACCGCCTCGTATAATCACCGCCGTGTGAAAAAGATTCCACTTTTATGATTGGTCATTTTTGGTTAAGATGCATTGAAAATATTTCGAAAACCTGTTCAAGCGCCGAAAGTTCCCGAGAACGAGCGAAAGCCATAATTGCCATCTCACAGAGAGTTCTCGAATCGCGTCAAAACTGACTCATCCCCTTCTGTGAGATGAGACCATCTCACGATCGAGATGAGACGGGCCAACTTCGATACTGTTGGAAGTTACCGAATAGGGTCTCTGTTCAGTTATCTCTTTCTGTTTACTCATTTTTATTTTCAAATTTTGACATTTCCTATATTCGTATCATGTGCAAATGTGTGAATCAATTATGCATATAGTTACCAAGTTCTGTGCGTGTGTGTGTGTGTGAGTCTGTGCGGAACGCTGCCCACGCACACTTTCATTGGTATAGTAACAAATGGACGGTTTGTGACATCGCCAAAGGTGTCTCAGCAAGAGGAGAAGACGTAATTTCAGACATTATAATAACATTACGTAATATTTACCCTGTCGTATATCGGTATTTACTTTTCAATGTCGTTGAAGGTCATGTTTTACATGAGGGGTCCCTCTAGTACGTAAATAAACTAGGAAAACGCAGTGTGTGTCAGTGGTTATATTAGTGAAAATTCAGAACTGCGCATATGGAAAATCAATCATATAAAGAAGGCGGTTCCGCGCGGATACTGGTGGAGGAAGAGGGGGGAGGGGGGGACTACAGCCCCGCAGGGAATTTAACCTTTGTTTTTTAAATAATCTCGTTACTATTTGGGAATATGTATTTGAATTATAGAATTATGTATTTGGGAATATCTATTTTGCATTATTACCAACGCATTATTAGTGGTATTAGTATTATTAGTGCATTATTAAAAATGGACTAAATTTTACAACTGCGCAAATTGAAATTAAGAGCTGTATTTTTGAAGTTCAGAACTGCGCATATTAGGGTCAACTGCGCACTGATATAACCCCTGGTGTGTGTGTTGCGAGATGAGCTTAGAAGTATGGAAATCTATAATGTTATATATTCTGTCAGCTCAATCTACATCTGCAGACTTTGGATTACTTCAAACGTTCAAAAACTTCACCTGCAACTTGTTGATATTCTAGTGCAACCTGTCGCATATAGGGTACACTTTGCAAAACCAATTGATCGTAATATTCAATAAAATGTATACCGGTACGTACTTTTGATTGCGTTCTCTTTGTTTTTCCTCATCTGATTGTTGTACAAATCACTGAAAATATGGGGGATATTTTTTTCCATGTTCAGTGAAAATTTTAGAGCCTTGAATTTTATTTTTCAAGTATTTTCCTTCTGGATTATTTTTATAGGGATTTTTCAAATTTTCAAATTTTTTTCCAGAAAAAACGTTCAATCTATTATTCTGAAAAACAATCCCAGCCTATTCTGGTGTAACACCAATATGCAGAAGAAGTTTCAAATCGATTGGTCCCTTTTCCTGACCTGTACGCCGCGTACAAAATTATAAAAAAAAAAAAAAAGCCGTTTTTTTTTGGGTATATACGGTAGAATAGAAATCTTTGCTACGCTCGTCTAACAAACTACTGCCCCTTGTGCATTCCAGTGGTCTGAACAAGGCTGCGCTGGCGGCGGCGGAAACAGAGTTTGAGACGTCGATGGCTTCCAGCGCGCAGATCAGACGCAAGATTCACAGCGAGCTGCAAGACAAGCTGAACGCGATGACGGTCAACGTGAGACTGTTCGAGAAGGGGCTCAAGAACTTCACCAACAAGGAGACGCAACAACAGCTGGCCAAGTACCTGCTGAAGACTTTGTGCACGGAAATTGCCAACGAGATGTTCGAATTCGTTGCTCAGGAGAATATGATACAGTATGATCACAATAAGGAGTTGTCGATAGAGGTGAATATATTTTTCGAACTGAGAAAACGCATATGTTGGATGAGGGATGTAGGCATATACAGTAAACCTTCGTTGATCCAAACTCGGTAAATCCAAAATTTGACATATTTCGAACTTGAAGTCAGTCCCCGGCTGAAGGTACAGGCATCTCAATGTTAATGAATGTGGTTAATCCGAATTCCAGCTAATCCGTAATTCAAACTAATATTTCGACCCCTCAGTTGCTTTAGCAGTGTTTTTGGATTGGATAATCTGAAATAGTTGGAGTGAATTCCTTGAATTGATTATTATTTTCCCAAATTCCATCTTTTTTATTTGACGCCTAACAATAGGCCGAAGCCAGCTCAGCTGTTTGCTGCCACTGAATACGTCATCCGACTCCGTGTGCGCTTGGGCCGCTCTGTCTGTCCTTGACGAGCGGTGAGCTCGGAATACTCAATCACTCGGAACGGCTGAGCGCCAATGAAAGCTGGCCATCTAACGTTTGTTTGTAGACGAAGATAGCCGAATACACACGATCAGTGATACGGTTGGCTTTCTCTCGCGCACAATACGAAATTGCTTCAATTCTAACCGGGAAGTGTGATGATTTTCGTGGAAAAGGAGTTTTTTGATTAATCCGAATTTTTATAAATCGAAATCACTTTTTGGGGTCCCTTGTATTTCGGATTAACGAGTGTTTACTGTATTCATTTGAAATGTAATTGATTTCAAGCTATGAGATCCAAACAAATATGTCACTGGAGCCGAATTCGCCAAAGGTCATAACTTTGATCCGGCTCAAAGTTACGACAATTTCCCAAGGTACCATATTTTTATCTGTTATTTTTTATTTTACAATTTCAATTTTTCATTCAATCTATTATTATTATCAATCTATTATTATTATCTTTGAGACAGTATCAAAGTTGATCAGAATTAATCCCAATCAAAGCAATGACATTTTGTGAATTTGGCCCCTGCATTTTACTCTTCTTAATAGTTTTTGGATGAGCGAAGCGAAGACTCAATAATTTTGCCATACCCGAAAAAAAAGTGACTGTTTTTATTCATTTTTTTTTTCGCGCTCCACAGGTCAGACAAAAATTCAAAATCAAATGAAACTTGGCATACACAAGTGTCATTATCGAATTCAATACTGTATAGTTTTGAGGTGCAATCGGTTGACCCACTTCTGAGAAAACTCATTTTGAAGTTTTAAAAAATCCCACTAGAATAACCCAGAGGAAAATATTCGTGAAATAATTTTCATCGGAGACATCTCAAATTCTCAGGGAATTTCAATATAATAATTATACACATTATTCCGAACTTTCACTCAAATCGGATCATCCGTTTTGATGTAAAAAAATATAATGTAATTTTCTAAATCACTCAAAGCTATTAAGATACCAATTAAATCCAAGCCACAGGTGTCACCTCATAACTGTAAACGATTAAAACAAAGCCTTCTTTATTATCATAGAAATCAATAATGAAAAATAAGATGGCAGTGAAGTAATGGTTTGGATCTCAAGGTGTACAGTATATACATATATATATATAATAACCAATCCAAAGATAAGGTGATATGTTCCAGCTCATCCATCAACGCGGCAACACATAACGCGTTTGCCTAGTACAATTTAATTGGTTATAAATACATGTAGCTTGAATTCCTGATGGGTTTCTTGGACTAGGATTGTTCACTGCAATCGAATGGATTTATCGGGTTTCGATCAACAAGGTTAAATGAATGTTATTAATTTCCCCGCCAGACACGAGTGAAGATCATGTCCGACCTGCCGAGCGGTCCGAAGGAGGCCCTGATGTCGCTGCACAAGTCACTGGCGTCGGACAACGTGGACAGCTTCCTGTCCGCGTGCGAGTCGGCCATCGGCACGTGCGACATGGTGCTGCGCAAGCACGACAAGAAGAAAGAGCGGCCGCTGGTGTTCGGCCACCGGGCCGCCCTGCTTGAGCAGCTGCAGGCGGCCGTTGAGCCGTCGGCTGTCCTGCTTCTGGCCGCGCTAGTCGTGTTCCAGGCCGTCACGCAGTGCATGCTGCAGGCGTCAGGGCGCTACGTGGCACAGGTCCTGGCCTTCGTTAGACCTAGTCTCGCTACGCAGGCGTACGTGGAGTTGCAGCAGTACTATGGTGAGATGATCAGACTGAGCTGTACAGTAAACCCTCGTTAATTCGAATTCCAAGGGACTCCAAAAATCAAAATTTGAATTTAAGAAATTTGAATTATGAAAGAAATGTTTTCCATTTGTATAGTACAGTAGTATAGTGTGGGCGTGCAGTTTGGTTAAACCATAATTTCATTGATATATATTTGATATTTGATTGTGTATGGTATCGATGTGTTCGTACAACAACTGTCTTTCGGCTGAACTAAAACTAATCGGTTCGACTGTATGCACTTGGCATACATTTTTGGTCCCATCTATAAGCTCCTACATGTTGAATAGTTTATAGTTTATTCAGTAAGTTTTTTACTGTAGTAAGTCTTTTCAGTCTGGTCCCCTGAAAAACGCACTAAAGAGATTCCACTGTATATATATATATATATATATATATATATATATATATATATATATATATATATATATATATATATATATATATATATATATATATATATATATATATATATATATATATATATATATATATATATATATATATATATATATATATATATATATATATATATATATATATATATATATATATATATATATATATATATATATATATATATATATATATATATATATATATATATATATATATATATATATATATATATATATATATATATATATATATATATATATATATATATATATATATATATATATATATATATATATATATATATATATATATATATATATATATATATATATATATATATATATATATATATATATATATATATATATATATATATATATATATATATATATATATATATATATATATATATATATATATATATATATATATATATATATATATATATATATATATATATATATATATATATATATATATATATATATATATATATATATATATATATATATATATATATATATATATATATATATATATATATATATATATATATATATATATATATATATATATATATATATATATATATATATATATATATATATATATATATATATATATATATATATATAATATATATATATATATATATATATATATATATATATATATATATATATATATATATATATATATATATATATATATATATATATATATATATATATATATATATATATATATATATATATATATATATATATATATATATATATATATATATATTATATATATATATATATATATATATATATATATATATATATATATATATATATATATATATATATATATATATATATATATATATAGTATATATATATATATATATATATATATATATATTTATATATATATATATATATATATATATATATATATATATATATATATATATATATATATATAATATATATATATATATATATATATATATATATATTATATATATATATATATATATATATATATATATATATATATATATATAGATATATATATATATAGTATATATATATATAGATATATATATCTATATATATATATATATTATATATATATATATATATATATATATATATATACTATATATATATATAATATATATATATATATATATATATATATATATATATATTT
>OZ023329.1:9625481-9747981 GCA_964007535.1 Brachyptera risi
AATTGAAGAGGGTTTACTGTATAGAATACAGGCCCTAGGCCTGTGTGAAGAGAGAAGTAACATAACGCCATGTTTGTCTGATTGACAGATCTCGTGATGCAGCTGCTGACGGTTGGCGACAATGAAGACATGGCTGCGGACGTGTTAAAAACATTGACGGAATTGACGCCGAAGATAAAAGAGATCGCTGCGACCTTCAAGAAACCTTCAACATCAGACAAGACAGCTCAAGCCGACTGACCATAGATATAAATTACCTCATTGAGATACGTTACTCCTGCAGCCGATAGGGACATATGCTCGTTCCAATCTCGGCGGCCATATTGGATGTTTATATTATCATTCTTTAGGCTATTATCACTAATATACCGGTATGTCTGATATGGTGGAAACGTCCTGGTTTGCGAAGCAGTGTGAAGCTACTGCCGAGACACAAATATGTGCGCCATCTTGACATTGAGTAACCTATCTCGGTAATATAGATCTATGGACTGATGACCTTAGGGCCTATTGTTGTTCATATGTTGGCACGGCGTGGTTGATATTTGGTTGGGAACGTGTAATTATTAATTATTGGATTATTATATTTCTAAGAATAAAAATGTTTTTAGAAAATGTTTTTAGAAAATGTTTGTACATTTATTATGATTTTATTCATCAGAACTAAATCCACTAATGAATGGCTGCCTTTATAATCTTATCATCAGGCCTATCGATGGCTTGTAGATTTTATTCTGCACAACGGCTTATTGCAAAGTAGGCCCACATTTTATAATACATTTACACCCTTAATTTAGAGATGATAATTTTTAATTTCATTTACTGGGGCTGAAAAGAGTTGACATTTTTATTAGAAAATTGTCAAATTAATTTTCCGAAAATGTGCAAGGCAAGCTTGTAGGGTTCACAGTGAATATTTTTAAAAGGTTCTCTCAAATCATTATGGTTTCACGAAATCATGAATTGATGTATCAAATGACAATATATTGGGTCAAATTGTTGTGCTTTGATCAATAATTAGCTCAACTAACACATTGTTTTCTTGAAATGTGTCTTGGTGAAAAATCCATTTTTTTTCATTGTCTATGGAGCCCAATTAAAGTGAAATAGAAGAAGGCATATTTTAGTGATTTTGCATCAAAAAATTGAGTACAATAATTGGGGCCTACTAGACCGTTCACCCTTCTAGATCTAGAAATTTGTTTAGAAACCAACAGAGTCTTGAATAAAAATCCCAAAATATTTGAAACTCGTGAATAAATCTTTTCTATACAGAGAAACCTGTATGCATCGTTCCCGGATCTATCGTTTACCTGCTTGTATCATTCATTTAATCTAGCCCCACTCTCATAATCAATGTTAAATTTTCCTGGATGGATGGTTTTATTTTCCTGGTCCCTTGAAAAACGATGGATAGAGGTTTCACTGTATAGTAATTGCATACTACTTTATACCATGTGAGATCAAATCCAATACCGGCACAGTAGCTGAGTGGTTAGTGCACTTGCTTCGTGTGACCTGGGAGGTGAAGGGACATATCAGACCCGGTTCGATCCCTGCCACCGTCCATCTTTACAGGGGGTTTCGTGGTTTCCCTGTGTAGTCTAGGCTAATGCCAGGATGGTTCCCTCAATATAGGCCACGACCGCTTCCTTCCCACTATCCTTCCCATTACCCATAAAACTTTCATCTATCATCCCATCATTTCATTGATCATTCATCCGACGCCAATAGATCTCAGTCATCATTACAGTGCGTCGTTAAAACCCAATAAAAAAAAAAAAAGATGGAACCCATATAAGTGGATGATATATAGGTGTAACTTAGAATGAGCATAAACTATTTGAAGTACAATTTCAAAATAGACAACAAATACTTTTCAAGTACCGTATGGCAATTCGTTGTGGAAATTATCGTATTAAACCAAACTTTCTGGTTGTCATACCTGGAGACTCACTCACACTTCAGACAGCTGTTGCATTGTTACATTGGTTTCTGATCACTACGCTGAGGGGACGAGACGGAGAAACAGAGCGTATGAAATGCAAGGCAAGCAATTCGATTGCACTATGGAGAAAACAGAAACGCATAGAAAACCTGCATTGCGCCGTGGAGATTCAAGATCAACAATTCCCTTGAATTCTACAAAAAGATTTGTTTATATTTTCGTAAGCAGTATTTAAAATTCAGAATGAAAATGCATTATGGAGTAAGTCGTGCTTGAACAACGCCCAATTACAGTGTGTATATTTCTTACGATATTATAAACCAGGGACATTTGATGGTCCGGAGAGTATTCATCGGGCCGCTGGGACAGGACATTCAAAACATAGACTATCCTGGTAAAAACGAAACTCTGTGTTAGAGTGATCTCACTCATTTGTTGGTGGTTATTTTTTGCATTATTAAAAAAATAACTCTTATTTTTTTTGTATCTTTGAATGTTATATTTTATATTGTTAATTATAAGAAAACATAAATAAATAATCGTGAAATAAATATTCATTACTCCTGTTGACTTGTAGTTAAGCATGTTTCACTGATTAAAAATAACAAATATGTAAACCAATGAAAATGAAAAATGTTACTTATTTTTATCAAGTTTGTATTCATTTCGTGTTGAACGTTGGCGCCGCGACGTTCGATTCGTTACCAACCTAACCGCCACAACAGTCCCTGCAATCAGCTGGCCGGCTTCCAACGGCCGTCCGTACATGGAGAGGGGCAGGGGCCACATGAGAGACAAGGCCAGCCAAGATCACATGTATGTAACGTCTAGTGCGAGTGTGTTAGTGCCAAACAATACAGACATGTGCTCGACCGATGAGGTAAAAGTGAACGCAGAACACGAGGTAAATATTACTCGCATATTAGCGCTCGATATCGCACTAACTAGGTCACGATTTACACCGCTTCCGTCATTCCGTCAGGCTGACGGGTTGACACATCCGACCGGTAGAGATAATGGGTAGGAGAGACGGTTGATCGTGACCACAGTCAATACTAGTTTCCTACCGATATCTTTCAGTGTTTAGCTTAAAATACATTAATTCCATTCCGAATCTTCTCAATACATCATCTGCGTCTACATTGGATGATTTTGAAATTACTTGTTACTAAGTGTTCGACAGAAATAAACAAAGCTCTTAACACAAACCGCACTTCGTGATAAAATACTAAAATAAGAACAAGATAAAACACGTATTTTAACCTTGAATTGTTAAAAAAACGTGTATTCCAGAAGGGTCAGTAGGCCCAAGTCCAGGCAATAAATTATAGAAAATATATGTTCAAAAATATATTAGTGTAATAATTTTGATATATATTTCAAACCAAAAATGATTCCATAGTGTAATCGCGTCTTCAATTTAATTTTTCGGTTTCAGCTGACTTCGTTTTTTATTTGTTTACTAATCATAATTAATGTTTTTTTATAGAGTAATTAATTATATAGTTTGAAACGTTAATTTTCACCGTTTAAAATACGAATGAATTATACATCTCTTTAGTCGGCTTAACTCTCATTAATTATTTAAATATTTTAAAGTTAACAAATTTGAATAAACCGACTGACATCATGAAATTGCAGAATGCAAATAATGTTGTAGTTGGCCTTCAACTTGACAAGAATGTAGAATTCATTACTACACAGCACCATTTCACAGCACGCGGGCTCGATCGACCGTCTCGCGTATCCGACACCATCGACGTTCGGCGGTGTCGATCCGGAACTACTGCGACAACTCGTTTAAAATTCGAGAATGTAAAAAAAAAACGGCCGAGAAAAACTGGCGCGTTATTTTTGTAACTGCGACACCGAAACGTGTAAATGTGTCGAGGAAATCTGAAAATATATCTTTTTTGTCCACATTGTTACGTAACGCTCGTGTGCACTGCTGAGGGTAGGCAACCGGTGAGCCAGGTGTGCGTGTTGGTTGCATACTCAGTACATCAATACTGTATGAGTCATCAGATTTTAATATGGAAATTGATAGTTTATTGTATTATAATTATTTTAAAACGTTCAATTGTGACAATTGACGTTCAATTGTGACAATTGCTAGAATGAAAAGAAAAATCGGATTCACAGTATTTTCGATAAAGATGATACGATCGACGATTTTCCTCAACTGATTGAATAACTACGGTTGAATCCCTGAGATCTCCAGTTAACTATTGATACTTTGCTAAAGTTAGTCACATGATCATTTCCTTTGTGGTTGTAAGATCACCTTTGTGATTCCTTTTCGCCCTTTTTCAGTTACAAAGTAGGCCTACTACTAGCTCCAAGTCCAAGGGGCTCGTTCAAATAAAATACATAAATACATCTACTTTCACAACGAATTCTTAATAGGGAGGAATACGTAAGCTTGTTATGGGTAATTACATGAAGATGAAATTCGTGAATCCTAAATACACCAAATTTCACAAATTTACTCAGTAAATTCTTCTTACTCCAAAAAACACTCGGCAATAATGTAACTCATTTTTCAAACTTGTAATAATAAACTGATAAGATGACAGAGTCTAGTCGCGGCAAGCTCTCAAGGGAACATCCACTCCATCCAATCGCTCACAACGACAGAGGGAACCGAACCCCGGTCCCATCAATAACAGAATAACTTTAACAAAACATCTTCGAACATTTTTTTTTTTATCAAAATCGAAACTTGATACAAAAAATCGTTGTTTCCCAATTAAGGCTATCGGTGAAAGGTAGGATCGTTTGGACGGGGCACCACAAGGGCGATCTTAATCATCTTATATCACCCCATTTTAATCTTTTAAAACCAATGAACTTCAACACCAGGACTGCGCTGTCTGTGACCATAATTTGCCGCCGCAGATAAAAGTCTTTCAGTTTCCAAAATTTCGGAACACATGAGTAAAACTTTTTTTGTGATATACCCGTACAATACTATTATAGCGAATGTTGATATCTTCCACTTTGAACCAAGGCTCTTAGGCAATGTTCACTTCTTCCAATATAAAGTTATATAAAGTTAATAATAAAGCAATATAAGCAATAATAAGCAATAATAATAATAATAATAATAGCAATAATATATAATAATAAGCAATATAAAGTTTATCATTATACAAAAGGAAAAAGAAATGAGTGATAGGCCTAAATATATCAAACATACAAGACAAATATGAAAGACACTTCCACAAAATGTGAGGTTTATTTGTTAACCATTATCACCCTCAATACATCATCTCATCTTCCCAAACACTTTGTTTGGAAATGTTCACATATTTTGACATGTGACGGCCGATAGAATAGCATAAGCATCATATATTTTTAAACCAAGGTAAAATATATAAATATAATGTCTAAAATACTCTTGCCCTCTCTCTCTTCAGCCGTAGGTGAGTGCGTGGCGAAGAGAGATGACGTCATGGGAAACTGTGAACACAATTTGATATTTATTTATATGTTTTGGGTTCTCCTCCCCCCCTCCCCCCCGCCCACCCCCGACCGTCCGAAAGCGAGTTCTAAATGAGATGATGAAAAGAACCATTATGTAAATATTTAAGATGGAAATTCTTCCACATTCTTTTATTTTTCACTCGTCGTTATAGCCCGCCGAAACGTATTTTTCACTCGTCGTTATAGCCCGCCGAAACGTATTTTTTAATATTGGGTTTTAGCGACGCACTGTACTCAATTTCAATTCAATTCAATTTATAAATCTTTTTATTCTTCAACTTATTCACAACAGGATAACAGGAAAACAATACAAATAGTAATAAGTGAACCAAATATATACATGTGGGTTAACATTGTAAAATCAAAAAAAGGAGAAAAGAAGAAGCCCGCGTAAGAACTAAATCCTGTGTGCGGGTATTAGTAGCAAAAGTTAATGTTTTTATTTATTAAAGTTATAAGTTAATATTATATACTGATGACTGAGATCTATTGGCGTCAGTGAATTATTAATTTTATGAGATTTTGAGATCAAAGGTTATTTTAATAGGTGTTTTTTGGATATTGGGAAGGAGTTGGTCGTGACCTGTTGTTAAGGAACCATCCCAGTATTGACCTGAACGAGAGAACGACAGAAAGAAACCCCTGTCAGGATTGTTGACCATGGCGGGAATCGAACCCCGGTCCCCTGATTGACCGTTCAATGTGCTAGCCACTCGACCACTCGCCTCAGTATACCATCATTTCGTAGACCGGAGTTCGATTCCTGTCTCTGACTGAGATGCACCGTGGTTTCCTTCTGTTGTTGAATTGAATTCTTGGGTCGAGGCCACGACCGCTTCCTTCCCACTGTCCGAAACATGTAATGGAACAAATAAACTGCGAGTTCATCTTCTCATCTCATTCATCATTGCACGACGTCAACAGATCTGCGAGCCAAGATAAATAAATGAATAAATGAATAATTAAATACACATCTTTAATGAAGTACTTCGACGCCTAGCTCCTGACAATAGAAATGGAGAAATAACAAGTAGTACATTTCAATTGAGCAAAGAGTTTTTTTTTTCTAATAATAAAACATCGAAACTCGATACAAAATCATTGTTCCCCAATGGAAACAATGCATGAAAGCAAATGGATGAAAGATAGGGAAAGAGTGATTGAATTTATATTTTGTTTTTCTATGAAAATTGACGTTTATTATAGTGTTTTTATCTAGTATATTTATGCATTTTTCGTTTGTGATTATATGTTCGTCCGAATCATCCTCTCGTAGGCATATATCAATGATGATGATGCATGAGAATGATTTAAATAAAAATCCTATTGGGCTTAACGACGCACTGTACGCAACGACTACGATCTATTGGCGTCGGTTGTGGCCTGTTGTTAAGGAACCATCCCAGTATTGACCTGAACCGTGAACGACAAAGGGAAACCGTGTAAAACCCCTGTCAGGATGGTCGACCATGACGGGAATCGAACCCCGGTCTCCTGAATGACGGTTCAGTGTATCAACCACTCAGCCACACGTCTCAGTAATGAGAATGATGAGAATGATGCAAAAAACCCCCAAAGAAATACAGAATCAAATCGGAGTCGAAACGAAATTTGAAAATGAAAACACGCGAAGAAAAACACAAACCGATGAAATCCGAAGTGGACCGAAGTGAACCGAATTGGACCGAACGGACGTCTTCGCTGTCGAATTCATTTCATTTTCAAATCGTTTTACTATCGTTCAACATAATATGAGCGAATGTAATAAACCGAAAAATAATAATTAAAAATAATTATGAAAAGTGTTTGAATTACGATGGGCTATAGGGCAGATAATAGATATATGGTTAGGACAGTTACAAGGATTAGGCTTTAGTTTAGATTCAATTATAATTGTCAGCATCGTATTTTACCTTCAATTGAGGGTATCACAAATTAATTTCAGTGAGTAAATTTAAAACCATCTACGGAAATATATTTGAAGATATATTGTTTTTGAATCATAGACCATTTAAAATCTCTTTGCTGGAACATTCTTATTCTGAAGGAGGAAGGGTCAACAAATTCAATGTCGTTCATCGTAATAGAAGGGGGGGGGGGGGGGGTAGCAGAATCATTTCATATGATTTCTTTGATAGAATCATTTATACTCTCTTGGGAGATCGTATACAAGTCGTTATAGCGATCGGTCCGATCCTAGAGGCAGTGCCAGTGGCGTAACTACCGCAGGGGCAGCCGGGCAGGGGGGGGGGGACAGCAGAATCATTTCATATGATTTCTTTGATAGAATCATTTATACTCTCTTGAGAGATCGTACAAGTCGTTATAGCGATCGGTCCAATCCTAGAGGCAGTGCCAGTGGCGTAACTACCGCAGGGGCAGCCGGGCATGGGGGGGGGGGGGGGGGGGGGCATGCTCCATCATCAGAAATGCGTTTCAACGATTGCCAAACAAATAATGAACGTATTTATATAACTTGAAAAAAAAATTCTAATATTATCTGAAATTACTTGAAAAATAAGTGACTAATTTAAAAAAAAATCTACTATGAGGAAATTCAAGTTGAACTTGATTAAACAAGTGTATTCATACAAATCGTGTCAGAAACACTGACATATTTTTTCTTTGTACTTACAGCACTTGAAGTAAATATGAGCTTGCTACTTTGACTACATTTTGGCAGGGCCGTCGTTAGGAGTCTCAGAGGGGGCACGCCCCCCCCCCCCCAATAACTTATCCTCCTTTAAAAATATATAATGTTGACCTAAAAATAAACACACAATAAAATATGATGCATGTTGATGACTTGATAATATGAATGGTATCAGTATAGGCCTACACTCAGCTACTACTTTACACTTCCTTTTTTCTTTTCGATAATTATCCAATTATAAGATTCCGAAACTGCTCGTGAACCGCAAAAATCACTTGAAAAATGACCATATTTCAAAAAATCACTGCTGGGAATTTTGCTGGGAGAAATCGCGAAATTAGCTTTGAAAATGTCCATAATGATTAAACTATCAAAAATAACTGTGGTAATGTCCATGTAGTGATTCAATCATTCGACTCCAAAACCGCTTGTAAATATCAAAAATCACTTAAAAACGACATGGGTCTATTTACAAAAATTCCCTGCGGGGCTTTGCTGAGATCGCAAAAGCATAGCTTCGAAAATGTCCATCATGATGCAATTATGACTTCAAAACCACTCGTGAATCGCAAAAATCTCTTGAAAAATGTCCATATTTCAAACATTTCCCTGCGGGGCTCTGCTGGGGGGATTATGCCTCCCAGACCCCCTTTTCGCGCGTGGCAGATGTCCAACTGGGTGGTCATTTTATTCATGTCACCTGTGCCCCAATACACAAATCCTAACGGCGTCCCTGCATTGATTTTGATGAAAAGTCAACACTATTTTTTCCTCTCAAGAGTAAGTGTTATTTGATCTTCATCTTCAATAGAACCATTTTGTTTCATAGAATGACTTAAATGTGGATGTATTTCAATCATAATTTTGAGTGTATTTTAATCGTCTTCAATAGTGAATGAAAAAATATGAAATATGGAGGTTGCATGTTGAGTGACATCGAAATTGCATCATTTGAATTGATATATATTTTTTTGGGGGGGGGGGGGGGGCATGTGAGTCCTTTGCCCCGGGGCCCAAAATTCCTAGTTACGCCATTGCCTATAGGTACTACTATGGAAAAAATAAAAATAAAACGTAGTAAAAACTACATTAATTCTTAACTTTTCTTACAATTTCTCAGTTCTAGCTATTATAGCCACGATGTAGTGATACGAATATACTCTATCATAACATAATGAGGGTGTACCCACTCCCATACTAATAACATGCACGGTATTTGTGGTTTCTTGGGGACAAATCAGAACCAAAGGTCCCGATTGCCTGTCGCGATTCAGCGGATTCCCTTGTAAACTAGATGTAGATCAGAGTGGTTACGGTACTGGTATCATTTTATAGCATTGTATAGTTCGATATAAAAGCGATAGTTGCGCTACAGGCAATCGGGACCCTGGACTCAGATTCTGACCCCGGAAATATTTCACTTTAAAGACGTGAGTCGGTACACCTTCTTTATATAATGATGCATGAAGTATGTTTCCCCAGCACAAGCTTGCCTTATTGGGGAAATTAGGCCTACACTGCAACTTTTGCTGCAACCTTTATACTGTACTTATAAATGCCAAGAACATTAAACACTTACTTACTTACTTACTATCTATTACATTACTACATCGTGTAGGCCTAAGCTAAACCATTCAAACATTGTACGACTGAATTTCAATTTTCAATTTCAATTTCAACATGTTTTTTATTCACATTTAACAATCACATGACAAATATTGAATAGAATAACAAACACATGGGGATAATGCCATTAGTGCGAAATAAGTTGATTAATAATAAGAAGCCCGCATAAGAACGGATTCTTGTGTGCGGGCAACATAACTTATGATTATTCAACAAGAGTTGGCTATGAAGCAAATAATAAAATAAGTAAAATAAGTAAATCTATTTTGTTAACAAAGCAGAAACAAATATTGAAACAATTAGAATAAATATTTACAAAATTACTCTTGATTGAAAAATGAACAGTTATGATAATAATAATGACGATAATAATAATAATTAGAAGAAAATGCATAGCATGAGAGATTATAAACAATAGCAAATACCAACTGAAATTACAATGAAGTTATATGAACCAAAACACTGATGGAAAGCAAACATTGAACACATATTATTAACGAAAAATTCCAAAATTTCCATGAAGAGCATAGTTATTTTGGAACCATAATCACAATAACAAATTACCGTGTCATGACAACAATATAATTTTAATTTGGTTTTCCGTTTCATGTATGAAACCCACCTTGTAGTTAAATATTCAATAATATCCAGCTTGTTAGTTTTTTTTTTGAAAGAGGTTAAATTCTTAGTAGAACGAATAGAAAGTGGAATCTTACTGTACACTTTTGGACCTATAAAATCTATGTGCTGCTGTCCAATTTGTTTATTACGTTTAGGAATAGCAAAAAGATTTAAATCGAAAGTACGTGATTGATGAACCTTATTTCCCCACCTCGAACCCACGATTTCACCCCCCCCCCCTCCCCCTTGCACCCGATTTTTGTTGTATCCCCAATGTTGTGACTGATTGAGCCTTCACTGCCGTTTTTATTAACTTCAAAATCTTGATCTACAATCATTGATTCCAAATTTTTTTCCAATTTTTTTTCCAAATTAAGGTGAAGGATGAATCAAAAGACCGTTTAGAAGCTCTCTTTTAGAAGCTCTTGAATGTTCTAAGACTCCCGAGGTCATTTGATAGAAATAACTATCAATCTATAGATTATTTTGAATAAAAAAACGATGAACTTTGACTCTGGTCTGTCTGTGACCATACTTCTCTACTTCCTTTGACGGTGGCCAGCCCGATTTTTAAAAACATTTCTTGATATTTGATACAATCAATAGGTGATTTATTTGCTAGAAATATGCAAAAGCGTAATTGCGATTAAATGACAGTGTACATGACGTGGCATATTTGTATTCATGCACGACTACGAATGGCGAATTAATTACTGTAAGCTGACCAGGCCAATCTCGTCAGACTTTTTACACAAACTGATCTGTAAACCAGTTTCCATTATTCTGTACCGTCATTCCGAGAGACAGAACATTGTATAAAACCCGACCGTACTAACTTATATTGTACATTACCGTACTATTATTACATTATTGCTGGGACAACGCGATCCATTTATTTCAGTTCACGGTATTCAGTTGTAAAAAAGTATTAAAACTATATATAAAAAGAGATACAGGGGCAAAATACGACGCATAATAACAATAAGAATAATGATGATTTCAATAAATGGGTGGAACATTGCTCTTCAGAGTGCATTCCACGCAAAGGTATAAAGTATGATATTATTTCTGTTGTAAAATTAAACAAAATATATTTTCCGAAAACATTTCAGAATAATGGAAAATGTTCCAAAGAGTTGCATATTTGCGGGCTGGCGTTAGATACATATACATACTGCACAACTGCCACCCCCGTGGCTCAGTCAGCTAAGGCACTGCGTTAGTCACGTCGAGCGTGGGTTCGAGTCCCGCATAAGGCGTGGGTTTTCGTAAACATCCCATCACCTATCATCACTCCATCGTTTCATCATCCTCTGCTCATTCGTACCCCCTTATAATCTAGCTGTTGGTGGGGTCGTTGAACAACAATAAAATAAAAACTGTATAACTCGATAATATGAATGAATATTGAGGTTTTACGGCGCATCAACGACGAGATTGTATTGCGCCGGGTAACTCAATAATTTATTTATTTATTTATTTAGTTCGCGTAGCCTAGTTACGTCAAATATCTTGTTGTATGAAGGCCCATGTGCACACTATTAAGATTTATTATTTTTTACACTCATCGTATTTCTTATAGTAACAAAATGAAACAGAGAAATAATTGATGTTTTATAACTAGACCACGATGTATTGATACCAACATACTTTATTGTAATACAGTTGAATCTCTTTTATACGTTTTTCAGTATTAGAATTTTGATATCTCATACCGTTCAAAAGTTATCACCAAAAAACTGATATTTCGCCAAATCGACTCCCGTGGACTCTTAACGTGAAAAACTTATTGATGAAACCATTTAAAATAGGAAGCATTTGGGTTTGATCTAAAAATGAAACTTATAAATGTATAAACGAGAATCTTATAACAGAGGTTCTACTGTATAAAGATGTACCAACTCCCATACTAATAACATGGACGGTATTTGTGGTTTCTTGCGGTCAGTTCGGGTTTCAGTTCAGGTTTAAACGAGTTACTTATGTGTTGAATTATTTCTATTGAATGATCATTGCATGCTTCACGACCCCACTAACAGCTAGGTTATTCGGGGTTACGAACGAGCGGAAGATAGATCAGAGACACGTTACTCGAACCCACGCCGCTCACGACTTGACTCCAGTTGCTTCACAGCAGTGCCTTGAAAGAATGAACCACGGGGGACGTCATTATGATTATTTACAGAAAACTTCATTCGTGTTTTCATTGACGTGTTATCATATTACATTTAAATATTATTCACAGCAAAAAAGAAAGTATCGTTTTAAAAAAAAATCTTATTTTTATACTCTTGGAACTTCTTGATAAAACGCCGTAACTCCTGATATTGTGAACTTACTATTTGATCTTTTTTTTTAATATCATCGAAACTTGATACAAAATCATTGTTCTTCAATAAAGGCAATGGATGGAAGATATAGGATCGTTTGAAAGGGCACCACAAGGGCGATCTAACCACCTCATAGAATAATTAAACATAAGACAACTCATTTAACAATCAATAAATCTTTAATGCCAGGGCTAGAAAACAATTCAAACATTCACAGTTGGGAGAAAATCTTGAATCTTCTTATCATATTCTTATTATCTTCTTATTATCTTCTTATTATCTTCTTATTCTTCTTCTTTCTCGTCTTGAAATTTTTCTATTCTCTCTTCTTCTCTGTATGCCTATACTTGTATTTATTACAGACTAATTCTTTTCTACCTAATCTAGATAGTTTCACACCTTAATCCTTGTAATATATTAGTAACATATGTTCAAGTAGGCAGTGGAAAGACAATATGCTTCTGTCAAGTACCGTCACCCATTGTTGAAAGAGACAGACAACAATGTCCACCAGTTGGAATTGACCAATCAGAATATCTGGTAGTCCACCAGTTCGCTGTGTTGCTATGGTAACGATTGTTTGTCATTTGTTACTTGACAGAAGCCTGTGCTGTGATATTTTTGTAAGACATTGTTGTTCAATTATTGTTAAAATATTGTTGTTCATTGAGTCCTCAGTTATTAAGAAGTATTCAGATGTATGACTTGTGATTATTAATTAATCTATTACTTAAGTAATATAAATAATACAATCCTGACCCAGTATAACACCATTACATAATACAACAATACTCCTAGCTCATCAAACATGCCAATAACATGCACTCTTCTCCAGTTAAAAAAATGTGTCCACCGATTAAAATAAAACCAATTAATATTTAAATTCTCTACTGGGCCTATAACCCAAGTAATTATTTGCACACACACACACACACACACACACACACACGAGCTCTCGTCGGGGTAGGACGTGTTTTTCGTTCGCTCCCGCATACCGTTTTATTCTGCGATAGACTGGTTTTTACCTTTGTCAACATAGGACAGTTAATATCTATACTATTGTATACAGTGCAATATTATTAGTTTTTCGTCATCTCATCCACATTCCGAAGTCGGATTAATTAATTTCGTGTATTAATATACATTTTTCTTTCATTATTATTTGATATTCTTATTTTTTCTTTTCTTCCCTTTCTTGTGATGTAAGTCACTTCGCCGTCGTTTCATTCTTAGTTTAGTTCTGTTGGTTTTTGCTGTTCTGTCAGCCACCAACATATTTTGTTTCATTGATCATACATTGTGATCATTATTATTGCCGTTTTAGTTCGGTTTTTGGTCCACTGCCTGGCCTTTCATAGGTCAGGCAGTCGTGAGTGAGTCTGACACATAGGTCAGGCAGTCGTGAGTGAGTCTGACACTGGGTTATAGGCCTAGTGTTTTTATTCAAACATCCAAGTCTTCTTCTTCACAAGAAGACTTCTTAATATTGTTATTATTATTATTTTCTGTGTTTATTCATTGAAGAAATGAATTCCACTACAAATAATCGTAGACAACCAAACTCTACTGCGTCTTCTGCTGGCAGAGGGCATAGTGTTCTATCACCCGTTCAACGGCCAACGGTCATACCGGCTGAGCCAATGGGAAAAGATACAACAACCATACTCGTCGTTAAGCCAGGACTTGACAGGCGAGTGTCCAGAAGCAATCCCGATCTAACGACCCCGGTTGAACACACCCCAATCATCACTCCATCACGGCAGGTTTTAACCGACACTGTCGATCGTCAAAATACCATCCCCACAGAAACGTTTGTCTACTCGGAGCGCGGTACACTGCCTGTACGAGAAGAAGTAACAAATAATCTGGATAATACACATGGACAGAAAACTACACCAGTGCAGCAACGTGAACAACAGAGACAGACAACGCCTATCTTTCCCAATAAAGAGCAGGCAATCGTCGTGCAAGCCATCGACGGAATCACCATAGTTCAATATATTCGTGCTGTTGCCACACTTGTGGGGGGAAAAACGGTACTCTTTGGTTCAAGAATGTCTTTGGGACGAGTGGCTTTCTACCTATCAAGTAAACAAGCCGTCGATGAGTTTATGCTTCATCACGGAGGCATAACCGTTGGTGACCAGTTCTTGTCAGCCCGTCGTCTCGTGACCAAGGCTGAGAGATTAGTTTTATCCAGCGTATGCCCGAGCATACCACATGAAGATATCGAAACAGCACTCTCTTCCTGCATGAAACTAGTTTCACCGATGAGTTTTATCTCTCTTGGTATCAAAGAAGAAGACTTGAGTCACGTATTTAGTTTTAGGAGACAAATTTTCGTAGTTCGAGACGAAAATCGTCAACTGCCAGACTCAATCTTAGTAGCTTCAAATGGCGACAACTATCGAATTTTCCTGTCATTTGAAGACTTGAAGTGTTTCAAATGTAGACAGTCTGGCCATATAGCACGAAATTGTCCCAGAAATAAAGCTCCTGAAGTCGCAAGCTCAGACATATTGGATTTCCCGCCTTTGAGCCGAGAAAAGAGGAAGTTACCATCATCTACTGACAAATCGTCAGAAGTAACTGTCAGAAACGAAACTAATATCACTGAAAGAGTATCAACCTCTTTTGACACCAGTGACGTCATGGTCCATGAGACTACTTCTGTACCGTCCGCACATAAAGCAAAAAAATCGAAGAATAGCGACACAGGGCCTTTAATTGTGAATCCACTTCCCGTGGAGGCAATCGAAATTCTCAACAGAAATGCGAACACAAATATCATCCCTATAAGCGCTTTCGTGCAATTCTTGCGTGATGTCAAGGGGAATGATCGGCCTTTACGCGTTGCCTTGAGGTACACGGAAGAAATCCCGAAACTGATCGAGATGTTGGACTCTATTAAGCCAGGAATCATGGATGACCGGGCAATTCGCGAAAGAGTGAGGCGCCTCATTGGAAGCCTTAAGAAAGCTTATGATTACGAGGCTGCCACTGGAGACGAATGTATGTCTTTGACGCGATCTCTCTCTTCGGAGAGTTTATCGTCAAATAAATTAGATTAACCATCAAAATGGATAGAACACAAGACATCTCAATAGTTAGTCTGAACACTAAGAGTGTCAGAAGTCGATATAAATGGGCGCAAATGTCGTCCTTTCTAGATCGACATTTTCCAGACATGATTCTATTGCAAGAAACAAACACTGCTGAATCTCCATTACCCTTTCAAAAGTCTCAGTACTTTTTTCACTTTAACCAGCCAGTTCACATGTGCACTGGTACTTTAATTGGTTTGAGGAAATCACCACGCTTGGTATTCCATACACACACAATTATTGTGCCCGGCTACCTACAAGAGATCATTTTACAAATTCCACCAACGAACCGGCTACTACACGTTTATTGTGTTTATCTGCCACATCAATTGGAAAGAGCACTCGAAATACTCGACATCTTTGAAGCTCACTTGAATGATGTACGTGGTTCCGACATCCTAATAGGTGGAGATTTCAATGTTACACTGAATCCTACTCTCGATCGTTCTGGTAATAATGGAGAGCGATATCCCCGCCTAGCAACCCAGCTGAGACGACTAGTACACATTAACAATTTGTCCGATGTGTGGAGGGATTTCAATCCCACTTAGCCGGGGTTCACATTCATAAGTAACGCCCCTCACTTTTCTGGGTCACGCATTGATAGATTCTATGCATCGCCACTTATATCTTCATCTATTTCAAGTATACGGGTCCTTCCATCTTTTTCCGACCATCTGGCGTTGTTGACTACAGTAACAATAGACACACCGAAGTCGTTTCCTCCATACTGGAGGTTTGACAATACACTTCTTGCAGATCCAAATTACGCCATCTGCATGCGTACAATGTTCGTCTATTTTGACAGTAAGCGTGAAGAGTATTCATCTCTTGGTGATTGGTGGGACGCTCTGAAAGAAGAAATTCAAACCTCCACTCAACGTTTCGTTCGGCTTCGGAAACAATTTTCCGATGAGGTTTTCAATCGTTTGGAACGTCGAGTAGACGAAATAGTTTCTAGCCACTCGTCGAGTAGACAGAATCTATGCGATCTCACGAGAGCGAACTCTGAAGTACGGGACGCTTACTCTCGGACAAGTGAGCGGATTTTGACAAACTCTAATCACGATCACCTCCTCGCAACAGATAGACCAGCCGGCTCTCTATTAGCGCGGGACATGGCAGCGTCATTTAAACCCTTGTCGCAACTTCGGGTTGAAGGCAGAATTGTTTCTGATGGACCATCACTTTGTACAGCCGCCAGACGACACTTCCACGAAGTCTATTCGGCCGCACCCACAGACATCGAAATTGAATCGCCTCTTTTCGAGTCTCTGCCTACCCTGTCACAACATGACCGGGACTACCTCGACTTACCGTTCAGTAGTTTAGAGTTCTCAGTTGCTTTAAATGCTCTCAATAAAAACAAAGCACCAGGAATAGATGGTCTTACGCCTGAATTCTACTTATTTTTCTGGGACCGACTATCCAACCTTTACTGTGATGTATTCGCAGAAGCCGTTACTAGGAAGGAACTTCCAAGATCGGTACAGAAGTCTGTTCTCACACTCATACCTAAAGCCGGGGATGCCCTGGAAATTAAAAATTGGAGACCCATTTCACTCCTGACGACTGACTACAAAATACTAGCTCGAGCTCTTGCCTCACGTCTAAGTCGAGTTATTGCGTCAATTATTCACCCGGACCAAGGTTACTGTGTTCCTGGTCGCACTATCTCAGATAACCTTCACCTCCACAGAGACATTATAGACCATGCCAACAAAGATCGCTTGCCTCTGGCCCTGCTATCCTTAGATCAGCAGAGTGCATTCGATCGAGTTAATCATGACTATCTCTTTCACTTACTAGAAAAGTATGGATTCGGTGAAAACTTTCGGAATCTGCTAAGAACAATGTACCATGGTGCTAAATGTTTTGTCCGTGTTGGCACACATCTGACAGCACCCATCAAGTTTGGACGAGGCATTAGGCAAGGCTGTCCAATGTCGGGTCAACTTTTCACACTGACAATCGAACCGTTTCTTAGGCTTTGTCGTAGTCGTTTGGATGGCTTTCCTATGCCATGTGCAGGACAACGTACACTCATTGTTTCGGCCTATGCAGACGATGTATCCCTCTTTCTCGCTAATAACGAGGATTTCAATCGTCTACATGCCATATATAACATGTATTCGGCACAGTCAGGAGCGAAGCTAAATGTGCACAAATCTACCGGTTTGTGGGTAGGCTCCTGGATCGGTCGAGCAGACACGCCCCTCGGTTTCACGTGGTCATCGGAGGGTGGGAAGTTTCTCGGCGTCATGCTAGGTAATGTACCTGCAGTTTATGACAGAGGATTCGAGACATTACAAGACAGGGTAACAAATGCACTAGATCGTTGGCGGCATCGTGGGTCGGCCATGTCTCTTCGTGGCCGCGTCCTAATCGTGAATCAGTTTATTGCCCCTCGTCTCTGGTACGTGTTTCAGATACTTCCACCCCCAGCTGCATTAGTAAATCGAATACAGGGGCAATTCGCCAATTTTGTATGGGCAGGAAGAAGACACTGGACTCGACTTCGTGACTTGTGTGCCCCTATCCATCTAGGTGGCTTGGGCCTGATTCATTTGCCTTCGAAGATATCCCTCTTTCGAATCTTATTCGCACGAAGGTTTATCGAAAGCATGGAAGACCATCCCTGCCACATCATGACTCGTCACTTTTTGAGGTCTTTCCAAGGACTAGGTCTTGAGTGGCAGGTATTTTTCTGCCCCGGAATTAGTAGACCAGTCACTAGACAAACAACAGAGTTCCTTAACACAGTTCTGCGTGCGTGGGCGACATTGAAACCTCATCCTAGAACGTTAGCCACAACCGTGATTGGTCTTTGCGAAATTCCGCTCACTCTCTCCTCGCTCATTCCATCCGCTACTTCACCTTTCATTCCCTCTTGGTCAATTTTACAATGCACCAAAAAATTGGCGACTTACTGGAAGGCACTGAGTGGAAAACGCTCGATGAAGTGAATGGGTTCAGAGATCTACCCCCTCGACTTCAACATGCTTTGAGTATCAACTACGCTCACTTGCAAGCTTATTGTCATCTACGTTTTCGGGGAGTTAGGAAGATACTTGGGCCTGAAACCTGGCCTCCCCAGCTCATCTACAAGAGACGTCTCAATGGTGAGTCTCTCCTCCTTGATCCCAAGACAAAGAGAAGAGATATCATGCTAGACCTGATGGCACCGACTCTTTCCATTACCGGATCTCTAAATGGCCACTGGTCTGATGACCATGTAAATTGGTCTGCAATTCATCGGTTCCCCTCTCTGGGGCTGGACGCGGAAATAGCGTGGCGTTTTAACAAAAACAGAATGGCGGATCCCATTTTTCTATCTCGTGCCAGGCTGTTGAACTCGGACATGTGCCCTTGGTGCCAGCTGGAAGGAACGGCGTGGCACATGATAGCAGCTTGCTATCGAGCTACTGCAATGTGGCAGCTAGTCAACGTTTTGTTGAGAAACCTCTTCGGCCAGCATCAAGCATTAAGTGCAAATGACTTGTGCTTCGTCAAAATACCTGACCGTGCTGATCGAGTCAAGAGATCTCTTTTAAACTATGTAATAGTCATAGCTATTAGCACCGTCTACCGAATCTTGACTGCCTTCTTCAAGGATGACCGTGTCCCCTCGCCCTATGATGTGGGGTTTAAGGCACGCATCAGGTCACGCATAATGAAGGAATATGCGTGGCATCTAGGGCGAGGTGATTTTGACTCCTTCAAAGAAAAGTGGTGTGTGAATGAAGCTCTTTGTTCCTTGAGGGGCAGGGAGCTCATTTTCAGCCCCACACTCACCGGCTAAAGACGTATTTTCTTTTCCTTCTCGTTTTTCTTTCCGTAAAATTGTTTTCTTTTTTTTCGATGGAATGATATCGTACTTGTTTTGTCTACCACTAATTGTGGTGATGTGCGTGTAGCACCTAACTGTTTTCACTTCACTTTTTGAATTCTTGGTTTATTTTATTTCCCTCTCAAATCTTGTCAATTAATGTGCGAGATTGAGATGTGTTTAAAATTGATTCATTTTACGTTACAAACGTCATTATGTTCTGTTTCAGTTTGCCCGATTTGTTAACGAATATGTAATCATTATTTTTAGAACTCCAGTGGTAGAATTTGATACCCTAGAGGAACTAGTTTTTTTTTAACCCCGTATCGTTTAATTAAAAAAAAAAAAAAAAAAAAAAAAAAAAAAACACACACACACACACACACACACTCACACAGTCACACTCACAAGAGAGAGAGAGTTAGAGATAGAGAGAGAGAGAGAGAGAGAGAGAGAGAGAGAGAGAGAGAGAGAGAGAGAGAGAGAGAGAGAGAGAGAGATGGTTGGATAGATGGACGGAAACTCATCAAACATATCATAATATCCCGTAATAACATGCACTCTTCTCCAGTTAAAAAATATCCACCGATTAAAATAAAACCAATAATATTCAAATTCTCTACACTATAACCCAAGTACTTATTTGCACACACACACACACACACACACCGTCACTCACACTCGCACGATAGAGAGAGAGAGAGAGAGAGAGAGAGAGAGTGAGAGAGAGAGAGAGAGAGAGGGATAGAGGGAGGGGGAGTGGCCACACTGTTATCAACAGCCTTGCTTGCAGCGCTAGGCAGACGTTGCCTGGACCTGTGCCGACGAGGTTGTCGCGACCCGCTACCATGGACAAGCATGAGGCGCCCGCCGAGTTCACCCCGCGTGCCGTGTGCATCATGATAGCGAGTTTCTTCTGCAACGGCATCATCTTCGGAATCATCAACACGTATAGCATTGTCTACGACAATCTGCACCAGAGGCTGGAGGAGGGGGGCGAGCATGGAGCCGCGACTAAAGCTGGTAAGTCTACTCCACGACGAATATCTACATTCATTTGCATTATTTTATTCATTCGGTAATTTTACTGATTAACGTACCATGGCCAATTTTTGTCCTATGTTCGCGTTTTTTGTGTTTTCTGATAGATCTTGTTCATATCTATGGTGTGTGGTTTGGACATTTTGTATTTTGTTTGTTTTAATATGTTTTTTACTCACTTGAAGTTGATGCTTTGTGATCTGACTAAGATGACAAAGGTGGACAGTAGGTTAGGTTAGGGTCAGGTTAATGTACAAACCTCGCGTATACTGCCGGCAGGCGGAACGGAGCTTATATACCTTGATAAAAATGAAGAAAATATTGAAAAAATTTGAAAAAAATGGCGTGGTACGTTAATCAGTAAATTTTCCATCCATTCATTTATTTAGGCGCAATATAACCACGACGATGACGCGCCACTAAACCTCAATATTCATTCATTTATATATATATATATATATATATATATATATATATATATATATATATATATATATATATATATATATGTATATATATATATATATATATATGTATATATATATATATATATATATGTATATATATATATATATATATATATATATATATATATATATATATATATATATATATATATATATATGTGTATATATATATAAATATATATATATATATATATATATATATATATATATATATATATATATATATATATATATATATATATATATATATATATACATATATTTATATATATATATATATATATATATATATATATATATATATATATATATATACATATATATATATATATATATATATATATATATATATATATATATATATATATATATATATATATATATATATATATATTGGGTTTATCGACAGGGCCTTATCAAAATATTTTATGTCCCTAGGTCCGGAATTTTTTGGCACCCCCACTCAAGTATAGTAATTATTTCAGTACAGCGCACTATTTCGGAAATTTGGCGAGCTCCGAGTTTTTATTCGGAGGCTCATTTATTTATTATTCATTATTCATTATTATTTATTCATTATTATAATTGTTATTGTGTCGGGTTATTACTATCAATGAGAAGGATCGTTTCATAAACTTTGATCGTTACAAAATAATATGTGGAAATAATAATATTGAAATTTGTTGAACGGCAATTGACAAAATATTACAAAGACTTGATGTACGATAGAAGCAAACTGTAGCAACACAGCAGAACATTGTTGTAATGCTCTCTGCATCAGTTGGTCTCTCAAAACATGAATATAGATTGTAAGAAAAATATACGATTTAAAAAAAATATATTTACTCAATTATTTGATTTTTGAGGGGCTAACGCCCCTTAAAAATTTGCAGCCCCAGACCCAGGCCTCGTGAGCCTGGGCCTTAATATGGTCCTGTTTAACGACGCACTGTACTGATGACTACGATTTATTGGCGTCGGTGAGGCAATCTCATATATGAGATTGTTTATTCATTCGCATATTATATTTTATTCTTTAAGCTTGGTTAAATGGAAGAGCAGAAGTTATAGTAATTGAGTAATTCATTAATGTGAACCTGAATTTCGCCATTTTTTGTGTTTTATACAAGAATAAAGACAATTGAATTGAATTGAATTGAATGATGGGATGATGAGATCATAGGTTATTTCATTTGGAGTTTTTGGATGGTGGGAAGGAGTCGGTCGTGACCTGTTATTGAGGAACCATCCCAGTATTGACCTGAACGACAGAGGCAAACCACGATAACCCCCGTTAGAATAGTCAACCTTAGTGGGAATCGAACTCCGGTCTCCTGAATGACAGTAGAGTGTGATAACTACTCGACCACTTGTCTCAGTGTTATATCTGTAGATGACAGTGGATGATGAAGTTTGGTTGATCGTGAGCTTGGTGAACATGGTTACCGTGAGAAAGCAACCAATCTAATTTCAGTATCAACTAAACCAAGATTGAATTTTAGTCAGATAGCAGAATCCGCGTTCAGCGCTTTGGCTTGGCCTTCCATAGTGCTTCGTCAAGAGTTAACTATTCTAATTTATATATTTGATAAAATACAATGAAATTAATTTGTATATTCGTTCATTTAATTATGTATTCATCTATTTATTAATTTGTTAATCAGTTAATCCAGCTGATGATCGATTAATTAATTTGAATAATTTATTGAAAACGTTAACCTGTTAGACCAGCATTCAGATTCGAATACAATTATTTTTATCTCCTTCCGTCACCTCTTTATTACATTCGATATGAAATAAATTGAAAAATGTATAATTTATATGCTTCTGTGACGTAACAAATGACAAACAATCGTTACCATAGCAATATAGCGAACTGGTCGACTACTGAACATTCTGATTGGTCAATTCCAACTAGTGGACATTGTTGTCTGTATCTTTTAACAATGGGTGACGTCACTTGACAGAAGCCTGTAGTTACCATAGCAACACAGCGAACTGGTCGACTACTTTGTGTACCGATTTCCTCGAAAGAGGGTTAAAGGAATAAACACTTCTACTACTACTACTACTGAACATTCTGATTGGTCAATTCCAACTGGTGGACATTGTTGTCTGTCTCTTTCAACAATGGGTGATGTCACTTGACAGAAGCTTATTAACAGAATTAATGGCTTCATTTCAGACCCTATAATATACACTTGTGTATACAAACAATTTGATCACAAGATTTTGTGTGAAAAATTAAATTAATTGAAGCTTTGTAGACATTTTTTTGGAATAAATTTCCAATATAAGTGAAAATTCCGAGCCATCCCCGTGGCTCAGTCAACTATCGCACTGGGTTAGGGAATGAAATCACTGTTAGGCGTGGGTTCGAGTCTCGCATAAGTCATGGGTTTTTGTAAACGTCCTTTCCCCTATCACCACTTCATCGTTTCATCCTCACTCGCTCACTCGTACCCCCGTATAACCTAGCTGTTGGTGGGGTCGTTGAAAAGAGATAATTCCGATACTGCTATCACGTGACTCCAGTCACAGCACGTGTTTGCGCGTGACAGCTGCAACAGCTGTTGGTCTGTCATCTGTCATCTGTCACAGTCTTCATCATTACCTAGAGAGGTCAGTTGATGACAAACACATGTTCCTGCGCATGCGCCATTTTTTGTTCAATTCAACATTGTTTTTCATTCTTATAAATATTCGGATGTATACAGGCAAAATTCATGTTTTAACAATAATGATAAAATAAATATGAGTATAGACCCTAAGGTGTTTAAAAGTAAAACTGCCATGTAAGAGAATAAGATGGTGAGATGCAGAAGTTGGCAATATAGCTGTTGTCGGAGGAGCATGGGGGGGGGGGGGGGGCATGAGGGGGAGCATGAGGGGGGCATGAACAGTGTTCTGTATGCAACCTGGAATCCGGTGTACAATTGCCATGAAATCCCTTGAAATCCCTGAAATCCCATTGAAATCACTTGAAATCCCTTGAAATCCCTGAAACCCCATTGAAATCCTCAAAATCCCTTAAAATCTCTTGAAATCCCTCGAAATCCCTGAAACCCCATTGAAATCCTCGAAATTCCTTGAAATCCCTGAAACCCCATTGAAATCCTTGAAATCCCTGAAATCCCTTGAAATCCCTTGAAATCCCTGGAATCCTTGAAATCTCTTGAAATCACTCGAAATCTCTCGAATCTCTTGAAATCTCTGAAATCCCTGAAATCTTTGAAACCCCTTGAAGTTCCTTTGAAATCTCTAAAATCACTTGAAATCTCTAAAATCTCTAAAATCTCTTCAAGTCCCTTGAAATCCCTTGAAATCTCTTGAAATCCCTTGAAGTTCCTGAAATCTCTTGAAATCACCTGAAATCTCTTGAAATCCCTTGAAATCCCTGAGATCTCTTGAAATCCATGAAATCTCTTGAAATCTCTTGAAATCCCTTGAAGTTCCTGAAATCTCTCGAAATCACCTGAAATCTCTTGAAATCCCTTGAAATCTCTGAAATCCCTGAAATCTCTTGAAATCCCTTGAAGTTCCTGAAATCTCTTGAAATCACCTGAAATCTCTTGAAATCCTTTGAAATCCCTGAAATCTCTTGAAATCCCTGAAATCTCTTGAGTTTACCTGAAATCTTGAGATCTGAAATCAGGTGTACACCAAATTTGCGAGTTGTTAACCCCTCGGTGAAATGATATAAAACAAAAGCAATAGAAAATTACAATTACAAAACAATGCCAATGTGTAACCAGTGAAATGGATTGAGAATCGATTGGTATTTCAAAAAAGCGTCGACCAAAAAATACCTAAATACCATGGCCAAAGACATTAGTATGACCATGGCAATTCAAAATAATAACGATGTCACTGTCTCTTAGACTGCAGGAAAAGCTTGGAACAACATGCAGCCTAGATGTGGTGCCGATACCAACATTCATTATCATAATATAAAGGAGGTGTAAACCGACTCGCGTGTTCAAAGTGAAATATTTCCGGGGTCAGAATCTGAGTCCAGGGTCCTGATTGCCTGTAGCGCAACTATCGCTTTTATATCAAACTATATAAATCAACAATGCTATACACGCCTCTGTAGAATTATTATGTTAGCAGTTGAATTTGTTTTGCACGAAAATGATAGATCTTGTAAGTTCAACAATGCCACCGGTACCGTAGCCACTCTTATCTACATCTAGTTCACGACGGCATCCACTAAATCGTGACAGACAATTAAAACCTTTGGCTCTGAACTGATCGCAAGAAACCGCAAGGAATCATAAATACCTTCCATGTTATTAGTATGGGAGTTGGAGTTGGAGCACCTTCTTTATATTGTGATACAGTATGTTGGTATCAGTACTTTGTGGTGCAGCTGTCAGCCATATGTTCTTTGAATTGCCTCCAGGCGTACCACTTGTGCCACCATAAAACCATAAAACTAAAACAGTTTTACCACCCTGATTACCTGGAGGGGACGGCTGATTGCTCGGGAAACACGCGTTACCATGGTTACTGAACACCTCGTGATCAGCTGGTCTTAATTGGTCCAGAGGCTGACTTCTGTGCGGGCGCGTTTGATCTTTGTTCTCGATAGTTAATGTGGTGAACTATCAGCATGATAGGGTCATTTTAGTATGGGTTGAGGTATGCAAATTCTAATTTTGACACAAAAACACATTTTGGAATTTTATCGGCGGCGGAAAAGTATGGTCCATGGTGAAAAAAAATGGGGTGGTAAAATCGCCCTTCTGGTGCTCGGTCCAAATGATTCTACCTTTCATCCCCAGCCTCAATAGGGGAACAATGATCCTGTATCAAGTTGCGATGGTGATGAAAAAGTAATTGACACGCGCGTATTCAATATTTCTCAATCATTCTCAATACTTAAAATTTCTCAATAATTCTCATTTTGATGCGTGTATTTTCAATACCCCTAATAATCAAAACCAAAATCAAAACTATTTTGACTCAATCCCAATATTTTTCATACTTTAATTACAGCTTAAAATCGTACTTTTATTGTTATAGATACACTTGCGGTCACATATAATGATTTAATCGGAATATTTGAATTTGTATTCAAATAAAATGTGGGCCTACGCACATATAACTGCTGGTTTACCCATAGGCTATGCGTGAAGTGCGTATTTACATTATCTTTCAATTTTAGTGCGTATGGCCAGTTTATTTTCTCCAGGTTGCATTCTAATGTTGCTTGATAGACTACTTTAACAGTACATGAATAATTATATTAATATAAAGTGAGTTTAATTATTTTAATACATACAATTTTGTGGGTATTGGGAATATCTATGTGTCTGTATAACTGTATTATCATAATTTCATGTCTCATACCGTTCAAAAGTTATCGGCACAAAACTGATGTTTGACTTCTTCTCCCGTGTGCTCTTAATGCTGGCCTTCCATGAACGCGATTTGCGTTTCGGTTTCGCAAGGCGGTGGAATTGAGGCGAGCTCAACAATCAGAAATCGCGTAACTCTCGTCACTGATTGGTCGTTTTATCATCATGATGGCTCAAAAAACCGCTTAGCCAATTCGCAATCCGAATAACGCAGATATAGAAGCCCAGCATAAGAGTCCATGGGAGTCGATTTAACGAGATATCACTTCTTTTATGATGACTATTGAACGGTTTGAGATATAGAAATTCTGATACTGAAAAACGCACATATTTTTAATACCTTCATAACGGTATACGTAAAAACTATTTCAACTTTTAAGAGCCCGTATCTTAGCTGAGAATGTTTCTCTTCGAAATGCTAGACTCAAGTTTGATGTGCGTTCCAAAGTTTGGTTGTAAGTTTAAAGTGGAAAAGGGATAACATTGAAAGAGTTCCAGTAACCACCGCTAGATGGAGGAGTTTTTCATTTTATAATTTGAACAAAATCTAGTTAGGCCTACATTACACATTTTGGCCACGGTAAATGGGAAAACTGTAAAATTAGATGGTGGATCTGAATTTCCAATATCGATAAGCAAAGTTGGACTCAATGATGTGCGTTCGTAATTTGTTTCTACTATTATTCGGTAACTGGGAATTAAGCAATGCAAACCATCAAATTAGGCACATTTTGATTTAATTATTGCTCCCTAATAAAATTATTCTTCAATTTTCGACTAAGCATATCTAATTGTGAGGGTAATTATCAATTATTGCGTTTCACCGCAAGTCCGTAGTGTTCGTATTTCTTGAGATATATGTGGCGAAAGTGCACCCTGTAAATCTGTCTAAGATGTGGGCTCTTAATATCGCATGTCAAGCGTATAGCTTCCAGTTGAATTGTTTCTTTTTTAGCTGTAAGCGCTTGACAATAATGCGAAATGAGTGAAATAGTTACAACTTACACCATCTTGAGGTGTTAAAAGAGGTCTGGATATCGTCCGTATTAGAATGTTGATTTCCATACCGTTCGAAAATTATCGTACAAATGTTATATTTCGCTAAATCGACTCCCGTGGACTCTTAAGATCTCGCAATCCATAACTAAGTTACGTATAGAACCAGCGATCGTCAATGCTGTGAAAACATAAACCAACGAGTAATGCAAAAACTATGTGTGTTTTTTTTTCTGCACACCAAGCTTTTGGCTTGACAAATAATTTCCAAGGTCTTCTAGATTCAAGTTTAAAAAACGTACCGTCGAGTTTAAGATTTATTTATTTACTTACGTTCCGTGCATGGTAAACCTGACTAGCAACATACTGCTGATCGACCGTCTCTCTTATCTGGATGTGAAAACGATCGGGGGTGTCGATACACTAAGGCATACAGGCTTGGAAACTGTGTGAGAACGTATATCCCACCATCAACTGAAAATCATTTTTTTTGGTTTAATAATTAATATTATTCAATTCCATATTTTAGTTCATGTATTCATTTATATTGGTTTCTAACGATGCACTCCATTGATGACTACGATGTATTGGCGTTGGTGAATGATTTAATTATGAGGTGATGGGATGATGATTTATGTATTTATTTATATTGGGTTCAACGACTCACTCTACTGATGATCTCTATTGCTCTATTGGCGTCGGTGAACGATATATATATATATATATATATATATATATATATATATATATATATATATATATATATATATATATATATATATATATATAGAGAGAGAGAGAGAGAGAGAGAGAGAGAGAGAGAGAGAGAGAGAGAGATGAGATGATGGGATGATGAGATGGAAGGTTATTTTAAGTTTTTTGCGCGGTGTTTTGGAGTAGTGGAAAGGAGTCGGTCGTGGCCTGTTGTTAAGGAACCATCCCAGTATATTAACCTGAATCACATTGGTATCAAACCCCGCTCTCCTGAATGAACGTTCAGTGTGCTATAGCACACTGAACGTTCATTCAGGAATAGTGACTGGGACGAGTGACTATAGTCACTCGTCCCAGTCACTATTTTGTATAGGTAACCATTCTGACAGGTTTTTCGTGGTTTCCCTCAGTCGTTCAGGTCAATACTGGGATGGTTCCTTAACAATAGGCCACGACCGACTCCTTCCCACCATCCCAAAACACCTAATAAAATAGCTTTTCATCTCAACATCCCACCATCTCATATATCATTCACCGACGCCAATAGATCGTAGTCATCAGTACAGCGCGTCCTTAAGCCCAATATATATACAAATAACTATTTCAATGACTAATCAGTATTTTAATTGTGAACCAGGCCTTGAACTTTTTTTATATATAATTTGTTTATTTCAATTATTTTCAATTAAATGTTGATGAAATGCTTGTTTTACGTATTTCCTGAGAGTGTCCACGTGACTTTGTCGCCGGATGTTATCTCTTGTAGCCCCACTTGGCTGGGCGAGCCATCTGTTCGGGCCAAACTTCACTGCGGCTGGCCGTTGCTGTAGACACGTGTGTTTCTGTATGTCGGGTATAGTTTCACACTGGTTCACAAGGGAATTGATAATAATTAGGAACCACAGTTTGAAATGGTATTGATGATTGAATAATAAATGTAGCGATTCGAAAAAAATGAAAAGCAGAATTATTATATATTTTTTTCAGTATTTAAAAGACGTGTTTACACCGAAAATTGAAAATATTAGACATCTCATTGTTTATTTATCAGAAACTTTTAAAAATATTCTAGTTTGTTGAAAGTTTCTCGTCGTTTCGGAATCTTTCTAATTTTCTAATTTATTTATTATATGAATTACTTCAAAAAAATGTACGGATTTAAAAAAAAAAGTATTATATTTTTTTAAATATTTAAGAAACGCGTTTACAACGAAAATTAAAAATGCAAGGCATAGTTTATTGTTCATTCATTGCAATGTTTTGAACATATTTCATATTTTTCCATTTTTTTTGTCGTTAGCGTAGATTTTGCTCATGTTCTTATTTCACCATGTTCTCTTTTTTCTTCAAATTTCGTTGGAGAGGTACGATAAGATCGCCCTTGTGTTGCTCCGTCCGAACGATCCTACCTTGTAACACCAGTAATTTCGTATCAAGTTTTTCATTTTGACATAAAAAAATGAGAAAATATCACGAAACAATCTACGATATATCGAATGCAAATACCGAGAGAATTATTTTAAATTACATTTCGAAATGACAAACTATATGTTTTTAATTATTGTTAATTTTAAATCAACAACATTATTAACTACGATTAAATCTTAGTCACACGTGTGTATAACCGATATTTCCCACAACAGCATCTTAGTTTGATCTTAACAACCCAGAATAACGTCCTTCGAAAGAGTTGAAGGGTCGAAACCCCCGACGTCTGGTGATAAGAGTCTACGGGAGTCGATTTATTGAGATATCAGTTTCTTGGTGATAACTTTTGAATGGTATGAGATATTGGAATTATATTACGCGAGAAACACAGATAATTATAATAACTCGCTAAAGACCTCGCTGTCAATGCGCCTTGAAACCCTAATATTCATTCAATTATAATAACTTCAAGATGATATAATTTATGACTATTCAAGTCACGTTGCGTAACTGTGTCAAAGCGTCGACAGCTAAAAGAAACACATTTTCTAGCTGTGGACTCTTGACAGTTATGCGACATGACTTGAATAGTTATAACTTATATTATCTTGAAGCCATTATAATTATCTATGTATCTCGCGTATTAGAATTTTGATATCTCTTACAGTTCAAAAGTTATCACCAAGAAACTACCGAGACGCGTGGCTGAGTGTTAACACACTGAACCGTCATTCGGGAGACCGGGGTTCGATTCCCGCCATGGTCGACCATCCTGACAGGGGTTTTTCGTGGTTTCCCTCTGTCGTTCAGGTCAATACTGGGATGGTTTCTTAACAACAGGCCATGACCGACTCCTTCCCACCATCCAAAACAACTAATAAAACAACCTTTCATCTCATCATCCCATCATCTCATTCATCATCCACCGACGCCAATAGATCGTAGCCATCAGTATAGAGCGTCGTTAAAACAAGAAAGTGATCGCTAATCGACTCCCGTGGACTCTTAACATGTGAAATGGACGGCCGGCCGGTCGGGAAGAGCTAAGGTCTGATATGATTGACAGCTAAAGGATTGGCTGGCTGACAAACGGCGTCTAGCCCAACACTATTACTGTATTGTGCGACAAGTTCTCGCCTTTGTCGATTCGGTATTATGATTTGACATGCCCTAGATTCTAGGACAGCCAAAGTCGCGAAACAATTCACGACAGAAATCACCTTACACTTCTCACTGTTTTTTCTAATTTGACTGCGAAATGTTAAAAGACATTTCAACTCTTGAACTGTATTTTAAAGGACGTGACAACGCTGGGAATGGATCATGACGCTTTTGTTACCCCTAATTTGAGAGAAAACCAGGAAATCATCACAATCCAAGAAATTATTATTTATTCAATTATTTATTCGTATAAGTCAAGACACACTATTGCTGAGTCGTGACATTCCAAGCCTGAAATTAGATGATGATTTCTAGTTTTCTCTAAAATTAGGGAAATAAGTATCGTCATAATTCTAATTTAATTTCAAATCTAATTTCAGGCTTGGAATCACATTTACGACAATTACAAATTAATGTTATTTACAGCATAAACATGCCAAAAGTTATTGTTCCCCAATTAAGGTTATAAGGACAACGAGGTAGGATCGTGCAAACGGTTTAGGCCCGATCTTGCGAATCTTAGGCCCGGTATTACCAAGTTCAGTTAGTATTTAACTGGGAGTTAGTGAAAACAAATAGCATAGGTAATCATGGTGATAACAACTTCAAACTGTCAGATAAATGATAACTCTCTACTTGGTGATACCGGGCCTTAATCAAGTACTCATCCGCTAACTATTAATTAAGGTACGAAGAAAACATAAGTAGGCCTAACCAAGGGTAATAACAAGTTAATTCACTAACTATCAATTCGTAAAACTGGGCCTCGTGGAGACAATAGTTAGGCCCACTTTAATTTACTGAGACGCGTGGCCGAGTGGTAACACACTGAACCGTCATTCAGGAGACCGGAGTTTGATCCCCGCCATGGCCGACCATCCTAACAGGGGTTTTTCGTGGTTTCCCTCTGTCTTTCAGGCCAATACTGGGATGGTTCCTCAATAACAGGCCACGACTGACTCCTTCCCACCATCCAAAAACACCTAACACAATAACCTTTCATCTCCTCATCCCATCATCTCATATATCATTCACCGACGCCAATAGATCGTACTCGTCAGTATAGTGCGTCGTTAAACCCAATATGGTTGATGAATAGTTACTTGGTTACGTATGTTTTTCTTCGTACCTTAACTAATAGTTACAGGATTCTCAAAACTATCTCTCAACAAACTAACACTTCCATAATACGTTCAGGGATGATTAAGACTCTATTTTTCACTGAATTTTGTGTGGTAAGCAATCGAGTATTTCAAGTCACGGGTATATAAAGCCACGGAAGGAGGTTCCGAGCGACCGTCCCCCTTATTCTACATCACTAACGCTCGGGCGGTTCGCTCCTTCATCTCTTGTAGCTGCAATATATCAGACAATACTTTCAGTTCTTCAACTCGATCTGTGCTTAGTTTGCAAATAATTATATTAAAAATATTATACTGTCTACATTCTAAAATGTTGCAACTCTTCTCAAATAATGGATGGGTGTTTTCTTTTCTTAATAATATATACTCAAATATTCGCATTATGAAAGTCTGGACGATCATTACTTCCGGATCGAAACAGCCGACCGACAATGCCAAATGATAAGAAAGACGGTCGATCGTAATAGTCAACAATCAAATATCGATAGCATTGTTTGTAGCTTTCTATTTTACTTGACAATCGCTAACGAATATTACCCAAGTAAGAAATGATCATTATATTCCATAGCAACGCCCTTAAGGGGGCAACATTAGTAATTATGTGTAAGAGCTACTAGTAATTGTTAAGGTTAGAGGCAAAAAAGGGGGTCTTTTCCATGCATGCCTGTAGAACTACCTTGAAGAGGTCATTAAGGCGTCCCATGTCTTCACAGGGCAAAAAGTTCCCGCCAGAGGGAGTTCACAGATATAAATGATCATAAAACGATAACAGTGCAAGAAGATACTGAATCAACAAATACATCACAAGATGCAGACAATATTCATCAAAAATGTTAATGACTCAAATTTTATTAAAATACATGTAGAAAAACAACTTTTATGTGACAGCTTTTATATCCGATATTTTTGCCGTTGATTTTTACCTCACAGCGTATACCCTTTACATAAGAACACGTATAACATATTATGAATGTTTATTATGGACTCACTTTATTCTTAAAGATACTTCTTTGATTGGTGTGAAGCAGTTTCACAACAAAATGCTCAGACGGAAAGCCACTAGAATCGTTTATATGTCACGTTGACACTTGAAATGTTATACGCTGTGGATTTATAGGCTCCTCTTTAAGATTGCATAAATGCAATTTTTCATGGGTATCTGCTGCTTATTCGATGTTGCACATTATAGGCTTCTGTCAAGTGACGTCACTCATTCTTGAAAGAGATGGACAACAATGTCCACCAGTTGGAATTGATCAATCAGAATATTTGGTAGTCCACCAGTTCGCTGTGTTGCTATGGTAACTATTGTTCGTCCTTTTGTTACTTGACAAAAGCCTATATATAGAAGACTGTGGTTTTCTTGCAAATGATGACACATTGTTGTGATAAGGTTCGGTTTTACCCAAAATGTACTTCAAAAAATTGCAGGTATGATTGATTGATTTAGTATTTATTAGCAACAGAAAAATACATTCCCACTAGTGCTAATTTAATAAAAGGACAACACATACATGAAAACAAACAATACAAATATATAATGAACATAACACAAACAAGAATATGAACACAGGTAAATTTAAGGTACAATAGTTGAATAATTGAACAGTGAATCATGAAAGCACACTAAGGCTCAGTATTACCAAGTCCAGTTAGTATTTATCTGAGAGTTGGTGAAAACAAATACCACAGGTAACCATGGTGATAACAAGTTTGAACTGTCAGATAGAGGCTAACTGAACTTGGTAATACCGGGCCTAAGTTAGCCCATCTGTTGAATATCTTGAAATTGATTTAAATTGTGAAAGATTATTGAAAGTGGAACGAGAGAAAAGTGACAAAATGAAGCGCGCGAATATTTTCAACAATGATATTGATTGAAATATTACATTGTTGACTGAACTTTTGTGACCATTCGTCAGCCATATTGCATTCAGAAGCGCCTTCTATATTGTTACTTCTCGTGTCGAATAGTTCAACTGGAATATCACATTCTAGACATGCATTTGGGGTGAAACATCGGGTCGCGGAGTGTAGTGATTGAAGCAAAAGTACAAGTCTGTTCCTGTCGTTTGATACCTGTTACATAATGCCGTAACATGGTCGACTGGTTTGACCAGGCAGCAAAGACTGAACAGACTTTTACTTCTGCTTCGATCTGAACAACAATTTTGAAGTATATTGTAAATGCAAAAATTAAAATAATTAAACTTCTTCATCCGAAAACATTTTTCTGCATTCTCTCGCCTCAACACAACCTCACACGTCTCTCTCTCTCTCTCTCTCTCTCTCTCTCTCTAACTCTCTCTCTCTCTCTCTCTCTCTCTCTCTCTCTCTCTCTCTCTCTCTCTCTCTGGCATGGTATTTTAGTGTTTCATTCATACATTCAGTACAGTACATTAAATGTTACGTCATCAACACCTGTAACATCGACGAGCGCCCGTCTTCTACTCGCTAGCGTCGTAACGATCGTCAGTCTCGTATAAAGTAGGCCTACAATGATTGATGTGAAAATAGCCTTGCCAACTTACGAGTGTTGTTGTTGTTGTTCATTCACGTGTAAATCCATGACAAATAGAGGATACTTATTTACTCATAATGGTTTTAACGACGCACTGTACTGATGACTACGATCTATTGGCGTCGGTGAATGATATATGAGATGATGGGATGATGAGATGAAAGGTTATTTTTAAAATAACCTTTCATCTCATGCAGTTTCATCAAGCAGTTTTTACCCATTTATAACTTAAATGTCACCCAATTGGTGAATTTAGGCAAAAGTTTGGCAAAGAAGTCGTCATACTATTACTTTCCGCTCGTCCAACAACGCGTATATAGCGTTTTCCTATAGTAAATTGTGAATCTTACAGTGTACAAAAATAGTGAACAGTATCAGGAGTATTTTGCAAATTATCTATCTGCAAATATTTGTGAAATATAATTGACTATACGTCAGAATGGTTCTGGATAATATTTGAGCGTATTTATATAATGATCATAAGGAAACTTCAAAACAAAATTCCTTTTTTTTTTTTTAATAACATCGAAACTTGATACAAAATCATTGTTCCCCAATCAAGGCTAAGGATGAAAGATAGGATCGTTTGGACGGGGCACCACAAGGGCGATCTTACCACCCATTTGGATTATTTAAAACTAATGGTCTTCAACACCAGGACTGCGCTGTCTGTGACCATAATTTTTCGCCGTAGGTAAAAGTCTTTCAGTATAAACACACGAATGTTGATATCTTCCACTTTGAACTAAGTCTCTTGGGCAATGATCACTTCTTTCCCTTGACAGCAGATGTAAAATTGATCATTATACAAAATGCACAAATTAAATTAGTTATATAGGCCTATAATGTTATAATTAGGCCCATCATTATATTATATTAGGCCTATTATTTTCTAAATTACTAGAATAATAATGATAATGATAGAACCACAGATAATCAATTATCTGTGATGGAACCAATACTTTTATATATTGAGTTTTAACGACGCACTCTACTTATGGCTCCGATCTATTGGCGTCGGTGGATGATGAATGAAATGATGGGATGATGAGATGAAATCATGAAAGGTTATTTTGTTAGGTGTTTTGGATGTTGGGAAGGAGTCGGTCGTGGCCTGTTGTAAATGAACCTGAATGACAGAGGGAAACCACGAAAAACCCCTGTCAAGAGGGTCGACCATGGCGGTAATCGAACCTCGGTCTCCTGAATGACGGTTCAGTGTGTTACCACTCTGCCACTCGTCTCGGTGAACCAATACTATTACAAAATTTAATACAGAAACATCACTTTCGAAGGTTTTCTATAGTTTGAGCTTACATTTCCAGTTTTAGTTTTTATACGAACATTTATGAACAGAATATCCAAGGGTTCAAATATTTTTTTATTTTTTTTTATTAGATTCAAATAATACATACATACAAGATTAATCAATACGCTCTTCCACAAAGCCAAAAAGGCTTATCTGTGGGATGATGAATGAAATTAATAGCTTGGACAAGGAAAAAATAAATGAAAACTTTTCAATAGTTAAGGAATACAAAATCGAATATATGTATATCCCATATACATATGTAGACATGAAATTGAAAAATTATTATATCATTATACATCAAGAATACAAATCATATCCACACAGCTAAAGACATAAAAAGTTGATGCACAAGAATAATTCAATATCTAATAAGTGTATCCCACTGCACAATTGGATCAATCATTTTCAGAATCAGTATAATTAATTAACCATTTCCTAATTTCTGTTTTAACATGTTGATATTTTTCTAACTTTCTCAGGCCGAGAGGTATTTCGTTGAATAATATAATAGGTATCGCATACTCTAAACGCCGTTTCCCATGTTTGTTATTATAGGCAGGAATTTTGTATAACTCTAACGTTCCGAGTCTTGTGTTGCGATTACATTCGTTGGGTATTTTACATGAGTTATTGTAGTAATACTTGAGTATGAACCGGTAGTTAAATAATTTTTTAATTGGCAGAATATTCAAAATTTGATATAAACTCTCGCTATCCGGATAAGGAATTGCTATTGAATGAATGATGAGGTATTATATTTGCAATAATCCTATTTTGAATAGATGTCAAGTTTTGAAGATGAGAGGTGGATGCATTACCCCAAGCCAGAATACCATAATTAACTACTGATTCAGCCAAAGCAAAATATACTGTTCTAAGAAGGGAGATGGGGAGAATATGTTTGAGTATATATATATTATAAGCACAAGATCCTAATTTATTACAAATAATATCGATATGGGGTCTCCAAGAAAAAGAACTATCAATTGTAAGTCCGAGATAGACGTGTTCATATATTTAATAATAATAATAATAATAATAAATACATTCAAAACATACGACAAAATACATTCAGAAGACAGTGTGCACATCAAGGTGTAAAATCAGTTGAAGATTTCCACCCCAGTGGCAGTGAAATTTGAAGCAAGGTTGATTGAACATGAGTGCGAGGAACACCAACACCCGTGTCGTTTCGAGTGGGGTTAATCGAGAAACGCGACTCTCAGTGAGGAACCAGACTGAAGCCGAGAAGTTATTGGAAGCTGGAACAAACATGATCGAGGGGGTGCCTATTAGCGTCAACGATTTGAGTGTTTCGAATGCAAGTCAATCGACCACCAAAGCGGGGGAACCTCGGCGGCGTGTTAAGTGGACAAATGAAATGAATATTTTCATAATGCGCCAATATTATAAGATTACAGTTTTAGAAACTAGTAAGACAGCATATCGATACGAATTACATCGAGCTTTTAGGATAAAATTTCCAGAAATAATTGTTACAGAACACATTCATGGAAATGCAGAAAGCGGTCATATTGAACTCTTGTCGCATTGTAAGGAAATTTCTGAATATCCATTGAAGTAATTAATTGTATTTATAATTGAATATAATATATTGAATATAATTGAATATAAGTTGCAGTGGCAGTGGCACTGGAATATCAGTGGCAGTTTGGTACGCATGTGTACCCACTCCACTGAACCTTCCACCGGGAAACCGAGAATTGATTAAATAAAAACAATAATAATAATATTGATCTGAACCGACCAATTGTGCAATACCCTTAACTGTATCTCCCGACGGCCTCGTTTTTGTTGTTGTTGTTTGTGCACAACAATATCCAGTGCGATGCGGTTGCGTGAAATATTTCATTTTTTAGAAGAGCGTAGCGAAGATTCCATTCCAGATACTGGAAAAAATCGGTCTTGTATCTGTGTTCCATTTTGTGAATCGATCACATTTATTTATTCATTCATTTATATTGAGTTTAACGACGCGTTGTACTGATTTATTGACATCAGTAGATGATATATGAGATGGAGGGATGATGAGATGAAAGGTTATTTTATCAGGTTGTTTTTTGGATAGTGGAAAGGAGTCGGTCGTGGCCTGTTGTTAATGAACCATCCCAGTATCAACCTGAACGACAGAGGGAAACCACAGAACAAAATACTGTCAGGATGGTCGACCATGGCGGGAATCAAACCTCGGGTCTCCTGAATGACGGTTCAGTGTCCTAGTCACTCGACCACTCGTCTATCAACTCCTTTTTGAAGCGCACATAATAATATTTCAACAACAACAACAACAACAACAGTAACCAAGTCCTTCTGACAAGGCCATCAGCATGCGATATTTATTACATCACATGTTGTTATCAAACGAGTGTTATTGGAGCTACGATCGACCGTCTCTTGTATCTAATTAGTCGAAACGGTCGTGGGTGTCGAACCGTCATAGATATTTGTTCGATCGACCGTTTCTCTGACGACGGTCGGCAGTGTCGGTTAACCAACGAAGTAATACTGAACTGCTATCTATAACATGTGGTCGCAGGATGAATATTGATGAAGCAAAGAAACACGTTAAATCATGCAAACTTTTTTTGTTTCTTTTGAATTCAAAATTAAAAGTATTGAATATCGAAGACGATCATATTTGGTAATCTATACTGTAAGTAGTTTATTGCGAACTCGTGGTTTTGATTCTTTGTCTCGTATATCAAACCGAACGAGGGTTTCGACTCGTTCATAAATAACCATAGACATAGTTAGGTGAAAATAACTTATATTATATTATATTGGGTTTTAACGTCGCAATGTACTGGTGACCGAGATCTATTGGCGTCGGTGAATGATATATGAGATGATGGGATGATGAGATGAGAGGGTATTTTATTATGTGCTTTTGAATAGTGGGAATGAATCGGTCGTGGCCTGTTGTCAAGGAACCATCCCAGTATCAACCCAAACGACAGAGGGAAACCACGAAAAAAAAAATTGTCAGGATGATCGACCATGGCGGGAATCGAGACCCGGTCTCCTGAATGACAGTTCAGTGTTATAACCACTCGACCACTTGTCTCAGTTAGAACTTACATTAGGCTTCTGTCAAGTATATGCAGTCACAAATGACAAACAAATGGTTACCGTAGCAACTCAGCGAACTACCAAATATTCTGATTGGTCAATTCCAACTGGTGGACATAGTGGTCTGTCTCTTTCAACAATGGGTAACGTCACTTGACAGAAGTCTATTGTTGAAACCAAGCTGTATGGAAAGTTGTGACCTGAATTGTTCAATGCATGCAAGATGCAACAATAGAGGCACGATTCACAATTTCTTTGTTTTGTAAAATGTTTAGACTTGATAACAAATTTATATATATATATATATATATATATATATATATATATATATATATATATATATATATATATATATATATATATATATATATATATATATATATCATTGCATTACTTGCTCTTCGAGAATAATAAGATAACAATAAAACGAGAAACAGAATATGAATTAATTAAAACCATGAATAGGTGTGATCAATGATGCTTTTAATGTGTGAATAAGAGGACGGATAACAAGACAAACCGGCACATGTAGCTGAGTGGTTAACGCACTCGCTCATGTGATCCGGGAGGTGAAGGAGCTTATCGGACCTGGTCCGTTTTCGCCACCGTCCATCTTTACAGGGTTTTTTCGTGGCAATTCCCTCTGTAGTCTAGGGTTATGCCGGGATGATTCCTACAATATAGGCCACAGTTAGACCTATATCCAAATATTATACCTTTTTTTTTAATAACATCGAAACTTGATACAAAATCATTGTTCCCCAATCAAGAATATGGATGATAGAGGGATCGTTCATGGACGGGGCACCACAAGGGCGATCTCACCACCCTATCGTGATCATTTACAAACAATGAACTTTGACACCAGGTCTGCCCTTATACTTTTCCGCCGCGGATTAAATTTGCAGCATGCGGATACAAAGAATGGAAAACAATTATATAACGGTGATATTTGTGTTTGTTATGTCTGTAGCGAGGGGTTAACAACTCCTGCAATCTGGTTTAGGCCTACACTTGTCTTGAAATCCCTTGAAATCAGTACATCGGCAGGTACGCCATCTTGGGTCGAGCCACTCGTCATTGGAACAGCCTTCCACGATTGAGATGAAATCGCTTCCAACCATAACCTCTTACTCTCTACTCTCCTAGTCTAATCTAATCTAATTATATTTTCTCATAACTATTTTATCGAAGTTATTTTCTCTCATCTTTTTCCTACTTGGGTCAATCCATAGATATATATATGAACCATTCAACCACCGGAAATGTTAGCCTGTTCAACACGGGTATTTCCCAAGTTGTTAATAAATAAACATTGAAAAACAGTAAACAGTAATACAACAAATTTACTAGTTGTTTATCGCTCGGTTTATATAGACAACATTCTTTTCTCTCGCAAGCCTATAAATATCCACACATTGTTCCGCAAGCAATACATTGACAATTCCTTCTCGACACATGCTACTCTTCTCCAAACAAATCATAAACCTCGCGCTACTGGCAGGTCGACACTACCAATCGTCAGTGTCCAATGATCGAGGAGACGGTCGTTCGGAACCGTCAAATAGCAGGACAGTAGAGAATTACCAGCTTATCTGCTGGAAAGTAAACTCGCTCATTCGCTTATCTTCTGCGGGGAGAATGTACATAATTGATAGCAGCTTTAATCAGGCGGGATGAGAGAGAGAGAGAGAGAGAGAGAGAGAGAGAGAGAGAGAGAGAGAGAGAGAGAGAGAGAGAGAGAGAGAGAGAGAGAGAGAGAGAGAGAGAGAGAGAGAGAGAGGAGAGAGAGAGAGAGAGAGAGAGAGAGAGAGAGAGAGAGAGAGAGAGAGAGAGAGAGAGAGAGAGAGAGAGAGAGAGAGAGAGAGAGAGAGAGAGAGAGAGAGAGAGAGAGAGAGAGAGAGAGAGAGAGAGAGAGAGAGAGAGAGAGAGAGAGAGAGAGAGAGAGAGAGATCCATCGGGGCATGCTGATATAAATAGGCATATATATATATATATATATATATATATATATATATATATATGCCCATTTTTATATTATATTATATTATTAAATTTATTTTCTATTATATATTTTATATCCCTATAATTTAATATTTAATATATTTTGAATTATTTATGAATTATTATCAAAATGTGTTACTTGTTACAAAGTCATTGTACACCAATCAAGGACCACAAAGTACAAAGTCCCGAATATAGTAATATAATAATATATTATTATATTTTTGATAATTAATGTTAATTTAAGGGAATTCTCGCCCAAACCAAAAAGTTTCTTCTGCGGTTCATAAAATCTCTCTCTCGCGAAAAAACAGCTTTCGTTTTTTCGAGTACCGGTAAAATAAAATGGAGTCTTTGCTTACGCTCATCCAATACAAAAGTTCTTTCATATTCAACTGATTCATTCGTTCCATAATATGACAAATTAAATGTCCAAGGTTTATTTGGAAACACTGAGTGGAACTTCCATCTATGACGAGAATAAACCAGATCACTTAAGGAAGTGTACATGTAAACAATTGAACTGTTTCTAATCTACCAATTGTTTCGAATTACCTCGTTTCCGATTGCCTTGTACCCTTATCTTGTGAACATGCAATTACTTTTCCTTATTAGGACATTACTTTTATCCAGTGCGACACCCTCGGTCGTTAGTGTTGAATAATAGGGGGGACGGTCGATCGGAACCGTCTGTTGCAGAGTATTATACCAACACAAACGAGTTGTATTTTCGGAAAAAATTATCAATTGATTCCGCTCTAATTTGAAGACAATGGAGTCTAGGGACATGCCGATAATGTTGGGTTTTATATGGTTTAATTGTATGATCGTGCATGCAAGAAATCAGATACCTTTAAGTCTATGTGGAGATTGGCAAACTGTTTCAACAAAACGTAGCATAAAGTAGCATATAATTCAAAGTGGAGGATACCAACATGTGAGTTTAGTTCACTCTTTATACCAATGCTGGTAATGTCCGGATATATCACAGGAACGGTTTTTACTTTTAATGTGTTCCAGACTTATGGAAACTGAAAGACTTTATCTGCGGTGGAAAGTTATGGTCACCGACAGCGCAGTCCTGGTGTTGAAGTTCATTGGTTTTAAATAATTAAAATGGGGTGGTAAGATCGCCCTTGTGGTGCTCCATCCAAACGATCCTATACCTTTCATCCATAGCCTTAATTGGGGAACAATGATTTTGTACCCAAGTTTCAATGTTATTAAAAAAAATAAAGTAGCATAATAAGGCCTATAGTTATAATATAATGACTTCTTCAGTGTGGAAATAAGTATTTTTTGTGTGAAAAATAAACGTTTTAATGTAAAAAAAAACTATTTTTCTCAACTTTTCCCCAATTTCTTCAACTTTTGAACACTTTTTGGGAGCTTTCAAACTTTTCGATTTTTAAAGGATATTTACTATTTTTTCTTAACATTTCACCAATTCTCGACTCTCATTTTCCAATTTTTAAAAACCTAAACAAACTTTTTCCGAATTATTTTCCAACTTATTCTGACTTTTTTTTTTTAAATCCCAATTTCAAATATATTTTTCATCTTTTTTCGTTATTTTTTCCCGCTCTTAACCACCTTTTCCGAACCGTTTCAACTCTCATAAATTACTGAATCACATAAACGTTCTATTAATCCTCATTAAACGGTTAAACCAACTATTCCACCATCAATCCTAGACACACGGTAAATAAAACCATCGCTATAAATCACACACTCACATCACCATTCCCGCGGTCTCGACCGCCCGTCTTCCCCATCCGGCAGCGTGAACGACCGGTCGTGTCGATCCGCCAGCAGATCGCTTTAATCGGTGTGTTCCGGATTGCATCAATGACAGGGGCGTATGTAGTGCGCAGGCGCGTGCGTAACCATGACCTGTGGACAGGGGACATGGGACAGGGGAGAGGGGAGAGGGGAGAGGGGAGAGGGGAGGGGGGAGGGGGGAGGGGAGGGGGGAGGGGGGAGGGGAGAGGGGAGGGGGGGACTAAAGGACCGTGGCCCATTGACAACGAACCATTATTGTCTTACTGCTTTTGCAATACCAATCTAATCAAAATGATGATGCGAAAAAAAAACATTGAAACATTGAAATACGTAAATATATTCTATATTTATTTTTTTAATAACATCGAAACTTGATACAAAATCATTGTTCCCCAATTAAGGTTATGTATGAAAGATAGGATCGTTCGGACGGGGCACCACAAGGGCGATGGATGAAAGATGGGATCGTTCGGACTGGGCACCACAAGGGTGATGGATGAAAGATAGGATCGTTCGGACGGGGCACCACAAGGGCGATCTCACCACCCCGTATTTTTATATGGACAAGTGAAGCTTGGCAGTTGACACAATGTCATAAGTTTAACGTTGAAGTTTAATGTAGAATTCTAGCGTTGAAGTCTAACGTTGAAGTCTAACGTTGAAGTCTAACGTTGAAGTTTAATGTAGAATTCTAGCGTTGAAGTCTAACGTTGAAGTCTAACGTTGAAGTCTAACGTTGAAGTTTAATGTAGAATTCTAGCGTTGAAGTCTAACGTTGAAGTCTAACGTTGAAGTCTAACGTTGAAGTTTAATGTAGAATTCTAGCGTTGAAGTCTAACGTTGAAGTTTAATGTTGAAGTCTAACGTTGAAGTTTAATGTTGAAGTCTAACGTTGAAGTCTAACGTTGAAGTCCAATGTTGAAGTCTAACGTAGAAGTCTAACGTTGAAGTCTAACGTTGAAGTTTATGTTGAAGTCTAACGTTGAAGTTTAATGTAGAAGTCTAACGTTGAAGTTTAACTTCGAAGTCTAATGTTGAAGTCTAACGTTGAAGTCTAATGTTGAAGTCTGACGTTGAAGTCTAACGTTGAAGTTTAATGTTGAAGTTTAATGTTGAAGTCTGACGTTGAAGTCTAACGTTGAAGTGTAACGTTGAAGTCTAATGTTGAAGTCCTACGTTGAAGTCCTACGTTGGAGTCCTACGTTGAAGTCTAGCGTTGAAGCCTAACGTTGAAGCCTAACGTTGAAGTATAACGTTGAAGTCTAGCGTTGAAGCCTAACGTTGAAGTATAATGTTGAAGTCCAACGTTGGAGTCCTACGTTGAAGTCCTACGTTGAAGTCCTACGTTGAAGTCCTACGTTGAAGTCCTACGTTGAAGTCCTACGTTGAAGTCCTACGTTGAAGTCTAGCGTTGAAGCCTAACGTTGAAGTATAACGTTGAAGTCCTACGTTGAAGTCCTACGTTGAAGTCCTACGTTGAAGTCCTACGTTGAAGTCCTACGTTGAAGTCCTACGTTGAAGTCCTACGTTGAAGTCCTACGTTGAAGTCTAGCGTTGAAGCCTAACGTTGAAGCCTAACGTTGAAGTATAACGTTGAAGTCTAGCGTTGAAGCCTAACGTTGAAGTATAATGTTGAAGTCCAACGTTGGAGTCCTACGTTGAAGTCCTACGTTGAAGTCCTACGTTGAAGTCCTACGTTGAAGTCCTACGTTGAAGTCCTACGTTGAAGTCCTACGTTGAAGTCTAGCGTTGAAGCCTAACGTTGAAGTCCTACGTTGAAGTCCTACGTTGAAGTCCTACGTTGAAGTCCTACGTTGAAGTCCTACGTTGAAGTCCTACGTTGAAGTCCTACGTTGAAGTCTAGCGTTGAAGTATAACGTTGAAGTCCTACGTTGAAGTCCTACGTTGAAGTCCTACGTTGAAGTCCTACGTTGAAGTCCTACGTTGAAGTCCTACGTTGAAGTCCTACGTTGAAGTCCTACGTTGAAGTCCTACGTTGAAGTCCTACGTTGAAGTCCTACGTTGAAGTCCTACGTTGAAGTCCTACGTTGAAGTCCTACGTTGAAGTCTAGCGTTGAAGCCTAACGTTGAAGTATAACGTTGAAGTCCTACGTTGAAGTCCTACGTTGAAGTCCTACGTTGAAGTCCTACGTTGAAGTCCTACGTTGAAGTCCTACGTTGAAGTCCTACGTTGAAGTCTAGCGTTGAAGCCTAACGTTGAAGTATAACGTTGAAGTCCTACGTTGAAGTCCTACGTTGAAGTCCTACGTTGAAGTCCTACGTTGAAGTCCTACGTTGAAGTCCTACGTTGAAGTCCTACGTTGAAGTCCTACGTTGAAGTCCTACGTTGAAGTCCTACGTTGAAGTCCTACGTTGAAGTCCTACGTTGAAGTCCTACGTTGAAGTCCTACGTTGAAGTCCTACGTTGAAGTCTAGCGTTGAAGCCTAACGTTGAAGTATAACGTTGAAGTCCTACGTTGAAGTCCTACGTTGAAGTCCTACGTTGAAGTCCTACGTTGAAGTCCTACGTTGAAGTCCTACGTTGAAGTCCTACGTTGAAGTCCTACGTTGAAGTCCTACGTTGAAGTCTAGCGTTGAAGCCTAACGTTGAAGTATAATGTTGAAGTCCAACGTTGAGGCGGTAGGATCGTTTCACTTGGTATCACTAGAGTGGTCTTATCTCATCCATTTTCATTTTTATTTTCAATTTGAATTAAGAAATGTATAAACTCTGAGTTTGAACAAACATTTTACAATAACGATTATCACGTTGTAATAGCTCCAACTACTAAAGACAAATCAGAGATGAAATTGTTAGAATCGGTCTGGAAATTGTTCTTTACTGAACTCAACACAACCTGGCAATTTTTCCTCCGATTTAACATCTTATAACATGTATAAGCGCATTTTGTCTTTTCTCTCCAAACCAAGACCCATATATCAAATAGCCATGAGAGGAGACAGAAAAGAGGTTCTTCTTCTCGATCCTAGGGGAAGGAGAAGGAGCTATATCGTCCCTATATTCCTGATCTCGCGAAACGTTATAGGACTTCTCCTTGGAGCAAGGGCGGCTCTTCACACACTTTTCATTAATCTTTTGAAATCATACAATATATAAAAACCATTAATTCACGAGCTAGTATTTACGATCTCACTCTAATCTCGTCATATTCTCCACAACCGTCTCTTTAACCTAGGACCAAAGACCTTAGTATCTAACTAGTCAAACGCGAAATATGCGTTGTAAGATGAGCGAGATATCTGAAGAAGGTATGAAAGTCCTTGAAGTAGTTTTACCCTTGCTACTTTATCCACCTTGATATCTGAATAAGCTATAAAAGTCGTTAAAGAAGTTCTACTCTTGCCACTTCATTGACTCTGGTATTCTACACACCTTGACGCATATAAAAAATACTTCATTGTTGGTTAACTCTTGAATCTAGAAAGCAGTGAATCTCGACAACTTAATTCTGTCATAATTTTTATGATATATTTTATGAATATTATCAGTCATTTTATTTTTTTTCTTCAAAACGACTGATCAGAATTGCTTACAAAATCGTAATAATGTGTAAAATCCATGTATACACATTTAGAGAAAATTTCATTCCATTTGGAGAGATTTTATTTTTCAACATTTTCCGCCCAGCCAAATCTCATGGGGTTTTTAGAAACTTTGAGATGATTTTTCCCAAAATCGGTCTGACCGATTCATTCCAAAAACTATACAGTTCTAAGTTGGATGAGTTTGCGTGTACAAAAAAAGTTTCATGTTCATCAGTCAACCCTTGCGACCTGTGGAGTGCTTACAAAAAAAAAAAAAACACAGACAAAGCTCTATAAGTGTGGGATGGAGACTTCGCTACGCTCATCAACCAAGGTCTTTGCTAGGACTATAGCCATCTACGATGGATACGCAACTGGGATCAACGGGGTTCTGGATCTATGAAACCAATTTCATAATCCACAAAGATCCACCAAGATCAGCTACTCGGGCCATCAGCCAATTCGTAGCTGATCCAGGTTCTACCTATGACTAGCAATAACGTAACGGGATAAGCAACATGGCATTTTCCTCTCGCACCATGCGTATATCAAAGGGTTATGATAATTTGCTGGTATTGTTATTTTTTTTTTGTATTGGGTTTTAACGACGCACTGTAATGATTACTAAGATCTATTGGCGTCGGATGAATGATTAATGAGATGATGGGATGATGAGATGAAGGTTTTTATGGGTAGTGGGAAGGATAGTGGGAAGAAAGCGGTCGTGGCCTATATTGTAGGAACCATCCCGGCATTAGCCTAGACTACAGAGGGAAACCACGAAAAACCCCTGTAAAGATGGACGGTGGCGGGGATCGAACCGGGTCCGATATGTCCCTTCACCTCCCGGATCACGAAGCAAGTGAGCTAACCACTCAGCTACTGTGCCGGTGCTTGTATGTTGATCTATATAAGTAATAGATGTAATGCAATCTGTGAATCCAACTCTTCCCAACTGCGTTAAGCAAAATTGGAATACATTTCCATTTGAATTGGCCAATCTAAATTTAAAATACGTCTGTAAAAGCATTTAGTCACCAAGTCAAGAGCCCTACTGCTATATTTACCATTTGATAACAGGATAATTACTCATCATCTACGAGAAAGATTAAAATCAATGCAATTGTACAACTATGTACTATATATTGAAATACGAGCCTAATACGTATGATTTGATTTGAAATTGCGAATCTCAGAAATGTACAGGAAAGCGCGCTGATTCCATCATGGTGAAAACGGCCTAATGTTAAAAGGATAGGACTTACGCCATGTTGCTTATCCCGTTACGTTATTGATAGTCATAGATAGTACATAGTTGTATACTTGCATTGTTTCTGATCTTTCTTGTAGATGGTGAGTAAATATCCAGTTATCAAATAGTAAATATAGCAGTAGGGCTCTTGACTTGGGGACTAAATGCTTTTACAGACGTATTTTAAATTTAGATTGGCCAATTCAAATGAAACGCAGTTGGGAAGAGTTGGATTCACAGATTGCATTACATCTATTACTTGTATAGATCAACATACAATAATACCAGCAAATTATCATAACATCTGTGAGGCGGCATCCCTTTGATATACGCATGGTGCGAAAGGAAACCGCCATGTTGCTTATCCCGTTACGTTATTGATAGTCATAAGTTCTACACAGCGTATTTACTGATTCTTTGTAGATTATCTCTCACACAAATGAAAAAACAAGAAACATGAGGTGATCAAATGAAACTAGCAGATAACAGAAATCCAAATATAACAATATGATTTTAGCTTCACATATCATGCACGAGCGAAACTATTTATGCCATGCATATTAATTATTGCCCAATTAGACATCCATCTTGTTTTTACATGGACTGCTGGCCTTCAGAGCCAGGACCCTTACATAATAAATAGCTAGCTAGCTTCAGGAGGCTAGGACTTTCATTGTTAAATGTTCACTAAAAAAGCTATAGCAACAATGACAATATAATATAAAAACAAATTCACGGTCTCGTAGGCTGAATAATTCATCATATTTCGAAGCTCACCTCATAAACAGGGTTGGTATTTTGTGCTAACAACAGTGGAAATAGGGCTACACAGAGACCAGACACGTTGCCATGACAGGTAGCTCTCCTAGTGTACATTAACGAATCCAAGTCCGAGCCTCTTGGAGCTAGCTATAGACTTCTGTCAAGTGACGTCACTCATTGTTGCAAGAGACCGACAACAATGTCCACCAGTTGGAATTGACCAATCAGAATGTTTGGTAGTCCACCAGTTCGCTGTATTGCTATGGTAACTATTGTTTGTCATTTGTTACGTGACAGAAACCTATAGCACTGGCACAACATTTATTAGGTGAGGGTCCAGCGATCTAGGTGGCGCGTTTAAAAGTTCCTTGGCACCTGAGATGATCGTCAGCTGGGATGGGATGGGAGAAGTCCAGGTTGCGTATCCAGCTTGGACTGTATCATTGACTGCGAGTCGTCAATTGTAAAGCTTCATGGTCATCCATCATCAAGATAGCCATCATGATTGAATACATTATTTTCTTCTCTTTATAAAATGCAAGATCGAATAAAGACGAACAAATGATTGAAATGAAGTCAAATTTCTAAACAAAAAGGTTTAACCGATTCTCCTATAAAACTATACAATGCAGTTATGTTCTGGTATAGGCTTCCGTCAAGTAATACATTGCGAACAATAGTTACCATAGCAACACAGCAAACTGGTGGACTACCAAATATTCTGATTGGTCAATTCCAACTGGTGGACATTGTTGTCTGTCTCTTTCAACAATGGGTGACGTCAGTTGACAGAAGCCTATTGAAACTGTAATATCTTTTATTGTTTCCCAATATTAATACATGACACGTTCACGTAATATCCACAAAGCCTGATACAGGTTTATCTGTGGTTTTACACGAAGAAAATATAATATTGGATATAAATGAGGAATGGGGAAAAATGAACAGTTTATTTGTCAATGAAGTGCAAAATATTGTGTGATGCATTTCAAGGTATCTCGGTTTTTAATATGAATTTGAATTTGCTCTCTCTCTCTCTCTCTCTCTCTCTCTCATCAATCGTCTTCTTTTTTCTCATATGAGTTGAAGGGAATGAAAGCATAATAGATGATATTTGTATAGAAGCAACAAATTATAAATGATGTGAAATGAAACTTGACTTCCCTGAAGATAACATAATTATTCCAAACTTACAGAATGAGTAAAACTGATACAACACAATGGAATAAAATACCGGTACTGCAACTTCAAAATTATGTCATACCAATGAGTCTAATGTAAGGCAAAATCTTCAAGTCGATTGGTTCTTCTGTTATCAAGTCATCACCCAAACTCTAGCCATTCTTCCAAATGACCTCCGATGCGCTAACACGTAATAGATGGTGTGACGTCACTGAGCACATTCGCTCCCCAGCTGTGTTGACACAACTCAATATATCATACCTCCGATCGACCGTCTCCCCTATTCCTCAGCATTGACGATCATGAGTGTCGATCCGCTAATACTAGTCATATCAAATAGATCGTCAAAACTAGAGTTATTATTTTATGGGTAATATAAACAAATGTGTCACATTTTCCCATGAACTTGTTCAAGTATGGAGACCATGCAGGACATCACAACAGTGAAACGAGATTTGAATCATTAATGACAATATTTATTTACCTGATCTTATAAAAAAACTAGAAATCATCATCTCAATTTTAGAAATTGTAATACATTTCTTTGATCCTTCAGAGAAATACCTGCACCAATGATGTTTAACATAAACATAGCAAGTAGTTTCTATACGTCAGGACTCGGAAAAAAAGCCGTGTCCTGGAGGACAAATGATTTAATTTCTGAAATTGAGGTGATGATTTCTAGTTTTCTCCGAAGTTGGAAGAATAGATATCGCAAATGTACATCAGTATTTAGATTCAGGGTTGGAGTATATTTTAAATCAAAAATAGATTAAAAATAAATGGGTTTTTTTAGTAGTAAAGGTTGTTTATTTATCATTCATTTACATAAAACATTAGGTTCACTTTTTCCACAGAGTCTAGTACAAGGCTTATCTGTGGATTAAGTTCGAAGTTAAAAAGTGATATAGAGAGAAGTACACGGAAATTTTTTTTCTCAATTATTGTAGCTTATGCACTAAATAGTATAGGTCTAATAGACTATAATATGTTTACTGAATGGCCCTCATTAGTATTCTGGAATGATGGAGTGAGTCGGTCGTGTCTCGCTCTCAAGGAACCATCTCTGTATCGACCTGAACGACAGAGGAAATCCACGGAAAGCCTCAGTCGGGATGGTCGACCATGGCGAGAATCGAACTCCGGTCTCCTGAATGACTGTTCAGTGTGTTGCCTCTCTCAGTGAGAAACGACTGAGTGGAACTATCATATGAAGAGAATAGAAAACATACAGAGAATAGGGAAAGAGAAGAAAAGTTGGAAGATCACGAAATAGATGGAGGAACCAAATATATGAGAGTGTTTGGGAATTCGTGTAAAAATATGTAGAATAGAAATGATGGTGAGGCAACCGAAATGATAGACGAGCACTTAGTATAGGAGATGAAGAAGAAAGTGAAGAAGATGGTGAAGAAGGTGCAAGAGGAAAGTGAAGACAATGAAGAAGATGACGAAGAAGGTGGAAGAGGAAAGTGAAGACAATGAAGAAGATGACGAAGAAGGTGGAAGAGGAAAGTGAAGACAATGAAGAAGATGACGAAGAAGGTTGAAGAGGAAAGTTAAGACAATGAAGAAGATGACGAAGAAGGTTGAAGAGGAAAGTTAAGACGGTGAAGAAGATGACGAAGAAGGTTGAAGAGGAAAGTTAAGACGGTGAAGAAGATGACGAAGAAGGTGGAAGAGGAAAGTGAAGACAATGAAGAAGATGACGAAGAAGGTTGAAGAGGAAAGTGAAGACAATGAAGAAGATGACGAAGAAGGTTGAAGAGGACAGTTAAGACGATGAAGAAGTTGATCGAAGACGATGTAATCAACTGGCCAGCCGGTATTATATTCTGGGAAGACCTTATAGATAATCGTGGTTCACCCCCCCCCCCCCCCTGGCTCGAATAGTCGCTGGAACTTTTGATATTTTATCAATAAGGTCTAGCTATATAAATCCGTCTCGAACGTCATTCTTCCTCAACCCTGAAGCAATCCTCAAGCGTGAGGTAAAATCAAAAACCTAATTGGTAATAATAAAAGTGATGACGATGAATGAGAAAATAATTAGAATTGAATTTAAAGTTGATTTAAGCAGCGTTGAAGAGATGGTTATAGGGAGAATACAGTAAACAACATGTTCCTAATTCAATTGTGATCTCCAGACTCCAATCACAACTTCAGTTTTAGTTTATTTGCCGCCCAAATCTCTTGTTGCTACGGTAATGTGGCAAACAAACTAGATGCTCAGATCATGTATTATACCTGACCGAGATTACTCCTGCAGCCGATAGCGATATATGCTCGTTCCAATCTCGGTGGCCATATTGGACATTTACAAATAAAATCTAAGCAAGGCATTCTATATCTTCAGTGATTTTAATCACCAATATAATATGTCGAATATGGTGGAAACTTCCCAGTTTGGAAACCGGTACGAAGCTACTGCCGAGACACAAATGTTGAGTTACGTATCTCGGTCATATAGATTGCCTCGACGTAAGACGAACGTGGGTCGGAGAATTTATTGCAATATAAAATCAATGACAATTGACAATAATTCATCAAGAAGGTCGATGTGGTTATTGTTATTGTTTGCCTCATTGCAATAAGTAGATATTAATTGAAGATGCAGCACAATAAAAGAACAAGTCAGAAGACCCGCGGCACTCCTGACCGTCCTGATCTGCGTGGGACGGTCGATCGTTACGTAGGGATAGTGTGATTATTTTGAACTGGATATGAGTACAGTTATGATCATGTGCTGAATGGTATAACTAAATTATTGATTGAATTCGAATTAAATGAAATATTTGTCCATTATTGTCCTTGTGTAGATGTACAGTGGCTGGATAATGATTAATATTAAAATGCAGGACAACAATAACAGAAAAGTGCAGTTAAAAGAATTGGAATAATGTATAATAAGTGGGTATATTCCTAAGAATTACATTTGACCATAGCTATATCACCGAGATACGTTACTCAACGTTAGGAATTGAGAACATATTTGTGTCTCGGCAGTAGCTTCACACCGCTCTGCAAACCGGGCAAGTTTCCGCCATATTAGACATTTTCGAATCAATTCCTTCTATATTCAATTTGTAAATGTCCAATATGGCCGCCCAGATTGGAATGAGCATATGTCGCTATCAGCTGCAGGAGTAACGTATCTCGGTGAGGTAATATATATATATATATATATATATATATATATATATATATATATATATATATATATATATATATATATATATATATGTATATATATGTTTTGACAAATGATACCAATATATTACCAACTTCTATTATATAATCATATACGGTACTAATATACTTTTGAAACCTCAACAACTAAATGACGATGATGATTCCTTGCAAATATCGAATCTTTCATAAAGTTTGCTCTATTAGCTTATTCTTCACCTTGACAAAAGCTCCGTGTTCTATAACTGTAACATAAGACAAGACAGAGTGAAATCCGGTAAAATCACAGAAAATATAAGCCCAATTTTTTTGTCTCAATAGATAATGTTGTCAATTGTCGTATATTTCATTCTATTATAAAATCCATTAGGTGCGGTATTTTCGATTTTGTATGTTATTGATTGTCATAACGTTCTGGAATGTGGAATATATGTATATAATACGTCAATCTGGAATGTTGAATGTATGTGAAATATATTTCTATCGCCGTTCATTTGTTAGCTGTTTACATGTTCAACATGCATTCTGCCCAATAATCAATACATCGTACAATATTACATAACTCATTAAACATATTATGTTACAATTATAATCATGTACATTATATAATCCTTATTACTCTACCATATCTGTTCATTATTGTATATTTTTATCTTCACTGAGCTATTGATTGGATAATCAGTTTATAATTAATAATATTTAAAATATATACATTCATAAGCAATAAGAAAGTGAAAAGTGAAAAGTAAATAATGTCGAGGCTATCTTGTCATTAAAGAAAATAATAAATTAAGAAATAAGTCATATTTAAGATGGTATTTATTCGATTTTCATTGAGGACTTTGATCGGGAAGAAGATGCAGAGATAACAGTCCGATTGCAATCGTTTGCTCACATTAATGGAGTAGGCCTATAAACATTCTTTATTGTAGTACAAAATAAAGACTCTGCCTTTCAAAAGGTTGGCCATAGGACAAAAATGATGAAACAATGAATATAAAACAATAATAAAGTAAGCATTAAGACAATATAATAGTGTTTGATACAAAAATCAATAATAATATTTAGCTACAGTCCAGAAAAGATGCTATTGTAATTTATTACTTATTTAAAAAAAATGAGGAAGAGATATTTTGAAAATGCATGTAATATAAAAGCGATTCATCCAGGCCTACATGCTTGATTCATTTGAACTATATAAATGGTTTCTTAAAAATAAAATTGATCCTTTCAAGGATGGGAGAACTATACATTCAATAAATTTATTACTAAGATTAAATCGTCTACAAAATTGAAGGAAGAAGTGAGGGATTGTGCTTCTCGCTTCAACCATGAGCCTAATCAATGCTATGTTTACCAGATTGTATAATCTTGCGTAAACCATTAGATAGTTGCAAGAAATGACTTGCGAATTCGATCCATGTTGAAGTCTCGGAGAGAGAGAGACAGAGAGAGAGAGAGAGAGAGAGAGAGAGAGAGAGAGAGAGAGAGAGAGAGAGAGAGAGAGAGAGAGAGAGAGAGAGAGAGAGAGAGAGAGAGAGAGAGAGAGAGAGAGAGAGAAAGAGAGAGAGAGAGGGAAAGAGAGAGAGAGAGAGAGAGAGAGAGAGAGAGAGAGAGAGAGAGAGAGAGAGAGAACGATAATGACACCTTGTTTTCAGTAGGCCCGATACACTACGTCGTTAAACATATTGCACCATCAGTGAAGATGAAATAGAACAGACAACCGAGCGATGATTTAGTCAAGGTTCTCTTTGGGGTTTTGTGAAGAGAAGTCGAACGTGGGTAGAAGTCACATGGGGTTGTGCAAACATCGTACCCATAAATAACCTAGCCGTCGGTGGGGTCGTTAAGCACCAATTATACTGAAAACTCACCGTCTCAATTACTGAAGATATAATTTACATGGAGAAAAAAATTACATTTAATTACAATTACCAATTAGATTACAATTGAATACAATTACAATTACAATTACATGACATGGAGAAGAAATATTGATTCTGATATTTTCGGATGCATCTTCTGAATTTGCTTCAGTACAAGCTTCACTCATAAAAAAACGGTATAGTTTTGAGCGAAATTTGTCACGGGAATCAATTTGAAATTTTGATAAATACTACAATACAGTTCTGAAATCTAAAATGTCACTGAATCTGTAAGTAGACTATTTATCTCGACAGCAAATCAAATCTTGGAGAAAAAAGTCTTGGAAATCCCATATCTCCGACACTTCGTTTCATCGACAGGCCAAATCTTAGAAATCCCATATCTCCGAAAAGCCATTTCTCCGACACTTCGTTTCATCGACAGGCCAAATCTTAGAAATCCCATATCTCCGAAAAAACATTTCTCCGACACTTCGTTTCAACGACAGGCCAAGTCTTCGAAATCCTCTGTCCCCGAAAAGCCATTTCTCCGACACTTGATTTCCTCGACAGACCAAATCTTGGATAACGATTTAGAATGGTTCTATTGTTGATGATGAAGAGGTTCCCACTCAAGAGAGCGAGTGGCGGAGGTTCCAGCTAGAACGAACCTTTCCAGAACAATAGGCCTATTGAGTCTGTATAGCTTTAATTGTAAAAGCTTGTATTATTATGACTAGGAAAACGCGGGATGCGCGTTGTGAGATGAGCTTATGAGTATGGAAATCTAGAATGAAAAATATCTTGTCAGCACAATCCACATCCACGAACCTTGAATTACTTCAAACGTTCAAAAATCTTACCTGCAACCTATGACTATCAATAACGTAACGGGATAAGCAACATGGCGTAAGTCCTATCCTTTTAACATTAGGCCGTTTTCACCATGATGGAATCAGCGCGCTTTCGTGTACATTTGTGAGATTCGTAATTTAAAATCAAATCGTACGTATTAGGCTCGTATTTCAATGTATAGTACATAGTTGTATACTTGCATTGTTTCTGATCTTTCTCGTAGATGGTGAGTAATTATCCAGTTGTCAAATGGTAAATATAGCAGTAGGGCTCTTGACTATGGGACGAAATGCTTTTACAGACGTACCTTAAATTTATATTGGCCAATTCAAATGAAGTTTATCCCAATGTTGTTTAATGCAGTTGGAAAGAGCTGGATTCACAGATTGCATTACATCTACCACTTGTATAGATCAACATACAATAATACCAGCAAATCATCATAACATTTGTATGGCGGCATCCCTTTGATATACGCATGGTGCGAGAGGAAAGCGCCATGTTGCTTATCCCGTTACGTTATTGATAGTCATAGCCGCAACGACGTGTTGATATTTATAGTGCTGCAACCTGTCGCATATACACTTTGCAAAACCGATTGATCCAAATATTCAATAAAATGTACACTTTTATTGCATTTTCTTTGTTATTTCCCATCCTATTATTGTGAAAGTCACTGAAAATATGCATGATGGGGTTTTCCATATTCAGTGAGAACCTTGAAGCTTTTGAAAACTTTCATATTTCAAGTATTTTCCATCCGAGTTATTCTTATAGCGATTTCCAAATTTTCCGATTTTTCTTCGGAAAAACCGTTCAATCAATATTTCTGAAAAACAATCCCAATTAACCTATTCTGGTGTGACATCAATATGTAGAAAAAAATTTCAAAATTATCATTATTTTTCATTTTTTATATTATTTTTTTTTAATTACCCCAAAAAATGAACATAGAAATCGAAGCCTATTTTTTTGGTATATGAAATGGAAATCTTCGCTACGCTCATCTAATAAGTATTATTTCACATCTGATTTTATTGGAAGAAGTGAACATTGCCTAAGAGCCTTCGTTTAAAGTGGAAGACATCAACATTCGTGTGTTTCGTTCACTCTTGATACCAATGCTGGTAATGTCCGGATATATATATCACAGAAACGGTTTTTACTTATAATATTCCGGACTTTTGGAAACTGATGGACTTTTATCCACGGCAGAAAATTGTGGTCACAGACAGCGCAGTTCTGGTGTTGGAAGATTTTTGGTTTTACAAAAATTGAATGGGGTGGTAAGATCGCCCTTGTGGTGCCCCGTCCAAGCGATCCTACCTTTCATCCAAACCCTTGATTGGGAAACAATGATTTTGTATCAAGTTTCGACGTTATTGAAGAACAATTATAATGATTAATAAAACCGAAATGTTGGTAGGCCTATACAAATTTTCAATTTCAATTTCAATTCAATTCAATTTGAATATCATTTTATTCTTGTTCATACAACACATATTCTTGTACAATCACATTGTATTCTCGTACAAACATTCATTTAAACATATAATTTTATAACAATATCATAATACTAAATTAACAATACATGGAACCAATATCTCGACTCTATAGATATATACATCAATTTTGAACGTTTTAAGGTAAAATGGAATTGATCGAGAGAATTTAATTTTAATTTTAAGAAAGAGATTTCAATTATGATGTTTAATCTTAATTCAGAAACAAGAAGCCCGCGTAAGAGAAAAACTCTTGTGTGCGGGCTGTCTGAAATAATATATGTCGAAATGGTAATTTGCGTTTTTAGTCTTGACTTATTATTATTATTAATTAATTTATTTTTATTAATTTTCTTAATGATTTAAAGAATGTGAGATATGAAAATGATAATAATAATAAATGGAGAACAAAATACAATATATGAACAAAATATGATGTATGCAACATACACATGCACATAGTAATATTTGAATAATGTTCTAGGTTTTATTTGATAATTTTTAAAATGAATTCATTGGGTTATTTCATCAAAATATAAATCAAGATATATTGCAGTGTTCAAGGGAAGTTGAATAAGTGCAGGAGTTTCGATTTTTTAAAAAGAATAAGCGGAGTTCAACTGGAATTGAGGTGAAGTACAATTTGTAAAATATCTGGTCCAGCTAGCCATAAAGTAAGATTCTTTTTGAATAAACAAAAAGTGTAACATTGTTTTATATATAATGGTAGGTGGTTGAATATGAATGGGCCTATATAATCAGCGTGTTTTTGTCCAATACGCTTATGTCTTTTGGGTACCTCCAATGTGAACTGTTGAAGCAGTTGATTGTTTGATCTGGTATTGTGAGTTAGTGGTTTTTTATCTAATTTATAATAACTGATGTGTGTATAGGTATGTAGGATTACTGCTTTAAAATAAATTCTCTCAACATCCGGCATGTTAGTTTCTTCAAAAGTAAATTTAGAGGAGTACTGTTTATGTTTATTTAGTATGATTTTAAGCAAAAGTTTTTGAATCTGTAAGAGTGGCAGAATATTTGATTTGTAGGCGCCGCCCCAGCCAATTATACCATATTGTAAAATTGATTGAGCTAGAGCTCTATAAACTTGCAGTAGCAACGATCTTTTGAGTATATGCCTTAGTCGATAGAAGACGTATAGTAAGTTACGAATTTTATTGACGCAGGCATTGATGTGATCTTTCCATCTAATGTTTGTATCAATTATTATTCCAAGATACTTTATATTGCTAACCTTTTGTATTTCATAGCACTCGCATTGTATATTTAGTGGACAGTCAGCGGAATGTAATTTCAATAATTTATCGTCTGTAGGTTGTGTTTTTGAAGTAATAGTAATAGGCAAATAGATAGTTTTAGTTTTATTTAATGTTAGTATGTTATTGTTGAGCCAGGAGAAGATGCGTCTAAGTGATTGATTAGCTTTACCATATACCTTGTCCCAGTCTGAATCTTTGAAAACAAGAGCGGTATCGTCTGCATACGTTATTATTTCACCATCAATATGAGAATTACAAAGATCGTTGATATAAACTATGAATAAAATTGGTCCCAAGACAGTTCCCTGCGGTACTCCATATTTTATTACTCTCCTAGAACTTATAGTTGTGCCAATTTTTACAGCCTGCTCGCGATTTGAAATGTAGCTTCTAAAAAGAGTGAGCACTAAGCCTCGTACGCCCATTCTCTCCAATTTTAGTAAAAGTTTTTCGTGGTCAACTGTATCAAAGGCTTTTGCCAGGTCTAAAAATATTGCAATCATTGTTTCCCAATTACGGCTAAGGATGAATTACCAAGTTCTTTTGTATTAGAAAATTGTAGTATGTATTATTTTATCAATATTATTCTGAGAAAATTCTTGAAATTGAATGATTGAATTCACATTTCATTAGTTTCAGATGAAATTATTCCAGATTTTGTCTTGTGTATTTAAATACACAATGATCTTTCATGGTAGGAATAGATTGCGAATATCATGCTATTGAATTATTACATTTATTCGATGAATGAAGTTTAATTGCGAATATCAAGAGAAAGCTTGCTAATGATGAATGTCCAGGTAATACAATCAGGTGGTCTCAATGTGTCCCCCACGCCCTCCTGTCAATCACTCTGTCAGCGCCGACCTGAGGGCGCTAAGTTTCCTTGCGACATTCACTTTCTAATTAATACATATATATAATATATGCATATATATATATAATATATATATATATATATATATATATATATATATATATATATATATATATATTTGTATATCTTCATCTATATCCATCCATATATATATATATAAATAATATAATATAATATATAAATATATATATATATATATATATATATATATATATATATATATATATATATATATTTGTATGTCTTTATCTATATCCATCCATATATATATATATAAATAATATAATATAATATATAAATATATATATATATATAAATATATATATATATATATATATATATATATATATATATATATATATATATATATATATATATATATATATATATATATATATTCATACAAAAATGTGCCTTTTCTAGCTGTATACGCTTGACAATTGTACTATATGAGCTACATAGGAAACCCCGGTATCTGCGTTGTGAGATGAGCTCAAGTATAGAAATCTAGAATCGAAAATAATTTGTTAGCTCAATCTATATCTACAGACCTCAGATCACGTCAAACGTTCAAAAACCCAATCATGTCCCGGCCTTCTTGTTCATTCATCACTCATTTTAACCGTTCGTTCTCAATCAATTGGTGACACTTGCTGCTATAGGCCTATATTGAATTGGTTTCCCTTAATAGCTCTAGACTGATGTGAACATGCATTTTGAATGCCTTTTCTTCGTTATTTCCCATTCGATTGTTGCAAAAATCTCTGAAAATGTGTATGATAGTTTTCGTCATATTCGGTGACAATTTAAGAGCTTTTGAAAAATTCTTGTTTCTCAAGTATTTTTCTCCGGGATATTCTCACTGGGATTTTTCAAACTTTCCGATTTTTTTTTTCTGAAAAACCGTTGAACCAATTTTTCTGGATAACAATTCCAATCTATTCTGGTATGATATCAATATGTACAAAAAGTTTCGAGTCGATTGTTTTTTTTTCCTGACCTATATGCCGCGCACAGAATTAAAAAAAAAATACATGAAAACGAAGCCCAATTTTTTTCGATTTTATGAAATGAAAATCTTCGCTTCGCTCGTATATTTACACCGTCTTAAAGGTATTGAAAATGGCTATGTTTCTTTTGCATTAGAATTTCGAAATCTTCCACCATTCAAAAGTTATTAAAAAAAAAAGATTTTTCACTAGATCGACTCTCATGGACTCTTAAATCATTGTAATTTCATTGAATTGTAAATTTTAACTCCTTATCAAACCATGTGTGTGACCGCTAGTACAACTGTGCACGATCAGATATTGACAATAGTTCCTCAACATCATAGCAGTAGATGTATTGTTTCCCAGTAAAACCTGTCAACATGCAGAGCTATCATGTATACATGTATAAACGACGTCGGCTCCAGTCAAGGGGCAAGTACTACAAGCACACGGCTTGCCGAGAATACGCGCTTTAATCAGCCGATAACTCGGGAAATGAGAGGCGAACTCGTATTTTAGCATATAATTGCTGGCTATTTGTATTAGAAGTGAATGACGGGTCGACACGGCTGATCGTCGCGAGTACACGACAAACGGAACGGTCGATCGTAGCCGTCAACATCAGAGTGTCTAGGTGTACGGAAATGTGATGTTTCGTTGATATTCGAGCGTAAAATGCATTGATAAGTCATTGAACTGAGCCGCCAGTGATGATGGATGGGAAAAAAACACACCGATTGACTCGTGGAGTTGTGATTAGATGAGCGATAGCGAGGACCTCCATCCTACTCATATGGAGCTTTGTCTGTGTGTGTCTGTGTGTGTGCGTTTTTTGTAAGCACTGCACAGGTCACATAGGGTTCAACCAATCAACATGCAACCTTTTCTGCACACTCAAACTTATCCAACTTGGTACTGTGTAGTTTTGGGGTTGAATTGGTCCGACCAATTTTGAGAAACATCATTTCAAAGTTTCTAAAAACCCCATAAGATTAGGCTGGGCAAGAAAATTTTGAAAAATAAGATCTCTCAAAAAAAAATCTATTTGATTTGTATGTGAACACACAAATGATACACACCATGACAAGTTTGTAAGCAATTCGGAACAGATGTTTTGAAGAAAATAATTTAATAAATGGTTTTTATTCATCAAATAGATCGAAATAATGGCTGAATTATTGTAGCCGAGATTCCCTGCTTTCTAGATTCGATATATGCCTAATGAAGTATATTTTATAGGAGTCAAGGTGTGTAGATTTTTCTATTATACTTCATATATTATATCTCGCTCATCCCACAACACATGTGCTGCGTTTGCCTAGTCTAGTCTAGTAGTTGTGAGGAGGTGTTGGAATCGTGGAGGGTGGCCACTCAGGATGTCAGGGAGTTCGACAGTTTCATCAGTGAAGAGATATATTTTTACTAGGCAAACGCGAAATATGCGTTGTAAGATGAGCGAGATATCTGAATAAGGTATAATAACAGTCCTACATTTGCTATTTTATCGACTCTGGTATCCTACACACTTTGTCCTCCATTTAATTGCTACTTTATCTTCTCTGGTATTCTACACACCTTGACGAATATGGAGAATATTCAATGCTTGGGCAAATATCGAATCTAGGAAGCAGTGAATCTTGGCTCATTTCCATATATTTGATGTATAAAAACAGTTATTTGAATTTGTTTCTTCGAAACGGCTGGTTCGAATTGCTTACAAAATGATGGTTATGTGTATGATTCATGTTTGAACACTGAGAGAAAATTTTATTTTTTCCGGAGAGGTTTCATTTTTTCAAATTTTCTCACCCAGCCTAATCTTATGGGGTTTTTAAAAACTTTGACATGATATTTCTCAAAATCTAATCGATCGATTCATTCCAAAAACTATACAGTTCTAAGTTGTAAAAGTTGGCCCGTACATAAAAAGTTTCATGTTGATCAGTCAAACCCTGCGACCTGTGCAGTGCCCACAAAAAAAAAAAAAAAAAAAACACAGACAAAGCCCTATAAGAGTGGGATGGAGACTTCGCTACGCTCATCTAATAAGATCTATTGGCGTCAGATTAATGAGATGATGGTTTTGTAGGTAATGGGATATACGTTGTCGTTGTCTATATTGTAAGAACCATTCCGGCATTCATTCGCCTCAGACTAGAAAGAGAAACCACTAAAAACCACTGTAAATATGGACGGTGGTCTTTCTTATGGATTCCCAAAAGTAATCTCTTTGCCAAAAGTATTCTCGCCTCTCGGGTTCGATTACCGGCACTGTTGATCATCCTGAGGTGAGGTTTTCCTTGGTTTTCCTCAGACAGGAAGCGACTCTCTTCTTCCCATCATTCCACCAGGATATATAAACATAGGTATTTTGATTGGATAGATTGATTACCCATACACATGGTCTATAAACTACAATAAATTATGATAATGTCTATTGAAGAACTCGATATTTCTTGCCAACAATTGGCCGAATAAAGACTTCGATTAATTAATTATTGAAGTTTTGATAATGGGGCCCATCCATGCGAATAACATATGTGGAAAAAAGTGACAAATATTTGTATGATATGGAAAGTTTTAATTTTGATATGTTGTCTATATTGAGACATGATGAGCATTTTTAATCAGTTTAGCCGCCCTCGGTAGCTCGGCCAGCTAAGGCACCGCTTCAGAAACTGAAGTCACCGCTGGGCGTGGGTTCGAATCCCGCATAAGGCATGGGTTTTCGTGAACGTCCTATCACTAATCATCACTTCATAGTTTCATAATCACCTGCTCATTCGTACCCCCGTATAACCTATCTGTTGGTGGGGTCGTTAAGCAAACAATAATGATAATAATTTAATCAGTTTAGTGACTGTGGTTACCAAGATGTGTAGATTTGTATTATATTCCATGAAAACATTTCGCTCCCGTGCAATGCAGGTGGTGCGTTTTCCTCTCATTTAAATATTGCGCTATTCTTAAGTTATTATTGCATAAAATTGTGTAGAATTTATTTAAACGTCTTTGTCTCAAATGAATGCGGACAAAGACAAATTAAGTGCTATTTACACATGAACTGTATAGCCTTCCACTGAATTATACAAATACAATGTTGCTTTGACACAGCTAAGAGCTATTCTACTCGTCTATACTAATGTTTTATAATTAGTACGATTTGTCCATTCCTCGTTTGACTCATGTTTTCTCTTGTGAATACGAACACTTGGTTCAATTTATTATTCACTTCCAGATGTCCACGTTTTAACTACAAAAATCAGTTGTTCTTTACTTTTACCATAGAAGTATATACTTATTGACTGGATTATCACACATCTTTTTTAAAATTCACTTCACAATAAATGTTTTATACGACTTTTTATTTCTTTGAACAATAGTAATTGAAAGTGTTATAAATCCATCAGTCTTGCCCAGTCGGCTGAAGACACGTGATTTCACTCTCGAAGAGCCAACCATTTCTAATTGCAACCATCCTCTGTTTTATCCGCTCTCTTTTATTGCCCAGCTGTTGGTGAGGTCGTTCCACATTTTATTCGCAATTAGTATAACATACGAATGTCCTTAGTTCCAGATTCACTAATTGATAGTTAGTGAATGAGACAAAAGTTAGCGGATCAACTTGGTACCCTAACTAATAATTGGCGGGTTAGTTTTTAACTACAAGATTCGTAAAAGTATAGCTCTTACTGCAGGGCAATCAACTAATAACTAATTCGAACTATGAAATTGATTATTAAAAAAAACATGAAACAAGAACTATAATTGATCTGAAAAAAATCATCAGCTTGTCCTTACAAAAAATGAAAATGATGAAAATTTGCAATATACCATAGCTTGTTCCAGTCTTTGACACTCTTGTTTGCAAACTAATTTCCCAACGTCTTTCCCGGCTTCTCTTGTTATTATTTGGGACACATGATCGATCTCCTCTTGCTTGATATTGGGGATATAGCAGCCTTCTTCAGTCTTCCATGCCCATGCCTAAGCCCATGCTCATGCCCATGCCCATGCCATGCCCAAGCCCATGCCCATGCCCAAGCTCATGCACATGCCATGCCCAAGCCCATGCCCAAGCCATGCCCAAGCTCAAGCCCATGCCCTGAATATACTCTAAACATATTTCTCATCCTCAAGTTTTTCGTACTTCCTTCTTCTTCATCCCATCCCAGCCCATCAATAACTCCAGTGACACCCACTGGCTCTCACTGTTCATCTTCATACTCAGTTATGAGTTCTGCAACTCTTTTCAGGAGCTCTAATATTAATTAATACTGTTCAAGTCGGGGGATTTTCCTGCTTTTATTTTTCTATCAACATCGAAAACTTACTTTAAAGTCATTGTTTGTGTTGAAAGTTGAATATTGTGGTTATATGTTTAGGGATTAATATGACGAGGGGTTGAAAACTCCTGGTGTATACACTTGTAATGAAATCTTCCTGAATCCCTTGAAATCTAACAGCTGTTAACCCCTCGGATAATGAACAAATCCAACATTCGATGTTAGGGATTCACATTTATTTTACATTTATTCACATTGATTTACATTTACATTCACATTTATTAAATTTCACATATTAACATTTAGGTTAGGAAATAAGTCTCCAATCTAATATTTGTCTTCACGTTCTGTGATGTCAAAGATTAGGGAATTTTTTAATTTCAAGAATTACCCCCCCCCCCCCCCTCCCAAAAAAATAATAATGAAAAAAAATAATAAGTTCGGTTTTTCTTTTTTTTCAGTACATAGGCCTATAACCTACATTTTCGTATTTGGAAATACGCATATCACATTAAAATAAGCTTGTTTAAATATTTTAAAATTGACAAAAAAAAACTACTCCAACTCTGTAACAAAGCATCTGTTTTGTGACCAGCTATCTGAAATGACACGACCTTATGTACTAGCATTGGTGGGTCGAAACACCTCACCGTCAACACTAACAAATAGAGAAGACGGTCGATCGGGAATATCCTATTACCAGTAGTTTCCTGATTCATGGCGACCTAAATACCCGTGTATTTTTCTGTGTTGATCTGTGCGTGGGTCCAACGACCGATCAGCTGATAGCTCAAGCCTTGCAACAGAGAAAACGCTATAGAACAGACAAAAAGCGTGTGCTTTAGATATAATTTTTATATATTGGGTTCAACGACGCACTCTACTGATGACTACGATCTATTGGCGTCTGTGAATGATATATGAGATGGTGGGATGATGAGATGAAAGGTTATTTTATCAGGTGTCTTTGGATAGTGGGAAGGAGTCGGTCGTGGCCTGCAGTTAAGGAACCATCCCAGTATTGACCTGAAGGTTGACCTGTAGGTTTCTGTTTTAATACATTTATCATTATTAGTCTCGACTTACATTCAATCAGTCTCAATTTACATTGCCAATACTGATGTATTTCTGTGTATTGTTGTACTGATAAGACATAAGACTCCAACATGATATATATATATTTTTTTTTTTTTTCTTCGGCATTCACATCATTCATTATTCATATTACTGACATCATGATATTGTTATATTTTGTTCATGTAATCATCATCATGTCACCCTCTATATAATATAATGCAATCATATTAATTATTTTTCGATGCATCAGAAGTCATCTCTCTTGTTTAGTTGTTATTATTATGTTCATTTTTCACATTAACAATATTATTATTCATTCATAATGTACACAATTATGCCAATTTTATTTTTCAGTAGTGTTTTGTTCCTAATATAATGTATTCATATTTACTATTTCTCGATGCACCAGTTAAGTTATTTCAAGACTCTTGTTCAGGTGCTATTATTATGTTCATTTTTCACTTTCACAATATTATTATTCATTCATAATGCAAAGAAGTATGTCAATTTTATTTTTCAGTGGTGTTTTGTTCCTTGTAATTTTTTTTGTGATAGTATATTCTCAGGTATTTCTCTTCTTTTTTTTAAAAATATTGTTCAATCTAAAAATTAGATCTCTTACTTATGCTTTCATAGTTGCCACTCAATTCATCATCATATTTACATTTTCTTGATCACCTTCTTCATAAATTCTTCATAAATTCAACATAAAAATTAAAAAAATATACATATTATAATATTCTTTGTTTCTCCCACAGTCAAGTCTTCTTTGAAGACTTTGTGGATTTTTTGACTGCCATGTGTATTTTTGTATGTGAAAAAAAAAGATTAATAAAAAAAAAAAAAAAAAAAAAGAACAGAGGGAAACCACGAAAAACCCCTGTCAGCAGGATGGTCGACCATGGCGGGAATCGAACCCCGGTCTCCTGAATGACAGTTCAGTGTTGTAACCACTCGACCACTTGTCTCAGTCTTTAGATATTGTTTTGATTTTTTTTATATAGGGTTTTAACGACGTACTATAATGATAACTATGAACTATCGGCGTCGTATGAATGATTAATGAGATGGTGGGATAATGAGATGAAGGTTTCTTAGGTATTGGGAAGGATAGTGGGAAGGGAGCGGTCGTAGCCTATATTGTAGGAACCATCCCGGCATTAGCCTATAGGCTACAAAGGGAAACCACGAAAAACCCTGTAAAGATGGACGGTGGCGGGGATCGAACCAAGTCCGACATGCCTCCCGGATCACATGAAGCGAGTGCGTTAACCACTCAGCTACACGTGCCGGTAGATATTGTTTTGTTGGATGAGCGAAGCGAAGACTCAATGTCACCATACCCGAAAAAAAAGTACTTATCTTTTTTTCGCGCTCCACAGGTCAGACGAAAATTCAAAATCAGTTGAAACTTGGCACACTCAAGTATCCTTATCCAATTCGATTCTGTATAGTTTTGTGGCGTGATCGGTTCAAGCACTCATGAGAAAACTTATTTCAAAGTTTTCAAAAATCCCATAAAAATAACCCGGAGAAAAAAATTCATGAAAAATATTTCATCTGAGAGCATTCAAATTTCCAGGAAATTTCAATCTGATAATGATACACATTGTACCAAACTTTCATTTAAATCGGATCAGCCGTTTTGATGTAAACGAATATATAATGTAACTTTTGTGAATCATTCAAAGCTATTAAGATACCTATTAAATTCAAGCTACAGGTGACACCACTTAATTGTGAACGATTAAAACAAAGCCTTTTTTATTATCATAGAAATTAATAATGAAAAATAAGATGACAGTGATGTAATTGTTCGGATCTCAAGGTGCATATATATATATATATATATATATATATATATATATATATATATATATATATATATATATATATATATATATATATATATATATAATAACCAATCCAAAGATAAGTTGATATGTTCCAGCTCATCCATCAACGCGGCAACACATAACGCGTTTGCCTAGTTTATACAAAATGAATAATTGGATGAGCGAAGCGAAGACTCAATTTCACCATACCCGAAAAACGTACTTTTTTTTCGCGCTCCACAGGTCAGACAAAAATTCAAAATCAGTTGAAACTTGGCACACACAAGTATCCTTATCTAATTCGATACTGTATAGTTTTTAGGCGCAATCGGTTATACTACTTTTGAGAAAACTCATTTCAAAGTTTTCAAAAATCCCATAAGAATAAGCCAGAGAAAAAAATTCAGGAAAAATATTTCATCCGAGAGAATTCAAATTCTCAGGAAATTTCAATCTGATAATGATACACATTGTACCAAACTTTCATTTAAATCGGATCAGCCGTTTTGATGTAAACAAATATATAATGTAACTTTTGTGAATCATTCAAAGCTATTAAGATACCTATTAAATTCAAGCTACAGGTGACACCACTTAATTGTGAACGATTAAAACAAAGCCTTTTTTATTATCATAGAAATTAATAATGAAAAATAAGATGACAGTGATGTAATTGTTTGGATCTCAAGGTGCATATAAATATATATATATATATATATATATATATATATATATATATATATATATATATATATATATATATATATATATATATATATATATATATAATAACCAATCCAAAGATAAGTTGATATGTTCCAGCTCATCCATCAACGCGGCAACACATAACGCGTTTGCCTAGTTTATACAAAATGAATAATTGGATGAGCGAAGCGAAGACTCAATTTCACCATACCCGAAAAACGTACTTTTTTTTCGCGCTCCACAGGTCAGACAAAAATTCAAAATCAGTTGAAACTTGGCACACACAAGTATCCTTATCTAATTCGATACTGTATAGTTTTTAGGCGCAATCGGTTATACTACTTTTGAGAAAACTCATTTCAAAGTTTTCAAAAATCCCATAAGAATAAGCCAGAGAAAAAAATTCAGGAAAAATATTTCATCCGAGAGAATTCAAATTCTCAGGGAATTTTAATCTGATAATGATTCACATCATTCCGAACTTCCACTCAAATCGGATCAGCCGTTTCGATGTAAAAAAATATATAATGTAATTTTTATAAATCATTCAAAGCTATTAAACCTATTAAATCCAAGCTACAGGTGACATCACTAAATTGTGAACGATTAAAACAAAGCCTTCTTTATTATCATATAAATTAATAATGGAAAATAAGATGGCAGTGATGTAATGGTTTGGATCTCAAGGTGTATATATATATATAATAACCAATCTAAAGATAAGTTGGTATGTTCAGCTCATCCATCAACCTCGGCAACACATAACGCGTCTGCCTAGTACAATGATTGAGACAACCTCGGACAGCTGAGGCACCGCTTCAGAAACTGAAGTTACTCGTTGAGCGTGGGTGCGAGTCCCGCATAAGTCATGTGCTTTTCTAAACGACCTTTCACTTATCATCACATCATATATATAGTTTCATAATCACCTGCTCATTCGTACCCCAGTAGAGTATAAGTAGGGTATAGGGTATAGTAGTACCCTATAACCTAGTTGTTGGTGGGGTCGTTGAATAAACAATAATCATCATCATCGTAACTGAGACGAGTGGCTAAGTGGTTAATACACTGAACCATCATTCAGGAGACCGGGGTTCGATTCCCGCCGTGGACGACCATTCTGACAGGGTTTTTTCGTTGTTTTCCTCTGTCGTTCAGGTCAATACTGGGATGGTTCCTCAACAATTCTCGAACAACTCCTTTCCACTACCCACAAACATATAATAGAATATAACCTTCGTCATCTAATATAGGCCTATAGCCTATCATTCACCGACGCCAATAGATCGTAGTCATCAGTACAGTACGTCGCTGAAACCCAATATAAATAAAAAAATACAAATAATATAGTCAAGAGATAGGTTGATGATATAGAAGCCAAATTAGTTTCGAAAAATCAACAGTGCAGGGCTATAATATGATCTCTTATAAATATAGATAGATTTAATATCCGACAGCAAAAGTGGCAGACGTTGTCAGTGGTAAACAATGGAACTTCAAAATAACAACAGAACGCGCTTCTGAATCCCAATGTGGCCGATAAATGTTTGTAAAAAAACTGTCAACGAAGTAATATTTGTTAGACGAGCTTTAGCGAGGATTCAATTTGACATACTGAAAAAAATTGGTGTTCGTTTTTATGTTTTTTTTTAAGTTTTTTTGGCGATTCTCCACAGGTCAAACGGCTACAGCTATCAACTTCAAACTTTTTTTCATTATACTTCCTCATCTAGCTTAGATCTGTATAGTTTTGTGGTATTATCGGGTGGTAACTTTTATCTTTATGAATTTTAGAAATTTCATAAATACTCATTAGAATAACACGGCGAAAAAAATATTGATTTATTTTCAAAAAAATTGAAATTTTGTGTGAAGTTGAATAACATCTTGATAACCATTCCTGGAAATTCTCAGCTTGATCGGGTCAGCCATTTTGAAGAAAAAACATGAAATGTGCTAAATTGGTACCACTCGAGGCAGTTTTCACCCATTTATAACTTGAGTCACCCAATTGGCGAATGTAGGCAAATCTAGGCAAAAGTTTGGCAGAAAAATCGACATACCATTACTATCCGCTCGTCTAACAACGCATATATAGCGTTTTCCCAGTATTTGTAATTTGATTAATGTCATTGTTGAGTTAGGCGCGCTTTATTTTGTTATCACATGTTCACCTGTTTACCGCTGACAGCGCATCTACAGCTTTTTTTGTCGAATGGCAATGACTGATAAGGATTTTTTTTCGATTAGATCTGCCAGTTTCAATCAACCTTGCTCATTTCCGAGTCGGTAAAACAGTTGTACTTGCTGTGGAGATCTACTACTTTACCGACTAATCTGCTATACGATGTCTAATCGCTATGCTTAGAAGCTAATGGTTTACAAGTATCAAGATTATTAAAATAGATGAAGCCTGGAAATAGTGATTATGGAATATGGAATATGGTATAGTGTTTAGGCGAAATGGATAAAATGGATGGCGAAATTGATGCCATTTCCGTGTCACTGATCACAATGAGAAAATGTGGTATAGTGATATGGTATAAGAAATAAGAAATGTAATAAATCTATTTCTTATGAATATTCCTTATGACAGCAAAATTCTGTCCAATCAGATAACGTTTCAAATGACTACCGTTTATGGTGAACGTAAATTTATGAAATGGTAATTTACTATTAGTTCATAATAAAATATAAAATACAGTATAGAATACATTATAAATGTATTATTATTCATCATTTACAGTTTTATTATAATACTGTATTTTAGTATTTACTAATTCAAATTCATGAAATAAACTACTGGCGAACCTAGAGTTGAAATAAACGGCTATTGTGGCCCACCTATGTCACTATAACACTATACCATATTCCATATCCCATATTCCATAATCACTATTTCAATTGTGAACCAGGCTTTAGCAGATGGATTTGAAATTGGAATAACCTGCCACTAGGTTGTATCGATGAGCGTGCAGGGGGCGTTTATTTTCTGGGCGAACTATGTGACGTCAGAAGGTGTACGTGAACGACGCAAACGGCACACACAGTTGAGATAAATATCCAATTCCAGGAATTAGCCAATTAGACGAGCTTTAGCGAGGATTCAATTTGACATACTGAAAAAAATTGGCGTTCGTTTTTATGTTTTTATGTTGTTTTTTTATGTTTTTTTGTCGGTTCTTCACAGGTCAAACGGCTACAGCAATCAACTTCAAACTTTTTTTCGTCATGGTTTCTCATCTAACTCAGATCTGTATGGTTTTGTGGCATTATCGGGTGATAACTTTTTTTAAAATGAATTTTAGAAATTTCAAAAATACCCATTAGAATAACACGTCGGAAAAAAAGGAAATATTTTTATTTTACAAAAAATGAAATTTCGCGTGAAGTTGAGTTACATTCTGATACACATTTCTGAAAACTTTCAGCTCGATCGGGTGAGCCATTTCGAAGAAAAACCATGAAATGTGCAAAATTGGTACCACTCGAAGCAGTTTTTACCCATTTCTAACTCGAATGTCACCCAATTGGCGAATGTAGGATAAGTTTGGCAAAAATGTCGACATACTATTACTATCGGCTCGTCTAACAACGCATATATGGCGTTTTCCTAGTATACTTCCATTACATTTTCTCCAGAATGCATCAATTTGTAGACAAAAACAAAACATACCATTATGTTTAAATTATGAATACTAGGAAAACGCCATATATGCCTTGTTAAACGAGCGGATAGTAATAGTATGTCGATTTGTCTGCCAAACTTTTGCCAACATTTGCCAATTGGGTGACATTTAAGTCATAAATGGGTAAAAACTGCTTTGAGTGGTACCAATTTAGCACATTTTATGTTTTTTCTTCAAAATGGCCGACCTGATCAAGCTGAGAATTTCCAGAAATGTGTATCGTAATGTAATCCAAATTCACACAAAATTTCATTTTTTTAGAAAATAAAAATATTTTACGTTTTTTCCACCGTGTAATTCTAATAGGTATTTTTGAAATTTCTAAAATTCATAAAAAAAAGTTAACATCCGATATTGCCACAAAACTATACAGATCCAAGTTAGATGAGGAACCATAATGAAAAAAAGTTTGAAGTTGATAGCTGTAGCCGTTTGACCTGTGGAGAACCGACAAAAAACTTAAAAAAAAAACATGAACGAAAACCAATTTTTTTCAGTTTTTCAAATTGAATCCTCGCCAAAGCTCGTCTAATTATTTCATAAGGTACTTCTCTGAATGGTGTGAAGCAGTTTCACAGCAATGTGTTCAAAAGGAAAGTCAAAGCCTTCGTTTATATGTTATGTTGACACTGTGTGCGGGTAGCATGGTCTGACAGCCCGCCATCAACTGACTTACTGAGACACGTGGCCAAGTGGTTAATACACTGAACCGTCATTCAGGTGACCGGGGTTCGATTTCCGCCATGGTCGACCATCCTGACAGGGGTTTTTCGTAGTTTCCCTCTGTCGTTCAGGTTGATACTACGATGGTTCCTTAACAACAGGCCACGACCGACTCCTTCCCACTATCCAAAAACACCTGTATGAAATAACCCATCATCCCAACATCCCATATATCATTCACCGCGACGCCAATAGATCGTAGTCATCAGTACATTGCGTCGTTAAACCCAATATAAGATTGAAAAAAACAGCTGACGTCACGCAGACTCGGAACACCCGAACATTCTGATTGAGATTACTGTCTCACTAATATATTAAACCTATACCTTGGGTTTGCACTGACAACAGGAATGTAATGTTTGTCGATTATTTATTTGAATGGTGTTTAAAATATTACCATGCTTTATTATTATTGACACTCTTGATTAAACTCACTAAATTGATCAACACCTTCACCGAGCATTGGCGGCTCGACACATCCGAGCGTCAATGCTATGGGATATGGGGGACGGTCGATCGCCACAGTCGCGCGAATTACAGTTGTTGTTGTTGTTGTTTTATGGGGTGTTAAATGTTTGGAGGTTGGTACGAGTGTTGAGAGTAATGACAAACTCAAATATCAGCCAAAATAATAACCTGTGACATCATAGGCCAGAATAGCTTGACAAAAACAAGACTGAGTGAAAGATTGAAGGTTGTTGGCGAGGTAATAAAAACTAAAACAAATAAAAATAATATTCCTTTGGCGAAGTGTAATTTTTTTTGTAATTGGGCTCACTTATTTATTTAATGTTCCAATATATTTTATGAATGGAAATTGAATTTTTCTCACTTATATGTTCTCTTTTAACATATAATGGTACTGAAAGTATTTTCAAATTACGATTTTTTGTAAAATTATATTGAAATTTGTGATAATGAATAACAATAAAAAACAAATAACGAATGAAAATAATATTCCTTTGGCGAAGTGTCATTTTTTTGTAATTCGGCTCACTAACTTGATGTTCCAATATATTTTATAAATGTAAATTGAATTTTTCTCACTTATATGTTCTTTTTTATAACATATAATGGTACTGGAGGTATTCACAGATTACGAATTCTTCTAAAATAAATCGAAATTTGTGTTCTTCTAAATAATGAATAACAGTAAAAAACAAATAACAAATAAGAATAATATTCCTTTGGCGAGTGTCATTTTTTGAAATTAGCCTCACTATGATTAAATGTTCCAATATATTTTATAAATGGAAATTACCATTCTCTCACATAGGCCTATATGTTCTCTTTGATAATGAGTAATGTTTCATAAATAAACGAGACAAATGCAGCGTTTTTCTCAAACATCATTCATTGCTTCAATCGTGATCAACCACTAATCGATTACTATTTAATTTTGATATTTTATACAAAGTTTAATCTCAGTTAATATTCTTTATGAAATTCGAAATTTCCCTCCACGCGATAAACAGTTAACTACGCAACGTCAACACTCAGTTAGCCGTATTCTAGGTTTTTTTCCAACTATTCTTAATTTTGAATTGAATCACATCGATTTATTTTAGCCTCTAATTATTATTACGTATAATTTTTTTAGTAACATCGATAACTTGATACAAAGCCACTGTTTCCCAATAAAGGCAAGGGATGAAAGTTGAGGATCGTGTGAACAGAGCACCACAAGGGCGATCTTACCAGCGCAGGGTTGGATGTAATATAGCTCATTCAACACATTGTACTAATTATAATGATGAGTTGAAAAATGAAGAGCAATTCAAGAGTTGTGTGAGGAAAAAAGATTTCCATCTTCTTTCATGAAAATATCTTCTTCTTCAATTTTTCTTTCTCCATGTTATTTCCCTTCTTTATTTCTTTTTTCTAATCATTCTTACAATTGATTCAAGATTTTAAATTATGTTTCAAGCCATCGTGTTGGTAACTGACGGTGTTCGATTTGTTTTGTTCTAGCCATGGTTGGCGCGCTGGCTATCGGCATGACGTTCTTCATGTCGCCAATCGCTGGCATCTTGACGGACAAGATCGGCATCCGACTGACGACCTGCATTGGAGGCGTTATGGCAACCAGCGGGATGCTGCTCTCTTCTCTCGTGGTCCATTCGGTAACTAATCAACATCTTGAACCAAACCAATCAAGACGCTGCTTGCCGTTCTCGATAGAACGAGCCGCCCCGTGGCTCAGTCAACGATCGCACGGCACTGCATCAGGAACTGAAGTCAGTTTGGGCGTGGGTTCGAGTCCCGCATAAGACATGGGTTTTTGTATCTTCCTTTGAGCTATCATCACTTCGAATCATTGTTTCATCAAAATCTGCTCATTCGTATCCCCAGCTACGTATCCCTAGCTGTTGGTGGACTCGTTAAGCAGCATTGAAAAAGAAAACAACATAAAAGAACGTGAAATTTTCAAAACCATGTACTAAGATGTATGGATCAGTTGGTAGCATGCTGAACTATCATTCAGGAGACAGAAGTTTGATTTCCGCCATGATCGTCAATCTTGACAGAGATTTTATGTGGTTTTCCTCAATTGTTCACGTAAATAGTGGGATGGTTCCCAAAGGGCAAGCCTTGACTGCTCCATTCACATCCTGAAAGCTGATTAAATAAACTCTCACCTCATCATTTCACCATCTCATTCATCATTCACTGATTCTAGGTATCTTCATAATCAGTTCTGGCTTGGCGGGTGATGAGTGGTGGTCGGCCGGGAGAATTTCCGACGACCGGACTTTTTCGATTCAAAATTTTTTTTCCCGTACCTACAGTGCCGATGTGAATAAATACAATGAAATTGTCGAAAGTATTCCATTTTCCCTGTTTTATATACATTTTAATTCCATATAACTTATGGTCAAGTTACCCAACGGTAGTGGTATCACGGCAATGTCAATTTATTTGCCAAACACTTTGATAGTTGCTTGGTTTTTCTCTTAGAAAGAGCTCTCTCTATTTAAAAAATATCCATCAAAAATGATTTGATAAAGACCTATGATGAAGGTACAAACAAATGAAGTCTGTATGTACATATAACATAGCGTTTCCTGCTTCAAATCATGTCACCCACAAGACTAGTTTTTCTAGTATACTTGCTTTCACAAAAGAGGTTGACAAATATCACTGTTGTATGTGAACAGCTGTGTTAATGTTGCCTAACAACTTGGAAGCTAGGTTAAGTGAAACTGTGATATTTTGAAGGGATTATGAATTTTCATAACTGGATTTATAAACAGGGCCTCACAGCCTTCTAGCACCCAAGATCAACGGAATTAGATTCCGTGTAATTTAAATCAGTACTGTTTAAAAAGTCGATCTGCTTATCAACAGGGTTAAAGGAAAAACACCGAGATATATCACTTGCATCATCTTTCATCTAACACTCTGACAGTGTGTTGATATTTTAGAATATAATTAAGATAATAATGTTGTATAACTACTAACATATTATGAGTGAATATAATCACTGCTACGCACAATAATATGAACCTATCATGCTGAATAGCATTGACAACATAGGACTTTCGAAGGCAGGTACTAACATCCCTCTCTACTTCAAACATTGCCGCTAGATGGCTCTTTCATTTTCAGAAAAGTCTATTGGAAATAGAAATACATATTTCGAAAGATATTTCCCTAGAATGTGTGCGCTTTCTACAACTATTGATTGGTGGACAACCTTCTTCTTCCGTGGATTTAAATAAAGCGACAAATCCGTGGCCAAGAATATTAACATTGTTTGTAAGACAGAAAGACGTTCTAGTTTGTTTGACTGAGCGTCAGCGACCTGGTGCTTGAGTAGTGAGTCATCCGAGTCTGAAACACATGTGCCCTGCAGGTCAAAGCCGCGCAGAATACGGCAAGGACACAATCTAGTTTGGAACTTTATATTTGTTATTGCTATTATTTTAACCTTTTCACCTTCATCTTGGACTACTGCGACAACATTTTTGATGCTAATTGAGATTGAATTTAATGCATCATCAATAAAATAGGTCATTTTCATACAAAATTTAGTAACTTTCGTTCATTAATGTTTTAAAATTGAATGATCCAAGGGTTGAAAAAGGTTGGTCGTCTAGTCTACTTGTGTACGTGCTCATGTAAATGGAGATTAATGGTTTCTCTTAAACCGCTTTCAACTAAAATACTTAATATAAATTTCAAGTTGAAAAAATTCAATTATTGATATTTAAAAATAATAATGTTGCCAATTCACAATCAGGGGTTCATTTTATTCCCGTCATTATTAATTCAGTGCGCAACATAAAAAAGCGTGTCTCATTAAGGTCCTTTACCCCGATGTGAGTCTGGTTTGAAACCCGTTATGCGCTAGCCATCTGGTCCGGTAGTCATCGCACCGAACCAACAGGCAATCTCATTTCAGTTGATATTCCTAGCCTTTGACCCTGATCGGGTCAAGTTCAACTGGTCCACTCGTAGGACCAGTGGTGTAGCGTTTAGCTGTCAAGTTGTCTAGCTGTAGCTATCTTCCGTCTCGGTGATCGAGGAGCTGTTTGACATGGTCGACGGCTACAAGAAACACAAATATCCATAGAGTTTTGAAACACTACTCGTAATTCTTTTTTCAAATTCGAAGATACATTGACCTGATAGTAATTGAGAAATAATAGTTTTTAAATGTAGTTTCTACATTTTTCTCTCTTCTATGTCAAGTGGGGAAACCAATGAATTCACACGTAGATTGAAGGTTTTGTGCAAAATTTATCACCAATTCTGAGGAAACTTGGTTTATTTTAAAGAACATTGCACTGAAAACAATGAAATCTGTTGATTAAATTTTAAAATTTGTACTTGATTGAATGATTACTCCATTTTAGCGTGGTATCAATATTGAAACCGTTTTGCGATGTACTTTTATACTTATGAACGTACATCCAAGTGCAGGACCTACTGATAAATGTCGGCCAGTCCGCCACTGCGTCGTGACTAACATCTCCGCTGCTCGTATTGTTGATGACAGAACGCCGCTTGTGAAACTTAACGCTGCCCCATTTCAGAGACTTTTCTAATGTCAATGTCATTATATATCTCACTTGGTCTACTTTCTTACAACAATTAATAATTATTTATTGAAATTTTTATTACTTGGACCAATGCGTTAATATTGAACAGTTCAAAGCGTACGTAGTGTAATTGGTCTGCCCTACTTTTGATTAGAATTATTCAACTAATTATAGAAAATGGCTTTATTCATTGTTGACTTTGAATAAGAACTGGATAGATGTGATTTAGAATCAATGAAATAATTGGATCATTCAGTATGCCTGGTTATATTTTTGATTATAGAATGTCTCTTATTTTTTATAATATCTATAATAATGATATTTTTGGAAGAGAGAGAAGATAAGATCCGTAAGAAGATCTACGTTTCTTTTCACAACACAAATAATCAAGATGTTAAATTATCCCTGAACATAGTTAACTATTCACAGTTTCTTGAATGAGTGACATCTGACTTCCGAGCGGTGGCAAGTTTGTTTGTGTGGTGCCGCGTAGGAACGATCCTACCTTGTCACACTTGGCGTTATATGGGACACAAGGGATTTGTCCCATATAACCCAGCTGTTGGAGTAAAGGGGGAAGGGGGGTGGGGGGGGGTCATCAAATACCATTTAATCAACTTGTGTGAAGTTTTTCATCATTATTATCATTTTTTGAAATTAGGCCCTAATATTATTTTCAGATTGTAGTTAGAGAAGTTCTCTTTTATTCGATAGATAGTGATACTATGTTTTATACTATGTTTATACCATGTTTTACTGAAATACAACCTATCTTGACTTGTTCTCAACAATGTATTTTGTCATTTTTGTCATTTTTTTATATTGGGTTTTAACGACGCAACTATACTGATGTCTACGATCTATTGGCGTCTGTGAATGATGAATGAGATGATGGGATGATGAGGTAAAAGGTTATTTTATTAGGTGTTTTTGATGGTTTGAAGGAGTCGGTCGTGGCCTGTTGTTAAGGAATCATCCCAGTATTGACCTGAACGACAGAAGGAAACCACGAAAAACCCCTGTCAGGATGGTCGACCATGGCGGGAATCGAATCCCGGTCTCCCGAATGACGGTTCAGTGTGGCACCACTCGGCCACGCGTCTCGGTGTATTTTGTTATATATGAATAAAAGAAGTATTATTATTTTATTGTTATACCATGTATACACTTGCGGTCATATAAAATGCTTCTTCTGAAATTTGCATTCAATTGAATTTTCAAATTTCAATTCAATTCAATTTGTATGAAGTCTACGCAAATTTCACTTCTATTTTTTTCATTGACATTGCGTATTTGACATTGCATCTTGTCTCGTATGTACATCGCCGTGTAGTTTCAGTGTGCCTATATCATCAGTATATGTTTTTCACAATGGACTTTATTGTGTCTCGAACAATCACTTCATTTGACCGTGAGTGTCCATGAGAGTCAATTTAGCGAAATATCAGCTTTTCGATGATAACTTCCGAATGGTTTGAGCCATCGACATTCTGATATCGGGATAAACAAATACTTTCAATAGGCTTATCTGAATGAAAAAAAAACTATATAACTCCTGTCGCATAACTGTCAGGCGTATTGGCCTATGGCTGAAAAATGTTTTTTTTACTTTAAACGCTTGGCAATTATGCGATATGCGTCAAATAGTTATAACTTATACCACCTTGAAAGGTATTGCAGATATCTGAGTTTCTTATTTATCAGAATTTTGATATCTCATACCGTTCAAAAGTTACCACAAAAAACCCTGATATTCCGCTAAATTGACTCCCATGGACTGTATGAAGCATATCCTAATAATTTCTTATTTTCACTCCCATTCTAACGAGGGGCGGCAGAGCCAGGGGGTCATCTGTCCCTCCCCCAATAATCATGTGATAAGCCTAACTATAATAAAGAACTAAAACAAACGTGGCAACTTGATCAATCTTGACCCCTCAATATTGTTAGGGTTCCGTTGCCCATGATTCTAGCGTGTGTTATGTTCGTGTATTATGAACACACTTTAAATAATTAAAAATTTGTTGTGGGAATATCTCATTCGACTTTTTCATAATTCTATTGATATCATCCAATTGAAGTGTGATTCAGTTGAATAAATTAATAAAAAATAATAAATATAGTACGTATACATATTGATATATTCATTATATTCCATCAATTTGTATTGAGGGGCCAGTGCTTATAGTTATGCCTATCACACGATTATTGGGTTCACCGCCCATGCTATATGTGATTGCAAGAGTAAAATATAAAGCATGTCCTAATAATGTCTTATTCATACTAACATTCTAATATGTGTTATGTTCCCAGGTGGAAGGCCTGTACATAACGTACGGGCTATTGTTTGGCGTCGGAGCATCGCTTGTGTACACTCCGTCTCTAGTCATCCTCGGACATTACTTCAAGAAACACCTGGGAACTGTCAACGGGTTCGTCACGTCGGGGAGCTCCGTGTTCACCATCATCCTGCCCTTCCTCCTGGACACGCTCATCAAACAAACAAGTGAGTCTTCGTGCAATCGCTTCTTCCTTTATTCCGTCATTTATTTATTAGATGAGCGAAGCAAAGATTTCCATTCTACATACCAAAATTTTTCATTTTTTTTACTTTGTAATTTTGTATGCGGCATACAGGTCAGGAAAAAATACCAGTCTACTTGAAACTTCTTCTGTATATATACAGAAGAAGAATGGTCCCACCAGAATGAGTTGGGATTGCTTAAAAAAAAAAATTGGAGGAACGTTTTTTCCGAAAGAAAGTCGGAAAGTTTGAAAATTGCAATGAGAATAACCCAGAGGGAGAATACTTGGACATCAACACTTTTCAAAAGCTCTAGAACTTCACTGAATATGAATGAAAATATACACATTTTCAGTGATTTTCACAACAATCGGATGAGAAATAACAAAAAAATTGCATTTATAATGCTTTTTTTCTACATCAATCAAAGCTATCAAGAAACCTCTTGAGAAAACTCAACAAGTATCACCAATTAATTGAATGTTTGAAGTAATCCAAGGTTTGTATATGTAGTTTGAGCTGACAGAATATTTCCCTTCTAGATTCCTGTACTTCTAAGCTCATCTCACAATGTTCATCCCATGTTTTTCTAGTTTTACAAGTACTGTACAAATCTCGAGTGGTGGCTCTTTTTATATTAGATCATTCCTATCTCCGCCCGCACCCCCCCCCTCGTATCTGCCACTGATATTAGGATGACATAAATTATGAAATACAACGTAATGATGATGCCAAAAGAAACCTAATGATATTAGTGTGTATAGGAAAATAGCCTGAGGCTGAGTATAAGAATAGGGTAAGAGGGAAAGAAAGAACAGCAGCTTACCAAGATGTATGAGTAGAGAAAGACCTACTCATAGTGGAGAGTTCGTTAATAGAACACATAGAGATGAAATGAACAAACGAGATTCTAACGTTTCGGCTCATAGTCAATAGACTAATATCTAAAATAGACTCTCTACTCTACCGTAACCAAGGCAATAGTCGAAACGTCAGAATCTCGTTTGTACATTTCATTTCATTTCTGTGTTCTATCAACGAGCTCTTCATAATGAGTAGGCCTTAGAAATCTTGGTAAGCTGCTGTTCTTTCTTTCCCTTTCACCCAATTCATGTAATGATATTAGTGAATGATATGAAGAATATGAATAACGTATGAATAACGTATGAATAACAAAAATATATGTCAACTCATACTAAACCATTTATGACAATACTGGTGTAATATTACTTGAATACAATTTTCCAAAGATGGTAAAATGAAATAAAATATCACTGAAACGCTGTGTGTTTGTTTACGTCATGATAAATCGGTGACGTTCCTTCAGGTCTGGAAACAATGTTACGCTGCCTTGGAGTATTGTTCACATTAAGTCTCGGAGCTGCATTCCTGTTCAAGCCTGTCCTGGAGCCGCCAGTGGTTCCACAGGCCCGGAATAAAGCCGGATTACGGACGACAATGAGGGGACTCATTAACGTCGACATCTGGAAGAAGAAGAAGTACATCGTGTGGGCCATCGCGGTTCCGGTATCTCTCACGGGATACTTCGTTCCGTACGTTCACATGGTGAGAACAACGGGGTAGTATTTTATGGCGACACCACCAAGTACAGTGTCACTTGTATTTTTGTTTCTGAAGGGATCAGGAATTAAAAACCATCCCAGGAAAAACAAATCATCCAGGAAAAATTAACTTGGACTATAGGAGGGTAAGGAGGGACAAAATAAATTTAAAAGCAGGAAAACGATGCATCAGAGAACGATGCATTGAGGTTTCACTTATTAATAGTATATTAATCGCAAAACATAATGTTAATTATTTTCAAGCGCCATATTTTAAAGTTTTTCTGTATATTATGGATGCCACCGAATTTTGATCATCAGACAACGAGCACTAGTCAATCTGCATCAGGTAATAGTCGATTAATTAATGATACTTTTGATTGTGTATCCATCAGTGTTGGGCAATGAATTTTTTAAATGAACGCGTTCGTTTTTTTTAGAACTTTTTGATGAACGCGTTACTTTCATGCACCAGTAACGTGAACTTTATAAACGTTCGATTTTTCCGCGATCTTTTAAGGTGTCGAACGTTCGTTTGAAAGTTCATATTTTTTTGGTTGGTACTTGCACATGATAGTATACAAGATTGCACTTCATTTGTTTCCGGGCCGAGTGCCGATCTATTGGCCGATGTGGTGATTCCCGGCTCGGAAACGTTTTGTCACATGCACCGAAACCTGCCTTAGCTTGCTTTGTGTCTTACAAGTTACATTGTATAGATAATAGATCGTGCCTGTCGTGTTCTTGAAGTCGCTGCAGTTTACGTATTCATAGGGAAGTAAAAGTACATGCTATTTTTTAAAACTATATACATTACGTCATCGTGTGATTCGTGTCCGTATCTCATGTCCGTATACTAGGTATACCCACATATTATTAATAAAATATAGCTAAAAATAAAAATACGGTAATATTTTTCCTCTTTTTTTCGAACTTTTGAACAAACTTTTTATTTTTTGAACTTGAACTTCTACCCCCAAGCCAAAAAATTCGAACTTGAACTTTAAAAAGATCGTTTTATTTGTAACAAACTGAACTTTTGAAAAGATCTTTTCAAAAGTGAACTTTCCCAACACTGGTATCCATGTTTTGAAACTACGTTCGACAGTTGAGCACCTACCATATTATTATTTCCATTCTTACTCACTTTTTTGGACATAGATTCATATTATTGTAACCATATTATTGTTGTTATATCACCTATTATTGTTTCTATAAATCTAATCATTACTTATAGATTGATTTTTTCAGTCATTGTATTGATAGGTCTATCGTTTGATTGATTATCATGAAAATATTGATTATTTGAAGTCACTTTTTGACATAGATAGGCAACTCAAGTAGAAATAATATATAAATATATTTTCAAAAACAGCTAGAGCATGGAGGCATGAATTTTCCTCTATTGCATTTTCGTATAATTTGTTTCAGCTAAAAAAAATGTCTAATAAGCTCTAATTTGTTCTAGGTCTCCTTCGTAAAGACGCGTTTCCCCGACGGCGACGGCAAGATCCTCGTGATGTGCATCGGCGTGACGTCTGGCATCGGCCGACTCATCTTTGGAAAGGTGGCTGACTATCCCCGCGTAGACCGCATCCTCCTCCAGCAGATCTCTTTCCTCGCCATCGGCGTCCTCACCATGTGCCTCACCCTCATCAACGACTTCAACCTCCTCATCGTCGTCGCTCTCGCCATGGGCATCTTCGACGGCTGCTTCATCAGCATCATCGGCCCAATTGCCTTCCAAATCTGCGGCGCCAAGGGCGCTTCGCAAGCCATCGGCTTCATCCTCGGCATCGCTTCTATCCCGCTCACTTTCGGCCCTCCGCTCGCCGGGTACATCTACCAGGTCACCGACTCGTACCAGCTTCCGTTCATCCTGGCCGGGATCCCGCCGATACTCGGGGCGATCATCTTGTGTTTCATGCGCTGCGTACACGATGACGAAGACGAGAAAGTCTCAATAAACCCGTCGTTTGTGGCCGTGGAAAACGGTGCCACTCAGATGACGACGATTACCAACGGAGAAATGAACGGTAAACATCTGTCGCCTAACGATATCGTGACAGGTATGTGGTTTCAGTTTGTCTCGAAGTCGTACATGACTATTTGTCCGTATTATAAACCCGAGTGTAGGCCGTTGTTGCGGCCGTGGGAGGAGTGTTGCGTGCACGCTAGTCCGACACTTTATTGCCATTGAGTCGTGAGAAAGGGACGAGGCAAGGTGTCGGCGATAAGACACGTGCCGCGATATTAACTTGAGACTCACTTTGAAGGTATGCTTTTATAACGAGAGACAGGATCAGAGGGGCTGTAACGTTTCCAAAATGTTATTCTTTAATGTAGTTTCTGTCATTTCAGTCTGTGATGTCCTCTTGCGTAAGGGACCTTGACCAACATTTTCCTCTTTACGGTCTTTTACCTACAGACCATTGCCAATCAATTTTCTTACTTTTTTGTGATAAAAGGAATTTTCACGTGATAAATACATTAAAACGTTGGTTTTTCCTACAATTTTACCAAAGAGGTGTCTGTTCCTACGTCCAACGAGCTCTCTCGGCATTGATTGGCATGAATGTGACAATCTATGACATCAGTTGCTGTGATAATTATCGAAGTAATCGGCTGTGTCAGGACTATTAAGCGTATGTGTGTTACGAGATGCAAAGGTGTTGAAAAACCAGTATTGTGGACATTTCCTTTCAATACGTAATAATTATTTAAAGGAAATGTCTGTATTGTAGTCCTACACAGGACCTACTAAAGATGAATACACATATCTAGGCCTAGTTTTGGAGTCTGTACTGATATGTAACACGTTTAATTACTTACTGATACTTCTAAAATTTAATTTTTTTAAAACTTCATTACGCACGGCAATTGTACATAAAAGCGCCGGTGAAGTTACGGTCGAGTGACAAGCCTGTTTGTTTTATGAAAAATTAAATTCTTTGTTTTAATATATTAATTAATTATTTTCATGCAAGAATATGGGATAGCTTTGAACATTACACGATGTAACCAATTACAGCGTTCATGATTATAATAGAGTTGTTGCTGGATTACAATATTTTCTCTCATTTATATTATAGAACTTTGATTCAGTATTGAAATGGAATATCCATTGGGCCTATTCTTTGATATCGAAACAATATGATCTATATCGATTTGAAATTTAAGAAAAAACTTGACTAAAACGCTGCGTTTGGCCCAAACTTTTGTTTGTGGGCGAGAACTGAAGCCTTTGCCATTTAGTCTGTAAAGACAGTGGAAAGGCAGTGATCATTCTTATGCTTATAACCACGTTTATTTGCCTGGCACCATTTTGTTTTTATTGTAATCCTTTTGATTTGATTGATCTTTCGATTTCGAATGAAAATTGAAAATTATATTTCGATAAATATTGTATATTTTAATTTCTATATTGTTTGCAATTTTGCCATCAAATGGCAGCCCTAATTGATAATGATTCATGTTGCTGTAAAATTAATTGAGAAATGCATAAGAAAATATTATTATAGAATTTTCTATTGCATTTTAAAAGATTGTACATGAATCATCATAAAAAATCCTCTAATTTTCTTCACCATGTGTGATTTTAATTGAAAATTCATCTGTATTGTTCAGTGTGTGATCAATATTTTTGCTTCTCAAAAGTTACGTGTAAGATTATAACGTAGTAACTAGTGATGTCTTCGGGTTACAAATTAGAAACCGGGTACCTGCCAAAATTACCAAATTTTTTTCCCCAAAATCAAGAAATGCTTCTTTTTTGCATTTTCATAACTCCTTCCAATTCCCGCAGTTTTGATCAAAGTCAAAGCTTTTGTCTTCCACTTTGAGAAAAAAGTACATCCTCTTGACTATCCATCAACTAGCCCTACATAAATATAAGCCATTTGACAAGTCTCCAGATTCACAGACAAAATACAAACAACTATCTATTAGAGCTGGTAGAGAGATGGAGAGATCTAAAAGAGGGGGGGTTTAGGGATGTTCAAAGAAAGTGTGTTGACATTTGACAATAGAAACAATTGAAAGGATTATTCTTGTTCCTTATTAGTTCATCTAGTAGTTGAAGAGTTATTTCAAGCACCTGTATATAGAGGATTTGATTGACCACCCTCTCTATTCGTTAGTCCTAACAATCAGATATGTCATCCCCCAACCATGAATAAGAAAGTTTACGTTAAAGGCGGTATCTTTTATATTTCATGAGCGCATCAAGACTCTGTGGGAACTGATGATCTACTGAGACGTGTGGCCGAGTGGTTAATACACTGAACCGTCATTCAGGAGATCGGGGTTTGATTCCCGCTATGGACGACCAACCTGATAGGGGTCTTTCGTGGTTTCCCTCTGTCGCTCAGGTCAACACTGGGATGGTTCCTTAACAACAGGACACGACCACCTCCTCCCCACCATCCAAAACACCTAATAAAATAACCTTTCATCTCATTATCCCACCATCTCTTATTCACCGACGCCAATAGATCGTAGTCATCAGTACAGTGCAATGTTAAACCCTATATAAATGAATAAGAATACATAAAGGAGTGATGAAATGAATCAGTATAAATTATGCAAGGCTAAGCTTGCTGCAATGGCCTCTCGTTAGCGCGATTTATACACACCATTTTTCATATTCCGGGTACCTGGATTCCAGAAAGATACCCGGGTCATGTATTACTCGTACCCAACCGGGTGTCCGGATACCCGGCGGCATCACTAATACTAACGCAACGAGGCAGTGACAGTGCGAATCTGACTACCTCAATATTAGTCATTGGTAGGCTCTATACTTGTATCTTCGGAAGAAGAGGGTTCTTAGAGACTGTCTCCTCTATTCTACACAGTGCACAGGCATTTTGCACCTCCTTCTTTCGTGGAGACAAGTATAGGTAATGTCCACCATCTTGAATGACAATGCTTTATATGAAACAAAAACAAACGTTTCAAAGTCTTCACGGAATATTTTGACTATTCAAAAACATTATTCTAAAGTAATACCTAGTTCAATTGATGTTCAATTTTAGAAAAGGCAGAGAAGGGAGGGAGACAATTATTGTAAAAATATATATTTCGTGCTTTAATACCTACACGGAAAACAATTATTTTACTATCGGTATTGTCCTTTAATGAAATAAGAGTTTATGCTCCAATGAAGCGTTTGTTTTGGTTTCTTTTTACAACTTGCATCATAATTATCATTCTTATATCTGATTGACTGTGTAAATAGTGCATTTTACTGCATTTTGTAAATATTACTGCATTTTGTAAATCTTGTATATACATTCGATCTGTTGTGTTTTGAGTGATGTCCAACTAAGCTTTATAAACATGTATTTTTAACACTTCTTTCTTTTTTTTCTTCTGTTTTCTACACCTAATATACACACACACACACACACCACTCCTTCTGCACCTTTTCTCTGCTTGTGGCTTTGGTTTACACAACACTTGGTGTGTGGCTGTCGGGTCATGAGGTCATAAGGTTATGAGGTCATGTGGTGGATGGTCTGCGGTCATGGGATGAGCGAGCGGAAGAAGAGAATTATGTGCACTTCTATTCTCTTGTTGGCATATTAAAGTGACGTTGAGTTTTTTATAACTGTCAACCAAAATAGAATGCATTTTTTACGGAGCATTATTTATTTTTTTTGGATCCTAGCGTCTAGCTGATTTGAGTTGACATTTTATATTCTAAAATGTATTTATTTGCACCTCTTCAGTTTGAATGACTATTCTTTATTTTACTTTACGTTCATCACGCACTCCACACAGTTATCGGCCAGTTTCTTTTTTGTTGAAGTTTAAAGTACTTGATTTTTTCTATTGCAGTATGATTGCTCATTTAATTAACTGTGAATATTTAATTCAACTGTACAGTTCAAGAAAATCAAGAGAATGTTTCTTAGTTGAACATATGGCTGAATGTTGTTTTCTTGGACAACCCAAACCGAAGGACTGATGAAAAAAATCTTTCCCATTTAAAATGAATTATTCCATCATTATTGTTGATGATGCTGTTTTTTTTCTGATGAGACAAATTGTTTGGGATATAATTTAATCAATATCCGTAAGTTTGAAATACCGATAATGTAAATAAATGATTTGAATATTGATATTTCATTCGATGACAGCAAGTTGTGAGTATCACAATTTCTTCAGCCGTCAACATATCTACACCTTGCTCATATAACAATACTTGAATGCTGTGAGTTTTCCCAGCTATTCTCAACATTTAACAATTGTAATATTCTAATCAATACTCTTTCCCGTTACTTTCTTGCCTGCCAACCCTTAGACTGGTAAGTCCACTGCTTGACGCACACACAATCTTCTTCTGCATGTTTACCAACATTCCTTCGTGTACGCTTGTATTTCATGTCGTTCTGTTGGCTTTGCAGGACCCCCATCTTCACGGAACTCCAAGTATTCGACCAAGAGTGACCAATCAAACCCAGCTGAACCAGAGTCGGAATCACTGCTCGAAGCAATAAACAAAGTAACAATTAACGGAACCAATGGGAAATAAAGTGTAGCGCGGAATGAAAAGTAACGTGAAACAAAACTGTGGTATCTAAAAGTGGCTTATATCCAAAGTAATGTTGGCTTTGGTTTGTGATTTTTTTATTAGTAATAACTGAATGAAAAGAAGTGCCTGTCATGTATACTCTGTTTATTCGAAGGTTGACTACGACATCTCTCTCTCTTTCTGTCTAACGAGCGAGAAGTCAGCCGTTGACCTTGGGTTCGATAGAGTAACCATCAAGAGTCAAAGCGCTCGAATGTTGTTAGAGGTCATGATATTTCCTGCAATATATTTCAATTGAACGCATTAATTAATTGTGTTTAACTGTGAAGCTCAAGTTATGTAGTGTCTTAAGAGAGAATGGTCATGAAATGGATTTATATTTATAGGATGAATTACGGTTAGAGCAATACCGAGCTGTCAAAGCTTTACTCTGCTGCGGTTACAGGATAACCGAGCGTTACGCGACATTGGAGAGAAACGTTACCTTTTGGCTCGTAAGTGCGTAGAAGAGGTTGACGGTGCAAAATGACCTTGTCAAACCTCCTCAAACCAAACATTCAATTCAGTTTGGAAGAGGTACTTTAAAGCACGTATCAATATCTACAAATATGAGTCATTTAAATTTTGTGATAATAAAGTGGAAATTCTTATACAGGAAAAACACGGGTGGAATTATCGTGAAATTGTAACACCTGAATTATACTTTTCAATTTATTGCACTTTTTTCAATTCGTAATCGAGTGATATAGTATGGGACTACTGTATAATGGTTTACGTACACACTTTTCAGTACTGGTAGGCTACATCCGCATTTCTCATGTATTTAGATTATGATGTCTCAAACTTTTTTCAAATGCTATTGCTAAAATCCAATATTTCATTTGGGTATCTGACTATTTTGACTGCATAATGAGTCCTGTATTATGTATCAAGCGTAATATATCAGTTGAAATACGTGGAGCCCAACATGTTTTGTTTACCGGTACTCTATCAAGCACGACAACGTTGAGCATAACGTAAGCTCAGCAGAACTAAGCTGTGTCAAGCTGGTATTGGCTGTAGATGATAGTTATTAGAGAATAATTCTTTTCATAAAATGCAATGCATTGAAATGCATTTAACAAGATTCAGTTTCTTATTGAGAGTGAATCACTTTTAACTGCTGAAAACATTTTTAATCGTACTGAAAATACGATTATATAAAAAGAAATACGTAGCAAATATACGTGAATACTAAATACCTTTTTCTGAAACAATGATAGACCCTACTTACTGAAATCTTTCAATCGAGATTTTTTTGCTGCCAATCCAATTGGTAATCAGAAAAAAATCTGTGGCGACGAATAATCGGTTTGATGGGAACCACGTAAATGTCTCTCCTGGAATTCTTAAGGTCTGGAAAACTGATGGAATTCCCCGAGTTTTATTATATTTGTCTGGAATTCATTTAATTCTGAATTGATGTTCAGATATTATCGACAGATCCAAGTATTGTTGCCAAAACATATCTAGCTCTAGACAGCCAACTGTATTCCTGCATAAACTGGCCAACAATCTCCAAATAGCCCAGCTATTGGTGGGGTCGTTTAGTACCAAGATATTAATTCTAAAACCTCAACGGTGGTACTTAATTTTTTTAACGTAGTACCCGTATTATGTATTAGTGTTTTACGATATTCTAGAAATGTTAATTTGTTTCCTTTAGATTATGTATATTATGATTTATTTCATTTGACTAAAAAAATCAGTTGAATGAATTTTACGTAAATGAATCAGTTTGTGTTATAAACGCATTTGTTGACTTCGTTATTATTTAGTTACTTAGATCTGAAAGCCGGTGTAATTGTCAGACATTATTGTCGACTTTGTGACATTTTAGAGAAAAATAAAAACATGCTTTATGTAAGAATTGTTAATAATTGACCCCACTTTTTCCATGCCTCGAAATGAAGTATTTCTAGGGTTCTAATTGAGCATTTCTTCTGCCATTATGGGGTAGACCAAAGTTTTGAAGGTTTGCTATCAACTAGCCTTGGTTGTGGAAGTGACTTTGGTCGTGGAAGTGACCTCTGTCATGGAAGTGACTTCGGTTATGGAAGTGACCTCGGTTGTGAAAGTGACCTCGGTTGTGGAAGTGACCTTGGTCGTGGGAGTGAGCTCAGTCGTGGAAGTGAGCTCAGTCGTGGAAGTGATCACGGCGTCCCACCTCATTTCTATTGCTCACAATTACAATGAAAATAATAAATAACTATACACTTTCAATAATAATTGTCCAGCGTTTATTATACATGTTACCTAGTGCCTTGTATTATAGGTATGTGAGCACGCAACCCATGCTCGTTCCTGATGCAGACTTGCTCCACAGCTAGGAAACATGAGGGTCTTGCGTGGTGATTCATGTTCAAATTATATTGTGAATACAATTATATTGTTCAATGTTTAAATGTTTATTAGTTAGTTAGTGCAAGATACGTTCTCTAAAGAAGACTTCATTGTAGAGAGAAGGAATGCTACGTTAAAGAACAATGTGAACCCGTATATCTGCTTTTCTATTTTTATTCATGAAAAGATTATTAAGAATTTAATTGTAAGTAAATGTTACACATGTGGCGTGAAGAATGAGAAACAAGTGTAATTTGTACTGTGATAACAGCATGTTTTTGGTTTTCAATATATAGCTGATTGCACAGCTCTGGAAGCTATTATCCAAGCTCGTATTCAAACTTTTTAATTCAATTTATTCATCTATTGTCAACATCAACGACTTGTCCTGATGTTCATTTCCCCCGATTGAGGCTAAGCATGACGAGGCGGGATCGTACTGATCGGGCACCACAAGGGCGATCTTACCATCCCGAAGTATATCATCAATTATTATAGCGTAATTCTAATTTATAGTGGTAAATAATGATGCAAAAATTCAGGAATAATGAGCAATTTAATCTTTTGTGTTGGGGAAAAGTATTCTACAACCTAGCTTTGATCAGCGTCGTTAGAGTAGCATGGCTAGAGAAGCTAGAACTACTCTATGAACTCTGGTTTGATCTTCTCGTTGATATATTCACTAAAACGAAGTAAGTACTTTTTAATTTTCCGTACGTTGTGACAATAAGATCAATGAAGTGTAAAGTGGATATATGTTCATTTTCCCCTCTTGTATAGCGTCACGCTGTGAGAACAGGTCGAGAGGAATTATTGGAAAATAGTACCATCAGGTAACTAATTATCAAAAGGAGCTTCATTTTATTCGAAATGGATTGATGTACTACTAGGAATATTAATTCATTAAATCATCATGCAAAATGTTTTTGAGGAAATCGATAAAATACAAATTGATTGAATAGCTTTTTCTAGATATATCTGTGAGCATATCTGTGAGATATATAAGGTCGCACGGTTTGACTGATCGACACGAAACTTTTCCTTTACACGCAGACTTATCCAACTTGGAACTGTAGGCCTATAGTTTCTGGGTTGAATCAGTTGGACCAGTTTTGACAAATACCATCTCAAAGTTTCTTGAAACTTCATAAAGTACAACAAAATTTGAAAAATAAAATTTCTCCAAAAAATGAAAATTCACAATTGCAAAATGATCATGAAAATAGTCAATCCACACACAACACAATACATTGATAAATGGGCCTATAGAAGATAAGGTAATATATAAAGTACAAAATATATGTGTCTACTCAGAATTACACCTGATTATGACCAGAATTCATACACAGAATAATACAATTTGTTATGAGGAGATTTTTGAATCCATTTTTAGACGGCATTGACACTGATAATCATGATTTATCATCATTCATTTCAAATATTTCGAAATATTTCCCGCAATATTGGGTTAATTAAACGATCCATATCACGTATTTTCTCCTAGAAATCTCCTCTATCATCTCTAGTGCTACTTGCACGTCGAGACCAGCGCATGTATGTAATCTCGTCTATATTCGTCTCCCCCCGCCCCCCGCCCTCTCTCTCTCTCTCGCTCGCTCCAGGTATTTGTTCCTTGGTAACAGTATCGGCTAGTGTTACACGTCTGGTACGGCGTCGCGACGCCACAGTCACGCGTCGTCACGTGTCTACAGCTGTATAAATAACACGCCTGGCACGGCTCACAGGCTGGACCTCTGGCAGCGCTGCCAGCTACACGCACAATCATTCTACAACATCTACACGCATAATCATTCTACAACATCTACACGCACAATCATTCTACAACATCTACACGCACAATCATTCTACAACATCGACACGCACAATCATTCTGCAACATCTACACGCACAATCATTCTACAACATCTACACGCACAATCATTCTACAACATCTACACGCACAATCACTCTACAACATCTACACGCACAATCATTCTACAACATCTACACGCACAATCATTCTACAACATCTACACGCACAATCATTCTACAACATGAACACGCACAATTATTCTACAACATCTACACGCACAATTATTCTACAACATCTACACGCATAATCATTCTACAACATCTAACTTGGACGCACAATTATTCTACAACATGTACACGCACAATTATTCTACAACATCTACACGCACAATTATTCTACAACAACTACACGCACAATCATTCTACAACATCTAACTTGGACGCACAATTATTCTACAACATCTACACGCACAATTATTCTACAACATCTACACGCACAATTATTCTATAACAACTACACGCACAATCAATCTACAACATCTAACTTAGACGCACAATTATTCTACAACATGTACACGCACAATTATTCTACAACATCTACACGCACAATTATTCTACAACATCTACACGCACAATTATTCTACAACATCTACACGCACAATTATTCTACAACAACTACACGTACAATCATTCTACAACATCTACACGCACAATCATTCTACAACATCTACACGCACAATCATTCTACAACATCTACACGCACAATCATTCTACAACATCTACACACACAATTATTCTACAACATCTACACGCACAATTATTCTACAACATGTACACGCACAATTATTCTACAACATCTACACGCACAATTATTCTACAACAACTACACGTACAATCATTCTACAACATCTACACGCACAATTATTCTACAACATCTACACGCACAATTATTCTACAACATCTACACGCACAATTATTCTACAACATCTACACGCACAATTATTCTACAACATCTACACGCACAATTATTCTACAACATCTACAGGCACAATTATTCTACAACAACTACACGCACAATTATTCTACAACATCTACACGCACAATTATTCTACAACATCTACACGCACAATTATTCTACAACTTCTACACGCACAATCATTCTACAACATCTAACTTAGACGCACAATTATTCCACAACATGTACACGCACAATTATTCTACAACATCTACACGCAGAATTATTCTACAACATCTACACGCACAATTATTCTACAACATCTACACGCACAATTATTCTACAACATCTACACGCACAATTATTCTAAAACATCTACACGCACAATCATTCTTAAACATCCAACTTGGACGCACAATTATTCTACAACATCTACACGCACAATTATTCCACAACATCTACACGCACAATCATTCTACAACATCTACACGCACAATTATTCTACAACATCTACACGCACAATTATTCTACAACAACTACACGCATAATTATTCTACAACATCTACACGCACAATTATTCTACAACATCTACACGCACAACAATTATTCTACAACATCTACACGCACAATTATTGTACAACAACTACACGCACAATTGTTCTTCAACATCTACACGCACAATCATTCTACAACATCTACACGCACAATTATTCTACAACATCTACACGCACAACAATTATTCTACAACATCTACACGCACAATCATTCTACAACATCTACACGCACAATCATTCTACAACATCTACACGCACAATTATTCTACAACAACTACACGCACAATCATTCTACAACATCTAACTTAGACGCACAATCATTCTACAACAACTACACGCACAATCATTCTACAACATCTACACGCACAATTATTTTACAACAACTACACGCACAATCATTCTACAACATCTACACGCACAATCATTCTACAACATCTACACGCACAATCATTCTACAACATCTACACGCACAATTATTCTACAACAACTACACACACAATTATTCTACAACATCTACACGCACAATCATTCTACAACATCCACACGCACAATTATTCTACAACATCTACACGCACAATTATTCTACAACATCTACACGCTCAACTATTCTACAACATCTACACGCACAATTATTCTTCAGCATCTACACGCACAATTATTCTACACATTTACACGTACTATTATTGACAACATCTACACGCTCAACTATTCTATAACATCTACACGCACAATTATTCTTCAGCATCTACACGCACAATCATTCCACACATTTACACGTACTATTATCGACAACATCTACACGCTCAACTATTCTATAACATCTACACGCATAATTATTCTTCAGCATCTACACGCACATTATTCTACACATTTACACGTACTATTCTATAACATCTACACGCATAATTATTCTACAACATTAACACGCACATTATTCTACACATTTACACGTACTATTATCGACAACATCTACACGCATAATTATTCTACAACATCTACACGCACAATTACTCTACAACATCTACACGCACAATTATTCTACAACATCTACACGCACAATTATTCTACAACATCTACACGCACAATCATTCCACAACATCTCATCCTAGAACTGTGGGGATCTCAACCCAGAATGGCAGAAAATCTCAATTTAGAATAATATTGTATAGAAGATCTCTACTTAGTATTGTAGAAGATCTCAACCTATGAATGGTGTATTTTTTCTTATCACATAAGTCCAACTTTTTTTGTTTGGTTCGCCAGTTTGAACAGTTATTCAATGTTGTTACAACAACGTGGTGACAATATTGTCATCATTCAACAACGCAATCATCTCAACTTGGAATTGTATCAAGGACATCGCAACTCGGAAACTAGATTTTAACAAATAATTATACGATTATTCATCGATTTTCAGAGAAAACTAGAAATCATCATCTCAATATCAAAAATTAAAATCAACAAATTCGAAATTTTTCTGAGTCGTGACGTAGACATTTAGTCGACTCGATTCTGTTCAATATGTTTCTATACAGAATCGGGTGAATTAATGAATCCGTTTTCTTTCGAGTGTAATAATTGGTAATAATATTAAAGAAGAGAATGCCGGCATGCTTAGATCCGGTTTTAATAATAGATACATTGTACTTTGATTACTTTTGTATTATTTTGTTTATAAATACATTAATACATAAATACATAAATACATGTTAATAAATTTATAATTTATCTACGGCGAAAAATTATGGTCACAGACAGCGCAGTCCTGGTGTTGAAGATCATTAGTTTTAAATGATCAAAATGGGGTGGTAAGATCGCCCTTGTGGTGCCCCGTCCAAACGATCCTATCTCTCCTCCATAGCCTTAATTGGGGAACAATGATTTTGTATCAATTTACGATGTTATTAAAAAAAAAAAACTGTTTAGAGTTGTGGCCATGTTCAGAATTGAATCGTCATTTAAATATTTATTTTCCAAAATATACGCTACAATATGTAATATGATACTACTGTCTGTACTGTGATAGCCCCCAAAACATATTATTTCACCAAATCCATTCCTGTCCGCTCTCAACTCTGCACATGCCTCTCTCAGTAACCACGCAGGTCGGAGTCTTACTAGTTACTAGGCAACTACTGCCCTTCAAATTACATCCCCTAGTTCAATGAAGACGGCCCTCTTTTAGATGTAATTTCGACACAATATCAGCTGGTTTCACTGATGCTGAAACTTTTGATTCTCCAGTCTCCATAGGGTAAAAAGTTACTGCCAGGGTGATTTTACAGTTATAAATAACTTGAACTGTGCAAGATACAAAATTAAAAAATACATCCCAAGATGCAGACAATATTTGTCGAAAATGCTAATGAGTCAAATTTATAAATAACAAAGGTGGAAAGATCAGTTGTATGTAAAAGTAGAACTCGATATTTTTGCCATCGATTTTCACCTAGCCGATTATACCGTTACATGTAAGTAAAATGTAACATAATTTATGGTCAATGTTCATTATGGCTCGACAATATTTGTTCACAGTTACACTACACAATGTGTTCATTTGGAAAGTCACCGCGATCGTTTATATATTACGTTGACACTGAAAATGTTACGCTGTGGGTAGGTTTCCCCGTTAATTATTCGAAGTTCGAATTTTCGAACACTTGTGTTTTCTCTCACCCTTCAAACAGCTGTGACTATCTGTCTCAGCTATTCCCATCTCTGTCTAGTAACTGGGAACACGATCTTCTCTGTCTAATCGCGGCGGCAGGCGGCAGTCAGTGAGGCTGAGTGAGCCTCTAGCCAGTCATGTGGTTGCCTCCAACGAGGCAGCATGTAGCTCTCATCTCATCTCACCGTCGCAACGTTCTCTCTAGCAATCGAGCATTGAGTCGAATCGTATTCATTGTTGTCCGAACGACATTGTTGTCCAAGTGCTTATTTGTTTCTCACAGTTTGTTGTTTACATAATACGTGGAACTCGTTCGAATTGGAGTAGCAATTATACAGATCGAGTAAGCAGTGATGGTAATATTAGAATAGATTTACCATTGTTGGCTAAGCTAGTGTTCATTGTTCTATAATAACTGTTGTCCGCGTATACATGTTTTGGTCACAGTTAACAATTTAGAAAATAAACGTGAAAATCAAACGAGAAAATAAATGCCAAGTTAGTAATAGTTTTAAATACAAAACGAATATGCCATCACCGTAATAGACGAATACAATCTCGTGCCATTGTTGACTAAATTAGTGCTTGGTGTTCACTGTTGTTCCCATTGAGTTGTCGTTGACTTTCAAACGCACGTGTTTATAAACGACTGTGCGGTAGAGTTCGATTTTTTGTATTTCAAATCTAAACATTGCAATACGGATCATAGAAGCCGTGACAGCTGTCAGCTGAGTTAGTGGCTATTGTTCGTATTGTCATTGTTGCTTCGTATGCGTACTGTTGGTGTTGGTGGCACGTGCGAATTGTGCGTCTTGTTGTTGAATGCGTGTGGTAATGGGCAGTCGGGCATCACCTCCCGCCGTGGCTCACAGTTCAACGAGAACCTCCCGCCCGCTCAAACAGATCAAGAAAGAAACTCAAGAAGATGAGATTAAGGTAAACTATTTATAGATGTCGAAGAAAACGCGATACGTAAAGCGTTGGGGTTCATTTGGGTGCACGTCAAATTGCAGAATAGGTTTATGTCAAGTAATGAATGGCCAACAATTGTTATACCTTAGCAACACAGGGACCACGCAGGTGGACCAACACAGATTGTGATTGGTTAATAACAATTGGTGGACATTGTTGTCTCATGTCTGTTGTTTTAATGATGAGTGACGTCACTTGACACCATGGGTTTAGTTTTTAGACAAGGTCTTTCGACTGAATGGTACGTTTAGACTGAATGGTATGTAGGCTAGCCGTTCACTCAACACATCAAGTGTATAAATAAAGTCTACGCATCAAGTTTAGTTTAGTTTATTATATAGGCCTAGTTGTGGTAAATAAATAATGCATACACCCATTTCATCCTCAAGCATTCATGCAGAGATGGTAAAGTCTTGTTAGAGGTAGTCTGATCAGAAAGTCGTCAAGTAATAAAATAATGTGCATGTGTACAGAATAAGTGAAATAGTCTCAATACAATCAGTTTAATTGGAACAACATCTTTGAGCAGTGCAAACACTGTAATGATTATTGTACTGAATAGAAAATATTTACCGGCACAGGTAGCTGAGTGGTTAACACACTTGCTCTATGTGATCCGGGAGGTGGTGGGCATGTCGGACCCGGTTCGATCCCCGCTACCGTCCATCTTTACAGGGGTTTTTCGTAGTTTCCCTCTGTAGTCTAGGCTACTGCCGGGATGGTTCCCACAATATAGGCCACGACCGCTTCCTTCCCACCATCCTTCCCACTACCCATAAAACCTTCATCTCACCATCCCATCATCTCATTAATCATTCATCCGACGCCAATGGTTTTCTAGATAGACTAGAGAAAGTATTAGTGACTCTGGTTAAGGAAAATAAGCAAATAGTGATAATAGGTGACTTTAATATAGACTTTCTTGGTTATTCACCTCAGTTGGCATCTTTAAAAAATGTAATAAATAGTTTTAATATACAAGAATGCATTAAGTAAGGAACCAACTCGAGTGACAGAAATATCATCTACCTGCATTGATATTCTGACCAATATTGATTTAGATTATTGTAAAACAAGTGTTACAGAAAATGGTGTATCAGATCATATGTCTCAAAAAATGTGCATAGACTTGAATGAAATGATGACCCGTTAAATTAATGAATTAAATCGGCCACACAACTTGGTATAGAAAGATGAATGACAAAAACATTCACAGATTAAATAAGTTACTAGAAAAAGAAGACTGGTTAAATTTGAAGGCGGAAAATACAACGGACGTAAATTTCAATATATTCTTGGAAATTCACATAAAACATCGTGATGAAGCCATTCCGATGGTACGAAGTAAAATAGGTTTAAATAGACGGACAGAGCAGAAAAATTAGTGGATAACACCATCAATAAGGAAACAAAGTATTGAGCTGAAAAATATGCACAATACATACCTACAAAGATTATATTGTGGACCCAATAAAGAAACACGAATATAATGAATTTAAGAAGAAACACAGAAGAAATATACAAAATGCCAAACTATACCGGTAATAATAATCAATTGGCGAAGAAAGCATCAAATAAACCTAAAGTTCTTTGGGACATGGTGAGAAAAGAGACGGGGAATAGTAAAGAACAGGATCGAGTGAATATTTCACTGAATCTAGCAGATGAAGAAATTAAAAATCCAGCTGAGGTAGCAAATGTATTTAATAATGTTTATTGTAATATAGCAACCGAAATGAATAAACATATTGTAACGACAGAGACACAAAGAAAACATTGATTACAACAATAACGATGTATTGATCATGACACCAGTCACAATCACAGAAATTCTACAGATTGTACGTAACTTGAATGATAGCAAAGCGACAGGGCTCGATGATATACAAACTGAGACCATTAAAAAGACAGTACATTCAGTAGTTCATGTACTCACATATTTAATAAACCAAACATTACATACGGGAATATTCCCTGACAAACTGAAGATAGCTTTGGTTAAACCAAATTATAAAAACAAAGGTGATAAAAATCAATAAATAACTATAGACCATTATCAATGTTGACCATTTTTTCGAAAATATATGAAAATGTAATCAAGAAAAGGCTGACAAAATATATAGGAGAGAATAATTTGATATCGAACAGTCAGTTTGGATGTCAATGTGGCAAATCAACAATGGATGCGATACAAGACAGTTTAGAATTTGTGCTAGAATCGATGGAAAATGAAGAAGTTACTTTGGGGCTATAGGCCTACTGCGATCCACAAAAAGCATTCGATTGCATAAATCACAACTTATTATTTGATAAACTGGATGACATGGGAATAAGAGGTACAGCAGCTGAGTTGATCAAGTCATACCTCAGCAATAGGCAACAGAAGGTAGAGATAATACAGTATGAGTTCAATCACAGATAATCGAGCTAAATACAGATGCCCAACGCCATACGAAAATAGTCTGCGGCTTATTTTGTGATAGACTGAGCCGCCGTGATCGAAAGGAAGAAACGCACGTCATCGACCGCAGCGAGCGCTGCTCTCCAAGATTTATAAAATTTCTCGAGGAAAGATGTAAAACTACCTGTTCCGAGGCTAGCTCTGCATTCATGTCCAAGCGATATACGTGTACCCTGTTGCGAGGGCTCATTGTTATAAATAGAGTGCTGGGGTCGCTATCGGCTACCTGTTACCACGTGCGACTACCCCACAACTACATTCTTTCCTCGATTCGCATCATAACATCTCATACAGTAGTTGTTGAATGAATCTTGCAAGTTCTAAAATCAAGATGTAATTAAATTGGTACAGAAATGAAAGGAAACCATATATGGAAAATACAAATTATTTAATAAATTAAATTATATTTCGTGTAGACCTATGATGGTACTTTTTTATAATTGTTTCAACGACGCACTATAATGATAACTAAGATCTACTGGCGTCAGATGAATGATTAATGAGACGATGGGATAATGAGAAGAAGGTTTCTTAGGTAATGGGAAGGATAGTGGGAAGAAAGTGGTCCTCGTCTATATTGTACGAACCATCCCGGTATTAGCCTAAAGAGTACAGAGGGAAACCACGAAAAAAAATGCAAAGATGAACGATGACAGGGATCGAACATGGTCCGATATGCTTCCGGCTTTCACCTCACGGCACGGTCCAAATGAAGCGAGCGTGTTAACACTGCGGTGCATGTGCCGGTAATTATATATATATATATATATATATATATATATTCATATATATATATATATATATATATATATATATATATATATATATATATATATATATATATATATATATATATATATATATATATAGGCCTATATAATACTCTACTACTTCGTGTGCTTATTTTTATTCATGTATTTATATTATGTTTAACGACACACTGTATTGATGACTAAGATCTATTGGCGTCGGTGAATAATATATGAGACGATGAGATGAAATGTTATTTCATCAAGTGTTTTTGGATACTGGGTAGGAGTCAGTCGTGGTTTTTAGTTATGAAAAACCATCCCAGTATTGACCTGAACGACAGAGGAAAACCATGAAAAAACTGTCAGCACAGGCGGATCCAGGTCATATTCATGAGGGGGGGTGATTTCAGTTTGGAAAGAAGATACCACATGGGAATAGTTGCATGTGCTACGGCCTGTTATCGCGGAGCCGACGACCCGCGTGGCCCCTTTTTGACCCCGCGTGGTCTCTTTTTGACCCCGCGGGGAATGTTATAACCCACAATAGGGTTAAAGGTATTCCGTCAGAAGGTTAGGGAGGTGATGGGATAGGGATAGATAGGGAACTTGCCACCGCGCATTCATTTGCAATCGTTAGAGTTGAATAATAATAAAACTAGGCAAACGCGTTATGTGTTGCCGCGTTGATGGATGAGCTAGAACATATCAACTTATTTTTGGAATGGTTATTATATATATCCACCTTGAGATCCAAACAATTACGTCACTACTCACTGCCATCCTATTTCCTAATTAATTTCTATGATAATGAAGAAGGTTCTGTTCTAATTGTTCACAATTAATTGGTGATACCTGTTGCTTGGAATCAATTGGTATCTTAATAGTTTTTGAGTGTTATATCAAAATCATGTTCCTTATTTTTTTTACATCAAAACGGTTGATCCGATTTGAGTGAAAATTCGGGATGGTTCATTAATTATTATTATATTGAAATCCCCTGAGAATTTGAATTCTCTCACCGGCACAGTAGCTGAGTGGTTACTGGTTAGCGCACTTGCTTCGTGTAACCCGAGAGGTAAAGGGACATATCGGACCAGGTTCGATCCCCGCCACCGTCCATCTTTACAGGGGTTCTTCGTGGTTTCCCTCTGTAGTCTAGGCTAATGCCGTGATGGTTCCCACAATATACGCCACGACCGCTTCCTTCCCACTATCCTTCCCGTTACCCATAAAAACCTTCATCTCATCATCCCATCATCTCATTAATGATTCATCCGACGCCAATAGATCTCAGTCATCATTACAGTGCGTCGTTAAAACCCAATATAAATAATGAAAAAAAAAATTGAATTCTCTCGGATGAAATATTCTCAACGAATTTTTCCTCTGGGTTATTCTCATGGGATTTTTGAAAACTTTGAAATTAAATTTAAAGTAAATTCAACCGATTGCGCCTCAAAACTGTACAGTATCGAATTAGATAAGGAGACTTGTGTATGTCAAGTTTTAAGTGATTTTGAATTCTTGTTTGACATGTGGAGCGCGAACAAAAAAAACTTTTTTTCGAGTATGGTCAAATGGCGTCTTCGCTTCGCTCATCCAATAAAACCGAAATCATTTTTCTTGATAGAATAAAAATGTGTGAGAAAACCCATATTTGTAGCTGTGGGGTTGTTATAGGCCAGGACCGTTTTTCTTCCCACTATCCTTCCAATTGTCTAAGAAACCTTCAACTCATCATCCCATCATCTAATTAATCATTCATACGACGCCAATAGATCTCAGTTATCATTAAAGTACGTCGTTAAACCCAATATAAAAAATGGTACTATTATAGGTTCACACGGAATATAATTCAATCTCTCGCATAATTTTAATTTTGCATATGGTTTCGTTTTATTTCTGTACCAGTAATTACACTTCAATTTTAGAAGATTCTTTCAACAACCACTGAGGAGATGTTCTGATTGAGTCGAGAGAAGAATGTATTGGGGTAGTCTCACGTGTTCACAGGTAGCACGTGTTCGACGGGCGGGCCGAACCTCGGTAGTCTGTTTATAACAATGAGCCCTCGCAACAGGGTACACGTATATCGCTTGGACATAAATGCAGAGCTAGCCTCGGAACAGGTAGTTTTACATCTTTCCTCGAGAAATTTTAAATATCTTGGAGAGCAGCGCTCGCTGCGGTCGATGACGTGCGTTTCTTCCTTTCGATCACGGCGGCTCAGTCTATCACAAAATAAGCCGCAGACTATTTTATCATTGCGTTGGGCATCTGTATTTAGCTCAATTATCTGTGGTTCAATGCGAAAAATACATGGTACCGGTACTCTAAAAATGGTAAAATAAAATCTGGAGTCCCTCAGGGATCAGTATTAGGACCCACACTGTTTATATTATATATGGATGACTTACAGAAACATGTACTCAATGCTAAAATCACTTGCTTCGCGGATGACACCACTATTGTCACTACAAGATGCAATCTTGAAACGGCTGTTAGAAATATGAATATAGCAGTCAAGGAGGCAAGAGAATGGTTAGATATAAATAAATTAGTTTTAAACAGAACAGAATCAGAATTAATCATGTTTGAAAAAAGTCGACAAAACAAACATCCTGGAGTAGACAATGTCATGAACGGGACAGAAGTTATCGAGTCAGTCTCAGTGGCAAATAGGCCTACTACATTTTTAGGATCAGAAATAGATAAATACATCAACTGGAAGCCGCAAATTAAATTACTAGGGGGCCTACTTACAAAGTTGACAAAAGCATGTTTTGCACTAAGAATATTACGCAGTCAGCTGAAACTATGTCACCTTAGATATATCTATCTAGGATATTATGAATCCATTGTGCGATATGGAATCACATTCTGGGGTGGAGTGAGAGAGAGAGCAAAAAAATATTCACGGCACAAAAATATGCTCTCTGTGTAGGCCTAATTAAAAAAAGAAGAAAAAGACACAGTTGTAGGAATTTATTCAAACAGTTAAAAGTGATGACAGTTCCCGGTCTCTTCATATATGAAACTATTATGTATGTCAGAAAAAATTTAGCCTCATTTATACAAAATTCCGACCGCCACTCTCATAACACAAGGTCAGAAAATGAGTTGTATCGGACAAAAGCAAGGACTGCGGTATATAAACAAAGTGTCAAATATAAGGGTGTATTATTATATAATCAACTACCTCAATGTTTAAATGATATGGATAATAAAGTAACTTTTAAAACAAGACTAAAAATGTTTATTGTCAAAAAATGCATCTATGATATTGATGAATTTAGAACAGCATGTGAACATAAATGTCTGTGAAGTGAGGTTAATGAGAGGTCGTAATGAAATGTTCATATTAGGTTGTCTGATAGGAAATACGGTGTTTTGCCCAATTCAATAACATTTTTTCACCCTCGGCTTATTTTATTATATTTCATTATTATTACCATCTAAATATTATTTACATTTATGACGTATGTAGAATGGGTATCGTGTTTTATATTGTATTATCTGTTATTGACTGTCCATATACTGTACGTATATACATTCTATGTACCAGTCCTTTGGACGAACATTTTATAAACAAATAAATAAATAGATCTCAGTAATCATTACAGTGCGTCGTTAAAAACCCAATATAAAATATAGACAATATTTTGTATCGCGAAATGAGTCAATTCAAAATGCATGCAGGCCTACCGGTATTAATGAATAGTTCATTATATTTGTCCATTCTTTATAGGGTGATGCCACTCATTGTTTCAAGAGTCAGACAACAATTTCCACCAAATTCACCAATCGAACAAATTGATTAGACGAGCTTTAGCGAGGATTCAATTTGACACACTGAAAAATATTGCTGTTTGTTTTAATGTTTTTTTTTAATGTTTTTTTGTCGGTTCTCCACAGGTCAAACGGCTACAGCTATCAACTTCAAAGTTTTTTGGTTATGGTTCCTCATCTAACTTAGATTTGTATAGTTTTGTGGCATTATCGGGTGATAACTTTTTTTTAAATGAATTTTAGAAATTTCAAAAATACCCATTAGAATAACACGTCGAAAAAAAAGAAAATATTTTCATTTTCCAAAAAAATGCAATTTTGCGTGAAGTTGAGTTGCATTATGATACACATTTTTGAAAACTTTCGGCTTGATCCGGTGAGCCATTCTGAAAAAAAAACATAAAATATGCTAAATTGGTACCACTCGAAGCAGTTTTTACCCATTTCTAACTCAAATGTCACCCAATTGGCGAATGTAGGCAAAAGTTTGACAAAAAAATCGACATACTATTACTATCCGCTCGTCTAACAACGCGTATATAGCGTTTTCCTAGTAATAAATAATCTCAACTCTTTAATAGTTTCCTAATTGCTATAGCCTACTGTAACGATTGATAGTCATTTGTTCAAAGACATGTGCATAATATATTCTCTATATTGGAGTTCTACTTCTATATATGGCCCATGTCTTTATGAACTACCGGTACTGAATTTCATCACACATTAGTCAAGCAATTCTGCATCGTATTTTCCACCCAACTGGATGTATTACATTACATATCAATCAAAGTATAGGCCTATAAGTGTCTGTAGCAGATTGGAATGTCATAGAACAACATCAGTTTTTAGTGATTTTTAGCAATTTGGTTATAACTTTTCGATTATAGAGGCGAATGAATATTAGGGTCCTAAGGCGCATAGACAACGAGGTCATTTAGCGCAACTCGATTATAGATCGAAACACGGAATGAGTATCTATGAAAATTTAATGTTAGAAAAATGTTGCTATTTGTCATTTTGCTTTCAATTTTTCGTAAAATAATAATTGATTCTCAAGTAGGCCTTCACTTCAAATATCATTTACCGTGGTAAACATGCCTTTTGGTTACGCTCACACAACAGCATTCATGTCAGCCGCGCCCATTGGTCTGTGTCACCGTGGCCTGTACAGGTGAGCTAACCCAAATCAACCCATTGCAACTAACTTCATCAACCTAACCTAAACCAAACTAACCTAACCAAACAAACATCCTAAACCAATCCTAAACTAAACATCATATCTTTACTATCTTTATCATACTTTGATCCTAAACATCTATAATTTAATATAAACTGAAACCAATCTGAAACCTAATTCCGGTCAGACGGATATAGCTACGTCGAGAATTTATCCCTACATTCCTGTACGAAATTTTAAGGAAAAATCTTTCGCGAAGAGAATATTGTAACGTCCGGGCAAAAACCAATACAACAGTCATGCCAATATTCAATACTTATATTTGAATTGGCCAGAATATGAGGTTTTCTACCAACCCTACATGCGCCAATAACTACACGTAATTCGCATAGCTGATGGTATTTTGAGGGTCAATCATTTTTCATGACGAGATTGAAGATTACTAGGAAAACGCTATATGCGCGTTGTTAGACGAGCGTAAAGTAATAGTATGTCGACTTCTTTGCCAAACTTTTGCCTAAATTCGCCAATTGGGTAACATTTTAGTTATAAATGGGTAAAAACGGCTTCGAGTGGCACCAATTTAGCACATTTCATTTTTTTCCTTCAAAATAGCACACCCGATGAGGCTGAGAATTTCCAGAAATGTGTATCAATATGTAATTCAACTCCACACAAAATTTCAATTTTTTTGAAAATAAAAAGTTTAAAATTGTTTTTTCGCCGTGTTATTCTAATGGGTATTTTTGAAATTTCTAAAATTCATAAAAATGAAAGTTAATCACCACCCGATAATACCACGAAACTATACAGATCTAAGCTAGATGAGGAAGCATAATGAAAAAAAGTTTGAAGTTGACAGCTGTAGCCGTTTGACCTGTGGAGAACCGACAAAAAAACATAAAAAACAAACAAACAAACAAACAAAAAAAGACATAAAAACGAACACCAATTTTTTTCAGTATGTCAAATTGAATCCTCGCTAAAGCTCGTCTAAAAAACACGACTACATCTTTAAAGAGTGTTGAATGTTTAAAATAGCAGCAAGTTTCGCTAAAACTATCAAAGTTCTGTTGATAATGCTGTTGGCTGATGCTGACCACTTTCATTGCTCGATGCAGGGGTAGGCCTACAAGCCACAGAGCCTTCTGGATTGGATAGACACCATATTCTTATTCTCATCTTATTTCTGAACTGAATGTCCTGTAAAAAAAAGGCTGTGGTAGAAGCGTAGTGTTCCGAGTTTTTTGAAAGCTTTTCACGATTTCTTTTGGAATTTCTCACTCCTAATACGCTAAACTGATCAGTTGAAAATAAAATACTATTTCACTTTAATTCACGAACGATGAGTCATCATGGACTTTTAATAATTACTCTTGGGTTGTCAAAAAGAGCGCCGCATCCCAAATCTAAAAGCAGCCTGCAACTTTTCCTTAGTTCCGGTAACCCAATAGAAGAACATCGAAAGTGTTATCAATTATTGGACAGTAAAAAATACACTGCACTACCATTGAAATAGGTTAATCTGGGACTTTGTGCTCTGCACGAGTCAATGCCAAACCCTATTCTAATAATGCCTCCTCTGCCAAGATGTGTTTCTCAATCAACCGTATAGAAACATAGTTTAAAATGATTCGAATAGCTTGATTTTCTGCAGTTATATTTGATATACCAGTGGGCAGTGTTACCATATAGACACAGTGTATGTATGAGTTTTTGGATACCGGATTCACGTGCACATATGCATTGTTAGAGTACATTCAGAATATGCAACTTTGTTTTTCGTATTCCTTTTATTCAGTTTTTCATTTAATTATACGAGCTTTAGTGAGGATTCAATTTGACATACTGAAAAAAATTGGTGTTCGTTCTTATGTTTTTTTTTTCATGTTTTTTTGTCGGTTCTCCACAGGTCAAACGGCTACAGCTATCAACTCCAAACTTTTTTTCACTATGGTTCCTAATCTAACTTAGATCTGTATAGTTTTGTGGCATTACCGGGTGATAACTTTCATTTTTATGAATTTTAGAAATTTCAAAAATACTCATTAGAATAACACGTCGGAAAAAAAGAAAATATAAAAAAAAAAGGAATTTTGCGTGAAGTTGAGTTACATTATGATACACATTTTATGAAAACTTTCAGCTTGATCGGGTGAGCCATTTCGAAGAAAAACTATAAAATGTGCTAAATTGGTAGCACTCGAAGCAGTAATGTACTCGAATGTAGGCAAAAGTTAGGCAGAAAAATCGACATACCATTACTATCCGCTCGTCTTACAACGCATATATGGCGTTCTCCTAGTATTTGATATACCAGTGGGCAGTGTTACCATTTAGACACAGTGTATGTATGAGTTTTTAGATACCGGATTCACGTGAATATATGCATTGTTAGAGTACATTCAGAATATGCAACTTTGTTTTTCGTATTCCTTTTATTTAGTTTTTCATTTATTTTAATCTATCACCGATAGATCTAGTTACGTAGCTAGGTAGGGCCTATCTCTGAATATAGGGATTTAGATAATACTACTGTGATAGACTGCACATTATTTATTATACTATTATCATCATTATCGTTCATTACTTTTCATCAGTTATATCGTGCTCTTAATTTGCCCTAATCTTGACTTTAACCATTATGATAATTAGTAGGCCTACTACTGGAAATTACATTGTATCGATATATTTTCATTTATATTTTTATACTCGTGTTACTTACTAATATATACCAATTACCTCGAAAGAGGGTCAACGGACCAATAAACATAATTACTTAGTCTTAACAATAAATATAACTGTAACGAGTATCCAACTATTTAATTCATTTTTAATATAAAGTTTAGTTGAGGCAGTGTTTTCTTATTTAATTCAGGTAACATATAGATAGTTGACTAAGGCCCGGTATTACCAAGTCCAGTTAGCTTTTATCTGACAGTTCAAACTTGTTATCACCATTGTTACCCATGTTATTTGTTTTCACCAACTCTCAGATAAATACTAACTGGCCGTGGTAATACTGGGCCTTAGACAGGTTGACTAAGACTTGACACGTGTTTATTTGCTATGTCTTCTGAGAAAAGTCGACTGCCAAAAGCCATTAATAACTTGTCGGCATGTTGGTGTTCTGTACCTCTTTATATCGGTGCTCTATAATATCTCAAATCTGAATAACTCAGATTGAATAAACATTATATTAATAGGTCTAAACAGTGGCGTAACTAGGAATTTTGGGCCCCGGGGAAGGAATCACATGCCCCCCCCCCCCCCCCTAAAAAAACTGTATATCAATTCAAGTGATGAAATGTCGATATCATTCAACATGCAACCTCCATATATTTCATGTTTTTTTAATTTACTAGTGAAGACGATCAGAATGAAACTCAAAATTATGGTTAAAATACATTCACAATTATGTTATTCTATAGAGCAAAATGGTTATATTGAAGATAAAGAGACACTTACTCTATAGAGAGGAAAAATGGTTGACTTTTCACTGAAATGTAGTCAGAGTATAGCTCATATTTATTCCAATTGCTGTAAGTTCAGCGAACAAATATGACTGTGTTTCTGATACGATTCGTATTCAAGAATACACTTGTTTAATAAGGTTCAACTTGAATTTTCTCATTGTAGAATTATTTTTAAAATTACATTTCCACTTGACCAAGATCCATAGAGGGCTTGTTTGCGGCTCAAACGGGCAAACGCAACCCTCAATGCATCTTGCACTTGACCAAACGATGGAATGATTTTAATTACACTTTATTATGACTTGGACTCGAAATACTTGATATGATACTATTACTAGGCCTATATGGTGCGTGCTGCTTCACTTGACATTATTTTAGCAACAATTCTTAAGTGCTTTCGTATTGGCAAAAATGTCGATAAGCTCATCGAAATTCATAGTCCTCACCTTCTCGGCTTCGATTGATATAACTGCCAAACTTCTCAATCTTTCTTGGCTCGCTGTGCTGCGCAAATAACTTCAGCTTGGAAAAAGTTGGAACAAAATCTTTGAAACGTATTTTTGATGACAGCACGGGGGGCTGCCCCTGCGGTAGTTACGCCACTGGGTCTAAATATGAACTCGAAGTTTCATAAATTGTAATTTGTTATTTAAATTAATAATTAATTTTTAATTAATTGGATGAGCGAAGCGAAGACTCAATTTCGCCATACCCGAAAAAAAATGCCTTTTTTCTGTTCGCGCTCCACAGGTCAAATGAGTATTCAAAATCAGTTGAAACTTGGCATACACAAGTGTACTTATCTAACTCGATACTGTATAGTTTTGAGGCGTGATCGGTTGAACCACTTCTGAGAAATATTTAAAAATTATCAAAAATCTCATAAGAATAACACAGAGGAAAAAATTCGTCAAAAATATTTCCTTCGAGATAATTCAAATTTTAATGGAATTTCAATATTATAATTATACACCTTATTCCGAACTTTCAGTTTAATCAGATCAGCCGTTTTGATATAAAAAAAATATATAATCCAATTCTTTTGAATCACTCAAAGATATTAGTAATCCAATTGAATCCAAGCAACATAGGTCACCGTCAATTGGAAACGATCAAAACAAAGCCTTCTCCATTATAATAGAAATTGATTAGGAAATATGACTGGCAGTGAGATAATTGTTTGGATCTCAAGGTGTATATATATTATATAATAACCAATCCAAAGATAAGTTGATATGTTCCAGCTCATCCATCAACGCGGCCACACATAACGCGTTTGCCTAGTAGTAATCATAGTGGTATTATATTTATTGTTTTGATAATACTCATAGGGTTATATAAGTATAGTGATTTTAAATTGAGAGGTGTGGCCGAGTGGTTAATACACTGCACCGTCATTCAGGAGACCGGAACTCGATTCCCGCCATCGTTGACCATTCTGACAGGGGTTTTTCGTGATTTCCCTCTGTCGTTCAGGTCAATACTGGGATGTCTCCTCAACAACAGGACACGACCGACTCCTCCCCTCCTTCCCACAAACCAAAAACACACAATAAAATAATCTCTCATCCTCATTATCCCATTCATCTTATATATCATTCATCGACGCCAATAGATCGTATATAATCATCAGCACAGTGCTTCGTTAAAACCAATATAAATAGAATGAATACATATTGGGAACATCAGGGTTCGTTCTCATGTTTTTTGTCTGGGATAGATACAGGTTAGAGAAACCAGCATATCTAATTGAAATATTGAAATTTTGTGGGCATTGATATAATACCAGAACAGATTGGTATGTATTACTTTGAAGCAAAATCGGTTGGGCAATTTTTCCGAAATAGATATTGACATTTTGAACATCTCCGTGAAGGATGAATAATGATTGGATGGTTAAAAAAATTTTTTTGAATCGATTGAAATGGTCCCTTGGTATTTTTGGTATATCATAATTCTTCTAATACATGTTTTCACCCAGTCTAAGGAAATTTGGTCCAGTCTCAAGAAAACTGATATTGGATATATATGGGTAATTTTGAGTTTCAAATTTCTTATGATAGGCCTAATCATGTTCATGTTGTGCTCTATAACGAAGGCAGTGACTGACTGAAATTATTAGTATTGAAACCATCAAAGAGATCTCAATTACATTCTTTATATAAAAATCTCGTTTATTTTACAAAGCCTCATTACACATGATGCTGCGTTTTACCAATTCAATTTAGCCCTTTATTGGAGAACAATGATTTTGTACCAAGTTTCAATGTTATTAAAAAAAAAAAATCAATCCAAACATTATAACAATTCGAAAATGTCATTGCGAATTTCCCGCCGAGACCAAAACAGCCTACTTCCACTTTCTCACTTCCACCACTATATTTTTTGTATTTGTATTTGTATTTATTTACGGTTTTATGAAAATATGATTACATGTATATAAACCAAGTCGGAATTAAATTATCTCACTCCCTCACTCACTCCCTTTCCATCTCATCATGTGTGTATGACAGAGGGATCAGAGTCGAACTTCGAAGGCGACGAGATCAACTCGAGGGATGAACTTGTTGGCAAAGATTCAATACGGTCTCGACTTCTCACCCCTCCAAGGGCGTTGCTTGGGGGTGGGGGGAGGGGGGGGGGAGGGGAGGGCACGCTTTTGATTTATACATCTTAAATACCACTAAAGGGTGGGCTAAATTCAACAATGAATTATACCCGTGGACCAAACTCAACACTCGCCACCACCTACCTCGACATGAAGTAACGAACCACCCGCGCGCTAGTGGTTAATTGTAGGGGGGACGGTCGATCGTAACCTTCATCCTTCATTGATATTAGTAAAACTACTTTCATGTCGGCTCGACCGTCTTCCCTATCATGCATCACTAACGATCAGTCGTGTCGATCCACCAGTACTCGCACTTTAGTGTTGTTTGAGGTTCCGATCGGCCGTCTCCCCTATCAACTAGTTCTAACGGCCGGGAGTGTCGGTCTGTCTTTGCCTCTTAGAGCGTTGAGCCAAGTCACATGTTGGCCGGGTCCTGAAGAGAAGGATAATTATCCTATTTTACGTATTATTTCTCCTGAGGGAGACCCAAGTCCAGGCGGACAATACTGGGATAAGCGCCTCTATTCGGTTTGAACCGGACGGGAAATATGTGAAGTGCTTCTGTGAGGGATTTTAATGTTTTTACTGGCCACAACGCATCAGCAGTGCTGTCATTGCGCAGTGATAAAATAATGGTACATAATATATATATGATATAATTATATATACACATTCACAGAAAATTAGGTCCGTGAAGTTGGAGCCCCCCACAGGAGCACTAATTCTGAAAATTTCAGGATATTTAGTGCTCAATTAGTGCTCACGATTGCCACTAGTCCCACAATTAGTGCTCCCATACTTTCCGAGATATTGAGAAAACTATTTGAGTGGTGCTAACTTCACGCAGCACCCCCCACAAGAGCACTAATTAGAGCGGGGGTGTCAACTTTACGCAGCACCCCCCACGAGAGCACTAATTAGAGCGGGGGTGTCAACTTTACGCAGCACCCCCCACGAGAGCACTAATTTTGAAAATTCCGGTTTTTCGCCTAAATCTTCCAGACTTCGAATCGGAATTTTAAAGGAATCCATGCTAGATGAAACACAGTCCATAAAATCCGAATTTGGACACGGCAATACGCTAGAAAATTTCCTTCAAACGCTACGTCACCGGGAAGGTGTCGGTCGTGCCGCCGAAGGGGGTTTTCACGGCACAGTAACAGTCAAACGGAATTTTTCTAGCGCAATTTCCGTGTCCATATTCGGGTTTATTGGACTGTATTTCATCAAGAAATGATTTCCTCGAAAATTCCGATCAGAAGTCTGGAAGATATGGCTGAAAAACGGGACCCATGTGTTGGTTCCATAAGACCAATGTTGAATGACGGAAGAATTTCTCACATGGGTCGTGATCTGGAACAGATTTTTTCCGAAAGTGAAATGCTCGTCATTTCCACACTTATCACCCGATTGGGCTAGTTTTTCAGCACGTACATTCGGATGCAGCTATGTACGAATTTTCCAAAAAAATCTTGTGAAAAAATAAATTGATCATTTTTTTGTAGTTGCCGGCCGTGGTCACAACGATAAAATGTGGTGGCGAGCGAACGGTAGAGCGGAATTGATCGCAGTAAATACTTCCGGATAACGGAGAACGTTGCCCCGGATTTTTTTTTCCGAAAACCTTTTTTTCCGAGTCAAGGTGTCGGCCGTGGCAGCTGAAGAGTGCTCAAATTTCCTGCGATGTTGCGGTTGATCGGAATTTCTCAGCGTGATGCCGTGTCCATTTCGGATTTATTGGACTGTGTTCACTCTATTGACAATTAATAAAAAAATTCCTATGCGAAGTCTGGAAGATATGGCCAAAAAACCGGACACATGTTTCATTTTTACTTTTGTGCTTTTTGTGGTGAATGAACCATTCGAGATATCTCAAAAAAACTCTTTGAATAACAGTTAAAGAAACACAAAGAAAGTATTTTTCCATCAAATTTCGAGTTTTTTTAAAATGACTTGCCCTTTAAAAAAAATTGAAATTTGGAGAGTTAAAAACCACTTGTTTTCATTTTTTTCATTTCTCTTGGCTTGTATTCAGCTATTATTTGAAGAGATTTTTGCAATATCTCGACTGGTTCATTTACTACACACAGGGCACAAGAGTGACAACAAAACAAGAGTCCGGTTTTTGGCCCATATCTTCCAGACTTTGAATCTGGATTCTTGATTGATTTTTTCTGAATTATCAACAGTCTGATAAATCTGAATCGAAATACGAAATTAGGCCAAAAAAATCCGGTCGACCGCAACGTCGCCATGAAAAACCCCTTGCGGCAGCACGACTGACACCTTCCCGGCGACGTAGCGGTCGACACAATTTTTTCAGCGATATGCCGTGTCTATATTCGGATTAACTGGACTGTGTTCCATACAGAAATGATTTCCTCAAGAATCCCGATCAGTAGTCTGGAATATATGGGCGAAAAACGGGACCCATGTTTTAGTCCCATACGGCCAATGTTAAATCCGAGACGCGTGGCCGAGTGGTGATTCACACTAAACCGTCATTCGGGAGACCAGGGTTCGATTCCCGTCATAGCCGACCATCCTGACAGGGTTTTTTCGTAGTTTCCTCCTGTTGTTTAGGTTAATACTGGGATGGTTGCTTAACAACAGGCCACGACCGACTCCTTCCCACCATCGAAAACACGTAATAAAATAATTTCTCATCTCACCATCCCACCATCTCAATCATCATCCACCGACGCCAATAGATCGTAGTCATCAGTATAGTGCGTCGATAAAACCAAATATAAGAAAATTGCAAACAATCACGAGATAATAATTCCAAGTCAATTAATTAACATTACTCTCATAGGACTAAAACATAGGTCCCGTTTTTCCCCTACATCTTCCAGACTTAGAATCAGGATTTTTGAGGGAATCATTCCTACTTAAAACACAATCCATAATATCCAAATTTTGACACGACATTTCGCAAAAAAAAAAATCCGTTCTACCGCTACGACGCCGGGAAGGTGTAGGTCGTGCCGCCGGAAGGGGTTTTTCATGGCGCCGTAGCGGTCGAACGGAATTTTTAGCGTAATGCCGTGTCCATATTCGGGTTTATTGAATCATGATTTATTCAGAATTGATTTTCTTACTAGGCAAACGCGTTATGTGTTGCCGCGTTGATGGATGAGCTGGAACATATCACCTTATCTTTGGATTGGTTATTATATGTATACACCTTGAGATCCAAACCATTACATTACTGCCATCTTATTTTTCATTATTGATTTCTATGATGTTTCTATGATGATAAAGAAGGCTTTGTTTTAATCGCTGACATTTGAGAGGTGACACCTGTGGCTTGGATTTAATTGATATCTTAATAGCTTTGAGTAATTTAAAAAAACAACATTATATATTTTTTGACTTCAAAACGGCTGATCCGATTTGAGTGAAAGTTCGGAATAATGTGTATCATTATTATATTGAAATTCCCTGAAAATTTGAAATGTCTCGGATGAAAATTATTTCATGAATATTTTCCTCTGGGTTATTCTAATGAGATTTTTGAAAACTTCAAAATGAGTTTTCTCAGAAGTGGTTCTACCGATTGCGCCTCAAAACTATACAGTATCTAATTAAATAATGACACTTGTGTGTGCCAAGTTTCAACTGATTTTGAATTCTCGTTTGACCTGTGGAGCGCGAACAAAAAACAAAACAGTCACTTTTTTTCGGGTATGGCGAAATTGAGTCTTCGCTTCGCTCATCCAAAAAATCCCGATCAGAAGTCTGGGAGATATGGCTGAAAAACGGAACCCATGTGTTAGTTCCGTAAGGCCCATGTTAATCGACTCAGTCAGCATTGCTTATATGGGATTAACACATGGGTCCCTTTTTTCAGCTATATATTTCAGACTTCGCATTGGAATTGTTTGAAACAATTTGTGTGATTGGAAGATAGTCCAATAAATCTGAATATGAACACGGCATTACGTTGAAATATTCCGTTTGACCGCTACAAGAATAACGATGGCACGACCGACACCTTCCCGGTGACGTAGCGGTCGACAAGAATTTTTCAGCGGGATGTCGTGCCCAAAATCGGATTTAATGGACTTTCTGTCATCTCGAAGTGATTTGTTTGACAATCCCGATCAGAATCCAGTCTATGGACAGTCTATTGACAGTCTATGGACAGTCTATGGACAGTCTATGGACAGTCTATGGACAGTCTATGAACAGTCTATGGACAGTCTATGAACAGTCTATGGACAGACTATAGACAGTCTATGGACAGTTTATGGACAGTCTATGGACAGTCTATGGACAGTCTATGGACAGTCTATGGACAGTCGATGGACAGTCTATGGACAGTCTATGGACAGTCTATGGACAGTCTATGGATAGTCTATGGACAGTCTAGGGATAGTCTATGGACAGTCTATGGACAGTCTATGGACAGTCTATGGACAGTCTATGGACAGTCTATGGACAGTCGATGGACAGTCTATGGACAGTCTATGGACAGTCTATGGAACGTCTATGGACAGTCTATGGACAGTCTATGGACAGTCTATGAACAGTCTATGGACAGTCTATGGACAGTCTATGGACAGTCTATGAACAGTCTATGGACAGTCTATGGACAGTCTATGGACAGTCTATGGACAGTCCATGGACAGTCTATGAACAGTCTATGGACAGTCTATGGACAGTCTATGGACATTCTATGGACAGTCTATGGACAGTCTATGGACAGACTATAGACAGTCTATGGACAGTTTATGGACAGTCTATGGACATACTATGGACAGTCTATGGACAGTCTATGGACAGTCTATGGACAGTCTATGGACAGTCTATGGACAGTCTATGGACAGTCTATGGACAGACTATGAACAGTCTATGGACAGTCTATGGACAGACTATGGACAGTATATGGACAGTCTATGGACAGTCTATGGACAGTCTATGGACAGTCTATGGACAGTCTATGGATAAGATATGGTGGAAAAACGGGACCCATGTGCAAGTTTCATAAGACCAATGTTCATCGACTCAATAAACATTTCTCTAATGGAATTATCACATGGGTCCGGTTTTTTGCTCATATCTTCCAGACTTTGCATTGGAAATTTTTTATTGATTCAACATGGACGATACACAATTCGATAAATCCAAAAATGAACACGACATCTCGTTAAAAAATTCCGTTCGACCGCAACATCGCCGGGAATTTGAGCACTCTTCGGCTGTCACGGCCGACACCTTGACTTGAAAAAAGTTTCATGAGAAAAAATCTGGGGTAAACGTACTCCGTTATCCGGCAGTATTTACTGCGATCTTTTCCGCTCTACCGTTCGCTCGCCACCACATTTTATCGTTGTGACCACGGCCGGCACCTAAAAGAAAATGATCAATTCATTTTTTCACAAGATTTTTTTGGAAAATTCGTACATAGCTGCATCGAAATGTACGTGCTGAAAAACTAGCCCAATCGGGTGATAAGTGTGGAAATGACGAGCATTTCACTTTCGGAAAAAATCTGTTCCAGATCACGGCCCATGTGAGAAATTCTTCCGTCTTTTAACATTGGTCTTATGGAACCAACACATGGGTCCCGTTTTTCAGCCATATCTTCCAGACTTCTGATCGGAACTCTTGAGGAAATTATTTTTAAGTGAAACACAGTCCATAAAATCCGAATATGGACACGGCGTCACGCTGAAAAATTCCGTTCGACTGCTACGGTGCCGTGAATACCCCCTTCCGGCGGCAAGACCGACACCTTCCCGGCGACATAGCGGTCAAACGGGTTATTTTAGCGTAATGCCGTGTCCAAATTCGGATTTTATGGACTGTGTTTCACCTAGAAATTATCCCCCCAATAATATCAATCCAAAGTCTTGAACATATGGGTGAAAAACGAGAATTTTCAGATTTAGTGCTCTTGTGGGGGGAGCTGCGTGAAGTTAGCACCCCCCGCTCCATTTTCTCAATATCTCGGAAAATACGGGAGCACTAACTGTGGGACTAGTGGCAATAGAGGGCACTAATTGAGCACTGATTATACTGAACTTTCCAGAATTAGTGTTCTCATGAGGGGTGCTGCGTGAAGTTGGCACCACCGCTCTATTTTATTAATATCTCGGAAAGTATAATAGCACCAATTGAGCACTGTATATCCTGAAATTTTCAGAACTAGTGCTCTTGTGGGGGGTGCTGCGTGAAGTTAGCACCCCCCAAATAGTTTTCTCAATATCTCGGAAAGTATGAGAGCACTAATTGGGGGATTAGTGGCAATCGTGAGCACTAATTGAGCACTAAGTATCCTGAAATTGTCAGAATTAGTGCTCTTGTGGGGGGTGCTGCGTGAAGTTAGCACCCCCCAAATAGTTTTATCAATATCTCGGAAAGTATGGGAGCACCAATTGTGGGACTGGTGGCAATCGTGAGCACTAATTGAGCACTAAATATCATTAGTGCTCTTGCGGGGGGTGTCAACTTCACGGAACTCAGAAAATTTCATTCCATTTGAAGAGATTTTATTTTTCAAATTTTCTTGCTCAGCCCAATGTTATGGAGTTTCTTAGAAATTGTGAGATGATATTCCTCAAAATTGGTTCGACCGATTCATACCAAAAACTATACACTTCTAAGTTGGATAAGTTTGCGTGTAAGACAAAAGTGTCATGTTGATCAGTCAACCCCTGCGACCTGTGCATTGCCCACAAAAAAAAAAAAAACACAGACAAAGCCCTATAAGAGTGGAATGGAATCTTCGCTTACGCTCATCTAACTAGTCAAACGCAACATAAGTGTTGTAAGATGAGCGAGATATCTGATTAGGTATAATGGTCGTTGAAGTAGTTCTACCCTTGCTACTTTATCAACTCTGGTATTCTACACACCTTGATGCATATAAACTAGTCAAACGCGAAATATGCGTTGTAAGATGAGCGAGATTTCCGAATAAGGTATCCGCATATAGAAGTCGTTAAAGTAGTTCTACACTTGCTACTTTATCGACTCTGGTATTCAACACCTTGATATCTGAATAAGCTATAAAAGCCGCTAAAGTAGTTCTACCCTTGCCACTTTATTGACTCTGGTATTCTACACACCTTGATGCATATAAAAAATACTTTATTGTTGGTCAACTCTTGAATCTAGAAAGCAGTGAATCTCGGCAACTTAATTCTGCTTCCACTTCTATAATATATTTGATGGATAAAAACAGCTAATTTAATTTTTTTTCCAAAACGGCTGGTTCGAATTGCTTACAAAACGGTGATAATGTGTGTCATTCATGTATACACATTTACAGAGAATTGTATTCTATTTGGAGAGATTTCATTTTTAAAATTTTCTTGCCCAGCCTAATCGTATGGGGTTTTTAAAAATGTTGACATGATATTTATCAAAATCGGTTGAACCGATTCATTCCAAAAACTATACAGTTCTAAGTTGTAAAAGTAAGCCCGTACAAAAAAAAAAGTTTCATGTCGATCAGTCAAACCCTGCGACCTGTGAAGTGCACACAAACAAACAAACAAACAAAAAACACAGACAAAGCCCTATAAGAGTGGGATGGAGACTTCGCTACGCTCATCTAATAATGACTCGAGACTAATAATGGTCCTAATTTGGAACCGAGGGGGAAACAACTAGTGAATTTAGTGTACACCTGATTTCAGATTTCAAGGAATTTCAGAGAGATTTCACTTGATTTCAATTAATTTCAGGAAGATTTCATGACAAGTGTTCACCAGATTTCATAATTTGTTAACCCCTCGCTTGGGTCGTCCTAAAGATAGGACTCTTGGCCCTGTACTTTCGACCGTGCACTGATCACGAGTCCTGGGTCACCCGATCTGTGTTTGGTGTCCACTGTTAGTGGAGGTGCCGAGTTACATACCAAAGACAAACAACATCCCCTCATAATCATTCCTTACACATTCACTTTGTGATGGATAATTTATAATAGCCGGGCTCTCCTCATATATCTCATCTCGCTGTTTTTTGAAACGGCTAGAGTCACATCGCCGTGTGTGTGTGTGTGTGAGTGTGTATGAAAGGCTAGTGCCACGGTAACCTGATCTCTTATCAAAAGACTAGCGTCACGTCAGTCTCTCCTCGCCAACCGTCTAGAGTAACACAGAGTGTGGCCGGCTCCGGTGGCTCATTAGGTCGCCGCGGCCGGACGTCGGGACGGTGAGTGACGTCATAGACCACGGCGTCGCTTACGTCACGGCGTCGGATTTAATTACTATATAGTCGTTTTCAGGTTTCGAGAGGAGAGATTGGTTGTGGCGGGCCGGTGGTCTGCGGTTACTCATTAGAGATGCGACAGATGAGAGAGAGAAGAAAGAGAGAAAGAAAGAGCGCAAAGAGAGAAGAAAGAGAGAAAATATATACTTGAGATTGTTGTAGAATAGTTTCTTCTGGTTTATTTGAGAATAACTAGAAAACATTCTGTAATTTATTTGACGAAATATGTTTCAAAACACTCGACTTATAAGGCTCTAATTTTTTTTATTAACTAGTCAAACGCGAAACATGCGTTGTAAGATGAGCGAGATATCTGAATAAGGTATGAAAACAGTCCTACATTTGCTACTTCATCGACTCTGGTATTCTACACACTTTTTCCTTCATTCAATTGCTACTTCATCTTCTCTAGTATTCTACACACTCTGTCCTTCATTTAATTGCTACTTTATCCTCTCTGGTATTCTACACACCTTGACGAATATGAAGAATATTTAATGCTTGGGCAAATATCGAATCTAGGAAGCAGTGAATCTTGGCTCATTCCATATATTATCCATATATTTATATATTTCCATATATTTGATGTGTAAAAACAGTTATTTTAATTTTTTTCTTCGAAACGGCTGGTTCGAATTGCTTACAAAATGATGGTTATGTGTATCATTTATGTTTGAACACTCGGAGAAAATTTTATTTTTTTCGGAGAGGTTTCATTTTTTCAAATTTTCTCACCCAGCCTAATCTTATGGGGTTTTTAAAAACTTTGAGATGATATTTCTCAAAATCTAATCGACCGATTCATTTCAAAAACTATACAGTTCTAAGTTGTTAAAGTTGGCCCGTACAAAAAAAGTTTCATGTTGATCAGTCAAACCCTGCGACCTGTGCAGTGCCCACAAACAAACAAAAAACAAAAAAAAAAACAAAAAAAAACACACAGACAAAGCCCTATACGAGTGGGATAGAGACTTCGCTACGCTCATCTAATTATTGTTGGCATCACTGTTTGCTTAGGCATACAGACCTCACCATGCGATAACTTGCTATTCGGAGGTACAAATTACAAATAATACATGTGGAATAGAGAATAGAACTGAGACGTGTGGCCGAATGGTTAATACACTGAACCGTCATTCAGGAGACCAGAGTTTGATTCCCGCCATGGTCGACCATACTGGCAGAGTTTTTTTGTGATTTCCCTATGTCATTCAGGTCAATACTGGGATGGTTCCTTAACAACAGGCCACGACTGACTCCTTCCCACCATCTAAAAATACCTAATAAAATAAACTCTCATCTCAACATCCCATCATCTCATTTATCATTCACCGACGCCAATAGATTGTACAGTCATCAGTACAGTGCGTCGTTGAACCCAATATAAATAATGATAATAAAAAAATACATCTATTCACATGACATAAGGTGTAGGCAGGCTCTATAATAATCCTAATTTACCAATATCACGCCATTGATAGGCATTTCTTAGGAGCTTTGTGGATTGATTATTGTTTGCTCAACGACCCCACCAATAGCTAGGTTATACGGGGGTACGAATGAGCGGGTGATTATGAAACTATGAAGTGATGATAAGTGAAAGCACGTTTTCAAAAACCCATGCCTTGTGCGGGACTCGAACCCATGCCTAAGAGCGACTTTAGTTTCTGAAGCGGTGCCTCAGCTGACTGAGCTACCGAGGGCAGCTTGATCCTTATAGTTTTTTTACCTAGAAAAAAAAAATTGTCTCCATCACAGTTCTGTGTAGATCGGGTAACCGTTTCTTGGGAAATTAATAATAATATTTTTTTTTTATTTCAACAGATTGTTTAATACATTTTGATATTGTTATCGTCAGCAGTATATCAACATACAGATATATTGGAGGGTGATATAGCCTAAAGGTTCATCATTCAGGTTTCAACATTCACATTTTATCCATCATTCAGAAATCATTCAAAAATACCACTCACTTCAAAGGTCAACTTGAAGTGATCGGCACATGTAGCCGAGTGGTTATAACGCACTTGCTTCGTGTGATCCGGGAGGTGAAGGGACATATCGGACCCGGTTCGATCCCCGCCACCGTCCATCTTTACAGGGGTTTTTCGTGGTTTCCCTCTGTAGTCTAGGCTATAATGCCGGGATGGTTCCTATTATATAGGCCACGACCGCTTCCTTCCCACTATCCTTCCCACTACCCATAAAAAACCTTCATCTAATCATCCCATCATCTCATTAATCATTCATCCGACGCCAATAGATCTTATTAATCATTACAGAGCGTCGTTAAAACCCAATATAAAAAAAAAAAAAACTTGAAGTTTCTCGTAAAGCTGTCAATGCGAATTCTCATCCCACATTCGTCCAACTACGCGAGAGTTTATCTCGTTTTCTTGATGCATATATTGAGGCAGTCAAGCGGTTGCTGACCAGCTGTTTATGAGTGTAACTTGGGAGTTTAGGTTACACTTTTTATCCCGACTCAGTTTCTCTATTCGCAAGCGAAGTATCATCAGTTTACCCATGAACATGATGCACACCAAGCACTATATCGTGTTGGAGGGTCGAACCTCCCGCTCGTTACTCTTAACAGGCACACGAGACGGTCGTTCGGAACCACACTCCGTGTTCGTGTTGCACAAGGCATAGAATTTCAAAATCAAGTCGCAACAAGACCTTTTTTTCACTTGTTCCACGAAACTTTAAAATAAACATTGGGTAAGAGATGTTGAAAAGTAGAGTCATGTTCACAAATGAAAAA
>OZ023329.1:9752981-9768604 GCA_964007535.1 Brachyptera risi
TTATCACATGCTCATTCGTACCCCCAGCCCTATATAGCCCAGCTGTTGGTGGGGTCGTAAAGCACCATCAGAAGATCGACTGAGGAAAACACCAGATAACCCAGTCATTTTGAAAATAATACTCGTCTCCCCAAGCTAGCATTGTTCAGATGTGTCTAGAACACGCCATACACGATCAACGTTCCTGTCAACATGTTGATATCAACATATTGATGAGATGATAGAGCATGTTCAATTCCCGGCAACATGTTGACGGCAGCCATCAACATATTGCCGTCGTGTATAGGCAAGATCAGAAATACGGGTTATCTACTAGCTGTCAGTATGTTGATGTATCAACATGTTGACGGGTAAATGTTGATCGTGTATGCCGTGTCTAACATTAGCCACCTCTGTTTCATTGATATAAGATTCCATGGACAACCCAAGTAAGCGATTTAGTTTCAATATATAGTGTACATAACTGAGGGAAACCACGAACAATCTCCAAATTGGAATTAAATCAAGAATTCGTCTATTTGCTGATGATTGTGTGGTATATAGCATAATTATCAGTGAAAGAGAGGGAAATCAGTTACAAGGAGATTTGGATAGAATTAATGATTGGGTTAGAATGAATCTAATGGGACTGAATGTTGGAAAATGTTAAGTGGTGCACTTCTCTACCAGCAGTAACTAGAAAAAATAAAATGAAGTTTATAAAATGGGAGATTCCAAGCTTGAGGAAGTAGAAGCGTATAAATATCTTGGACTTTACATAAATAAAAATTTAGGCTGGGGGATCATGTTAGAAATGTCTCAAAAAAGGGAATACGATCCTCGAATTTCATTATGAGACAGTTGAAGGGGACAGGGAGGAGAATAAAAGAAGAGGCATACATGAGTCTGATTCGGCCAATGCTTGAGTATGCTAGTTCAGTCTGGGATCCGCATGAAGTTGGACTAATGAAGTCTGTGGAGAACGTCCAAAGGGTTGCTGCTATAGAAGGGTATTGTGGAGAGAGAAGCGGTGGAAGATTATTAGGAACGATAAGGATGTGGTGGAAAAAGTTATAGAAAGAGCTAGTAAAATGATTGAGGAGATGGGATGGGAAAATTTGGTCAAACGAAGACAAATAGAAAGAATGTGCAATTCTGTTAGAGTCAAGAATGAATATACAGGATGGGAGGAATTGAGCAATAGATTTGGAAATGGATTACCAAGAAGTACAGGGGGAGGGGTAAGAATTGAAGTGCAGAGAGTGGATAGAGAAGTAGTGAAATATGGATTCATCCAAAGAACGACGCGGGAATGGAATGAATTGGAAGAAGAGTTAAAGAATAATTATAACGAAGATGAGTGATTTAAGAAGAGAGCTAAGAAAAAAATAACAATGTATAATTTCATCAAGTAGGCTATGTTTGTTTGTTTTCCTTTGATTTTATCATAGTAATCATTACCACCTGTTCTGAAAACAATCTGTAATGAGTAAGTTGAATACAAATACAAATCTCTTTCACATGAATAACAATAGTTTGAATCGGAAGTTGTTCACCCTGTTTAATCGGCTAGATTTCATCAACAAGCTAATTAAGTGATACATTCTAATGTGTGCCTATATGCTATGTTAATGTGAACCACGGATAAACTTAGTCGCATGGATAGCAATAGTAGGTAACCCAAACTAGCATCGTTCACAAGTAGTGTTCGTTATTCTACTGTTTGTTCATCCCTGTTTGATCGGCTAGCTTTCATCGACAGCCTGTGTAAGTGATACACGTATAATGAATGTAAGCGAGCAGCTAAGGTAAGATAGACCAAACAAGTGGCGTGTAAAAATAGCACGGCATCATTTACTCCCTTGCAATTAGATCTACCTGGTGACTGTGTCGGTCCGATCGCCGGGGACAGCAGCACGGACGGTCGGTCGGGCGTTGTGTCACCATGACAACTGGAACTGATGTTGAGTCGACTCGATTTAGACCCTAAAATAAGAAGGTCGTCTACAAACATGAAAAACACTAATTTCATATATATATATTTATATATATATATATATATATATATATATATATATATATATATATATATATATATATATATATATATATTCATATATATATATTCATATATATATATATATACATATATATATATATATATATATATATATATATATATATATATATATATATATATATTTATATTTATATATATATATATATATATATATATATATATATATATATATATATATTTATATTTATATATATATATATATATATATATATATATATATATATATATATATATAAATATATAGATGTACATATATATAAATATATATATATATATATATATATATTATATATATATATATATATATATATTCGAATATATATATATATATATATATATATATATATATATATATATATATATATATATATATATATATATATATGGGGCTGTCCATAAATGACGTCCATATTTCGAGGGGGGGGGGGGTCATCAACCATGTGACAATGTGTGACAAGGGGGGAGGGGGGGTATACACTAATGTGACATCCACATTTACACCACATGTTATTCGTTCCTTTCAATTTTCAGGAATAATAAGTTGGTGTCATACAATTTGTATGAAATTATATTTTAATGCAGAATTTCGGTGTCTGTAATACTTTTTATCTTTGTAATTGAACTTCTTTGCTCTTTTCTTTTAGTTTTGAAAGTTTAGTTCTGTCAAGTTCATTGCACTGCATCTCTCAGTCTCACATGTGAATTGCTTCGATTTAGAGAGGTTAGGTTTGTCAAAAATGTCTGAAAAATGAGAGATGCAGGGCAAAAATGTTGCTGTTCCATTAGTGGGCGATATATCAGAGTGGGCACAAAATCCCTGGACCAGTGACTGATGCTGTTGTGGTGATGAGTGGTGCTGATAGTGTTGTACCTGTTCATGTTACCGATCATTACAATGTTGTTGAAAGAATGCTCGAAAAAATGCTTAAAATGCTTTACAATGCTTAAAAAAAGGTGCAATTTCTGAAAAATCGAGTAAAACATTTTTTCAATATCCCGATGCCAGTTTTTCCAAATTCGCATGATTAATTTCATGGGGGGGGGGGGGGTAATAAATATTGGCTGGATTGTGACATCATTAAAGGAGGGGGGGGGGGGAGGTTCGATATGCCCTAAAATTGTGTGGCATCATTTATGGACAGCCCCTATATATATATATATATTCATATATATATATATATTCATATATATATATATATATATATATATATATATATATATATATATATATATATATATATATATATATATACAGATATATATATATATACATATATATATATATATATATATATATATATATATATATATATATATATATATATATATATATATGTATATATATATATATATATATATATATATATATATATATATATATATATATATATATATATATGTATATATATATATATATAATATATATATATATACATATATATATATATATATATATATATATATATATATATATATTCATATATATATATTTATATGGGCTATATATATGTATATGGGATTCGGTCATGGACCACCGTAGAGTACGGACGTGTCTAGCTGCTCTCTGAATTAGTGGAACTGAACGGGTTTGTTCAATAGGTTAAATTACATATATAGAGGGGTATCACACAGTGAGTCAATACATACGTATATAGACTATAGATAGAATGGAGAAGATTGCTGCATTAGAGGGGGCTATAGTGAGAATGGAAAGTGCGTTAAATTCTGTAATTAATAACTTGAAGCCTACTATTAAAGAAGCAGTAAGTGAAATTTTGGATGCCAAATTTAAGACTGTTGAAGACGAGATGATGAGGTTACGTGAAGAAGTTGGTTGGTTGAGAGGTAAAGTGAATATGCTGGAGATCGAGCATAACAAGTCCCAAAACAAGGAAAGAAAATTGAACGTTTTATTTCATGGGGTGGCACGCAGTGATGAGGGAGATTTAAAATGTATTGAAGAAATTATCGGTGGAATTATGGAGGTGGAGGAGTCGGCCGCAGATATCTCATTCGTTTCTCGCTTGGGAGGTAAGACTGCAGATGGTCCTGTTTTGGTCAAGTTCAAGTCCATATCCAGCAAAGTTCAAGTGTTGCGTCGAGGCTACACCCTCCGAGGAAGGAACATATACGTTGGTGAAGATCTTAGTGAAAGTGATCGTCTTATTAAGAGACATGTCTTAGAACAAAGAAAGATTCTCTCCGCCAAGGGTAAACGGGTGAAAATCAAACGTTACAACTTGTTAGAGGTTGATGGGGTGCTGTTTGTTAGCGATGGAAAAACATTGGTGAGAGATAGTGAGATGATTGCATGATACCGTAAGCCTCAATCCTACATAACGAACAGTGGAACTCATAAGATTCATATCTTATTTTGGAATATTCAAGGTTATCAAAACTTATGCGATTTAGACGAAGTATCAATAAATGAGTTATTATTATGCGATATAATTTGCATAAGTGAAACTTGGATGCCATGTGATCTGAAACACGTCCCGTATTTCACGAAAGACTACAAACTATTCCAGTGTAAGGCAACGAAAGAAAGAAGCAAAGGTAGAGCCAGCGGGGGTCTGATTATGTTGATCAATAAACATTATTATGAAGCAGAACTTGTGGATGAATGTGATATGTGGCTTTTTGTAAAAATGAAATCCGTGCGTCAAGACGACGAACAGGGAGTTCCTATTATTGTGGGTGTCGTATACATGAGACCTAGCAGAGACTTCAAACATTGTATGAACTTATTAGATGAAACATTGCAAAAGATACGTGATTCATATACAAACTGCAAGATTTACGTAGGCGGTGACTTTAACGCGAGAATAGGAGATTTAAACCAGCACGAGAGTATCGTGCTGGAAGGTACTGATCTGTATGCGAGGAGAGATACTTTGGATGACTTCATCAATTCCAAAGGAAGGTTATTATGTGACACACTAGAGAACAATACATTTATGGTTATTAATGGTCGAAGTAGAAGTGATCGCCCGGCCAAGTTAACTTGTTTGAATTATAATGGTAGTAGTGTAATAGATCTGGTTTGGGTCGATGTTACATACGTAAATAGTGTATCTGACCTTGTTGTTTTAGACAATATCACTGTGTCAGACCATTCCCCTTGTAAACTCACTATACATGAAGAGAAAAATAGTGCAAGAATAACGAAAACAAATAATATGCATAGATTTTCGGATAGGAAGCTAAAATGGTTTCCAACAAATGGCATGTATACAATCAGAATGCAGGAATTATTCGTCAGTGGAGTTAAGTTGTTCGCTAAAAATGCAACATCTGAAGAAATGTATACACAATTATGTACAAATATTAGTCAGGCTGCCAATGACCTCAACATGTTAACAGCTGTCAACAGTAGGTCGTTCAAAAGCAAAAACAAACCATGGTTCGATAGGGAATGTATAGAACTTAATAATAAAACTAGAAGATTATTACGTAAGTGTAAAAGAAATGCTTTTGATAAGATGGACGTGAAATGTTATCTAGATTCTAAGAAAATGTATAAATCTGTTTTGAAAGCTAAGAAATGTGATTATCAGAATAAGTTCAGAGAAGACTTGAACAATGTTAAAAATTCAAGTGCATTTTGGAGTACGGTTAAAAAGTTTCGGAGCCGACAACACTGTGACAATCCCATATCAATAACTAACTGGGAAATATTTTATAAAAACATATATCCCGAAAGATCTGGGTTATTAACTGATTTTCAGGATGCCAGGCATCCTTACCTAGACTCACCAATTAGTGTAGAAGAATTAAATAACTGTCTAATGAAGTGCAAACTAGGAAAGTCACCTGGTTTAGATAAGATATCAAATGAATTCTTAAGATGTTTGCCTACAGAGTGGACTTCTTATTTGTTGGCGTTTTATAATACTATATTGGAGAGTGAAATACCACCGTTAGAATTTTCCCTAGTGGAACTTATATTGTTGTTCAAAAAAGGTGACAGAAATGATCCCAGTAATTATAGGGGAATCGCGTTGATAAATTGTATGATGAAAATATTCACTCAAATAATTGCTGGTAGATTGAATACGTGGGCAGAAAGTCACAGAGTTTTACCCGAATGCCAAGCTGGTTTTAGGCAGAAGAGAGGTTGTATTGATCACATATTTGTTTTAAGTAGCCTCGTACACAATCATATAAGATTACAAGGAAGGAAAGTTTATGCTTTGTTTGTAGATTTTAAGAGAGCGTTTGACTCAGTTAGCCATGATCTTCTCTGGCAAAAACTTAATAATTTAGGTGTCAGTTCGAAACTTATAAGAATATTAAGACACATTTACAGTAAGGCAGAGATGAGAGTTAGACTATTAGATGGGCACACCTCACCAATCAATGTAACTGAGGGCGTATTACAAGGGGATTCCTCAAGCCCTTTATTGTTTTCTTTATTTATTAGTGACATTGAAGACTATTTCAGGAAAGCAGGTGTCAGAGGCATAAGTATAGATGGGATATCGGATATTTTAATGCTCTTGTTCGCGGACGATTTGATTGTATTTGGAGACACTCTAATCGATCTACAGAAGAAAATTAATATTTTGGATAAATACTGTAGTACAGTCAACCTCACTGTCAATATAAATAAGACGAAAGTAATCATTTTTCGTAGAGGTGGAAAGTTGAAAATGTCTGATGTTTTCTACTATAGAGGAGAGAAGCTTGAAGTGGTTAATAGGTATATTTATCTCGGTGTTCCATTTGTTTCTTCAGGATTATTTTATGACGCTTCTAATTATTTTGTTAATAAAGCAAATACAGCTGTTGGTTCTGTTCGTGACATAATGGTACGATCTAAGGTAGACTCTTGGGCAGGTAGAGAAAAGTTATTTGATTCAATAATTTTAGCTACTCTCCTCTATGGTAGTAATATATGGTCACTTAGATATTTTGACGTAATAGAAAAAGTTCAAGTCCAGTTTTTCAAAAGGCTGTTATTTCTTCCTAGAAATACACCTAATTACATTGTTAGATTGGAAGTTGGTAGAACAATGTTATCAGGACATGTTCTCAGAATGATTTTGCAATTCTGGATAAAACTCTTGAATATGATGGAAAACAGATTTCCAAAAATGTGTTATAATAGATTGCTAGTGCTTGATGAACTAGAAAGCAATCAGGTGAAATATAATTGGGTCAGCCAAATAAAAAAAGTTATTTGTGATGTGGGTTATGAAAATGTCTGGCATGCACAAAGTTCCATTATGATTGGTGATAAATTGGAAGAAATAATTGTTAGTTATAATAATAAGATGTACGAGAGAGATAGGCAAAATATGATAAAATCGTCATGCTGTCCGTTATATAAAGATTTAGCAGGTAATACCCTAGGTACTGCAAGCTATTTGATGTTCCGCATATCAATTGACAAAATTCGTATAATTTGTCAATCAAGAGTAGCTAGTGTGAATAACATCCAATGGTACAGTCGATCCAGCAAATACCAACTACAGCCTGAGAACAACTGTACTTTATGTAATGTCCAGGAAAGGGAAGATATGTTTCATTTTATGTTGATATGTCCTTTATACAAAGCCTATAGAGAGTATTACATAGGAGAATATTTGTCTAACACAGAATATACTAGATTGAATTTCCATGTAATTTTGTTCAATGTGCAAGATGAAGTAAAATTGCATAACATATACAACTTTATCTCCAGATCATTATTATTGAGGTCGTTTGTGCTGACGGAGTAGCACTAATTGATATAGTTACATGCATATTGATGTATTTCTATTTTTGTTTTGATTTGTTCTGTTTATATCTAACTGGTGGTACTGTGTACCGTGTTAATATTTTTGTATCCATGTAATATGAATATGTTATGGGTTGAGGCCCTAAAACAATAAACTTCTTCTATTCTATTCTATTCTATTCTATATATGTATATGTGTATATATATATATATATATAATATATATATATATATATATATATATATATATATATATATATACATAACATAAATATATGTATATATATATATATATATATAAATATATATATATATATATATATATATATATATATATATATATATATATATGTATATATATACATATATATATATATATATATATATATATTTATATATATAATTATATATATATATATATATATGTATCTATATATATGTATATATATATATATATATATATATATATATATATATATATATATATATATATATATATACATACATACATACATACATACATATATATATATATATATATACATATATATATATATATATATATATATATATATATATATATATATATATATATATATATACATACATACATACATATATATATATATATACATATATATATATATATATATATATATATATATATATATATATATATATATATACATACATACATACATACATATATATATATATATATATATATATATATATATATATATATATATATATATATATATATATATATATATACATATATATATATATATATATATATATATATATATATATATATATATATATATATATATATATATATATATATATATATATATATATATATATATATATACATATATATATATATATGTAAATAATCCGGTTTCAGGGCTGTGAAGTTCTCTACTATTTTATTCTATGTTTCAAAAATGAGAAGGAACTTTTATTTTATTAGGTATTATCGAGTACATTTCATACAAATATTTACTGCTCATATTAGATTCTCTGTGGTTTCCCACTGCCGTTCAGATTAATACTGGCATGGTTCCTTAACAACAGGCCACAACCGACTCCTTCCCACTATCCATCGAAAACACATAATAAAATAACCTTCCATCTCATCATCTCACCATCTCATATATCATTCACCGACGCCAATAGATCGTAGTCATCCGTACAGTGCGTTTTTAAACACAATATAAATAATTAAGTAATATTCTTTCACCTTATTTGATTACTATAATTAGGAAAACGCGGGATGCGCGTTGTGAGATGAGTTTAGAAGTATGAAAATCCAGAATGAAAAATAACTTGTCAGCTCAATTCACATCTACGGACCTTGGATTACTTCAAACGTTCAGAAACCTCACCTGCAACTCGTTGATATTTTTAGTGCTGCAACCTGTCGCTTACACTTTGCAAATCCAATTGATCCAAATATTCAATAAAATGTCCACTTTTATTGCGTTTTCTTTGTTATTTCTCGTCCGATTGTTGCAAAAATCTCTGTAAGGGTGTTTCATATTATTGTTTATATTTGATGAGAATTTGAGAGCTTTTGAAAAATTCTTGTTTTTCAAGTATTTTTCCTCCGGGTTATTCGTATGAGGATTTTTCAAACTTTCCGATTATTTTCCGGAAAACTTTAGGACCGATTTTCCTGAGTAACAATCTCAACCTATTCTGGTTTGACAGAAATATGCAGAAAAAGTTTTTAGTCGATAGGTATTTTTTCCTGACCTGTATGCCGCGTACAAAATTACAAAAAAAAACACCAAAAAACCAAATATAAAAACCAAGCCCATTTTTTTCGGCATGTGAAATGAAATGTTCGCTACGCTCATCTAATAAGTTGTGCCACACAACTCGGCTGAGTTTTACTCGTCTACTGTAACGCCACTGCGTAATTACAAGCCAGGCCGTAATTGGAGCGCGCGATGACGGTGCGGGACGTCCGACCGGCAGTGCTGAACGACGGTCGAGACGGGCGACCGAGGGGGTCACGTGATGGCCCTAGAGGTGAATTACCGGTCTATTAGGGGAAGAGTGAGGGAGGGGGGGTGTATAATTGCTATGGGAAATCCACACCTGAATCCTATGATAACGCAGAGGCGGTGGCTGGAACAATTTGGCTGTAATAAATAGGCTGCATTTATATATAAACTAATATTAATTTCATTTTAGAGCCAGACTGTGTATCTAGCTGTCTGCTGTAAATATTACATCTTTCGAACTAAATTCATATTTATATTTATTTATTCATAGTATTTATTTACCTGCTAATTACATTTACGAGTATCGACTTATTTTGCGATATTAGTTCAACAATAACTACAGAACCCTCGAAGATCCTTGTATAAATACTGAAGCGCGTAAATATAGGTGTTTATCATATTCCTCCTTATAAAAATAAACATGGGAAAAGAAAATTAAACAACGATATAATTCCCAAATTTTTCAACAATTTATCCATCTCCATTAGAAATCCGAGTTGTTATCGTGATGTCAAACAAGAATTGTAAACTTCCTCGCAAATAATATAAATCATATGTAAAACTATTTTTAGGGGGCGGAACTGATATTTCTTCTCTCTTTTCCTAATTATTCTCTAAATTCTTTTATTTTCATACTCACTCTATTGTTGTAATTTAAATATCGTAAGAAATGAATATATTATATCACATACTGACTTGAACTATTCAGCACTTACTTTAATTTTCATAATATAGTCACAATGTATTAACCTTTATTGTGGTACATCCACAGTTAAGCCACCTTTGCTGGTTTTGTGGGAACTGTGAAGACTTTATTTTGTTGTGTATTTATTCTTTTTATATTGGGTTTAACAACGCACTATACTGATGGCTACGATCTATTGGCGTCGGTGGATGATGGATGAGATGGTGGGATGATGAGATGCGAGTATTTTAGTAGGTGTTTTGGATGATGGGAAGGAGTCGGTCGTGGCCTGTTGTTAAGGAACCATCCCAGTATTGACCTGAACGACAGAGGGAAACCACGAAAAAACCCCGTCAGGATGGTCGACCTTGGCAGGAATCGAACCCCGGTCTCCCGAATGACGGTTCAGTGTGTTACCACTCTGCCACACGTCTCGGTTAATCTATTTTGTAAACATTTGTATTACGTTATTTTGTTAATTTTTATAATACCAATAAAATGAGCTTGAACTTATATTTATGGGGTGGTATGATTGCCCTTGTGGTGCCCCGTTCAAACGATCCTATCTTTCATCCACTTGTCTTGATTGGGAAACAATGATATTGTACCAAGTTTCGGCGTCATTTTAAAAAAAATATATATATTGCTCATGCATATGGGCTTGATTTTTACTATAGTGGTCTTATTTCAACAAAGACATGAACACAGATTGAGTTGGGGTTTGAATTGAGAGAAAACGAAACAGCTTCTGCGGAATTGACTATGTATATAAATAGAACATCTTTTGAAGTTTAGTCACTTCCTCTTTTATTATACATGCAATGATGTTTTGTGTTCTCCATTGAAAAAGGGGAAGTGAGGCATCTTCCGGGATGCTCAATTGAATCTAGTACAATCCTGGTTCATCCTGGATGAATGGTCACTCATTGGTCACCCAAAACTAGGAGAACATATTCAGACGCACTAACGATTTGATATCAAAACACCAATTCTTACATGAAAGTTATTAATTTCTCGTGTGTAAGAAGTGGCAAGCGGTAGCGGCGGTAACCCGACACAATTCCAATATTGACGGTTCGACACATCCGATCGCCGACGCTAATTGATCGTACGAGACGGTCGATCGCAGCCGGCAGTAACTCGAGACACGTCGAGTGTACACTCAGTGTGTTGGTTCAGCATGGCAGTGAAATGAACGACCATTACACGGATATTGACGACTCGAGACGACCGAGTGTTCGTGTCGGACGATAGGGGGGACGGTCGATCGGAGAGGCCAATAAACTGCGGTCATGAGACGCTTCCATCAGCAGTTGTAATCTGATAGCAAGTCAGCTATCAGTATCATTGACTGCTATAGCGTGGCTACACTAGCAGAAACACTGTGGTGTCAGTATCATTGACTGCTATAGCCTGGCTACACTAGCAGGAACACTGTGGTGTCAGTATCATTGACTGCTATAGCGTGGCTACACTAGCAGAAACACTGTGGTGTCAGTATCATTGACTGCTATAGCGTGGCTACACTAGCAGAAACACTGTGGTGTCAGTATCATTGACTGCTATAGCGTGGCTACACTAGCAGAAACACTGTGGTGTCAGTATCATTGACTGCTATAGCGTGGCTACACTAGCAGAAACACTGTGGTGTCAGTATCATTGACTGCTATGGCCTGGCTACACTAGCAGAAACACTGTGGTGTCAGTATCATTGACTGCTATAGCGTGGCTACACTAGCAGAAACACTGTGGTGTCAGTATCATTGACTGCTATAGCGTGGCTACACTAGCAGAAACACTGTGGTGTCAGTATCATTGACTGCTATGGCCTGGCTACACTAGCAGAAACACTGTGGTGTCAGTATCATTGACTGCTATAGCGTGGCTACACTAGCAGAAACACTGTGGTGTCAGTATCATTGACTGCTATGGCCTGGCTACACTAGCAGAAACACTGTGGTGTCAGTATCATTGACTGCTATAGCGTGGCTACACTAGCAGAAACACTGTGGTGTCAGTATCATTGACTGCTATGGCCTGGCTACACTAGCAGAAACACTGTGGTGTCAGTATCATTGACTGCTATAGCGTGGCTACACTAGCAGAAACACTGTGGTGTCAGTATCATTGACTGCTATGGCCTGGCTACACTAGCAGAAACACTGTGGTGTCAGTATCATTGACTGCTATAGCGTGGCTACACTAGCAGAAACACTGTGGTGTCAGTATCATTGACTGCTATGGCCTGGCTACACTAGCAGAAACACTGTGGTGTCAGTATCATTGACTGCTATAGCGTGGCTACACTAGCAGAAACACTGTGGTGTCAGTATCATTGACTGCTATGGCCTGGCTACACTAGCAGAAACACTGTGGTGTCAGTATCATTGACTGCTATAGCCTGGCTACACTAGCAGGAACACTGTGGTGTCAGTATCATTGACTGCTATAGCCTGGCTACACTAGCAGAAACACTGTGGTGTCAGTATCATTGACTGCTATAGCGTGGCTACACTAGCAGAAACACTGTGATGTCAGTATCATTGACTGCTATAGCGTGGCTACACTAGCAGAAACACTGTGGTGTCAGTATCATTGACTGCTATAGCGTGGCTACACTAGCAGAAACACTGTGGTGTCAGTATCATTGACTGCTATAGCGTGGCTACACTAGCAGAAACACTGTGGTGTCAGTATCATTGACTGCTATAGCGTGGCTACACTAGCAGAAACACTGTGGTGTCAGTATCATTGACTGCTATAGCGTGGCTACACTAGCAGAAACACTGTGGTGTCAGTATCATTGACTGCTATGGCCTGGCTACACTAGCAGAAACACTGTGGTGTCAGTATCATTGACTGCTATAGCCTGGCTACACTAGCAGGAACACTGTGGTGTCAGTATCATTGACTGCTATAGCCTGGCTACACTAGCAGAAACACTGTGGTGTCAGTATCATTGACTGCTATATCCTGGCTACACTAGCAGAAACACTGTGGTGTCAGTATCATTGACTGCTATAGCCTGGCTACACTAGCAGGAACACTGTGGTGTCAGTATCATTGACTGCTATAGCGTGGCTACACTAGCAGGAAAACTGTGGTGTCAGTATCATTGACTGCTATATCCTGGCTACACTAGCAGAAACACTGTGGTGTCAGTATCATTGACTGCTATAGCGTGGCTACACTAGCAGGAACACTGTGGTGTCAGTATCATTGACTGCTACAGCATGGCTACACTAGCAGAAACACTGTGGTGTCAGTATCATTGACTGCTATAGCGTGGCTACACTAGCAGAAACACTGTGGTGTCAGTATCATTGACTGCTATAGCGTGGCTACACTAGCAGAAACACTGTGGTGTCAGTATCATTGACTGCTATAGCGTGGCTACACTAGCAGAAACACTGTGGTGTCAGTATCATTGACTGCTACAGCATGGCTACACTAGCAGGAGCACTGTGGTGTCAGTATCATTGACTGCTATAGCGTGGCTACACTAGCAGAAACAGTGTGGTGTCAGTATCATTGACTGCTATAGCGTGGCTACACTAGCAGAAACACTGTGGTGTCAGTATCATTGACTGCTATAGCGTGGCTACACTAGCAGAAACACTGTGGTGACAGTATCATTGACTGCTGTAGCGTGGCTACACTAGCAGAAACACTGTGGTGTCAGTATCATTGACTGCTATAGCGTGGCTACACTAGCAGAAACACTGTGGTGTCAGTATCATTGACTGCTATAGCGTGGCTACACTAGCAGGAACACTGTGGTGTCAGTATCATTGACTGCTATAGCGTGGCTACAATAGCAGAAACACTGTGGTGTCAGTATCATTGACTGCTATAGCGTGGCTACACTAGCAGGAACACTGTGGTGTCAGTATCATTGACTGCTATAGCGTGGCTACACTAGCAGAAACACTGTGGTGTCAGTATCATTGACTGCTATGGCCTGGCTACACTAGCAGAAACACTGTGGTGTCAGTATCATTGACTGCTATAGCCTGGCTACACTAGCAGAAACACTGTGGTGTCAGTATCATTGACTGCTATATCCTGGCTACACTAGCAGGAACACTGTGGTGTCAGTATCATTGACTGCTATAGCCTGGCTACACTAGCAGAAACACTGTGGTGTCAGTATCATTGACTGCTATAGCGTGGCTACACTAGCAGAAACACTGTGGTGTCAGTATCATTGACTGCTATAGCCTGGCTACACTAGCAGAAACACTGTGGTGTCAGTATCATTGACTGCTATAGCCTGGCTACACTAGCAGAAACACTGTCACAATGTAGTGATATCAACCTATTTCATCATAATATAAAGAAGGTGACCCAACTCGGGTCTTGAAAGTGAAATATTTCCGGGTTCAGAATCTGAGTCAATCGTCTCGATTGCCTCTAGCGCAACTATCTTTTTCATATCGAACTATTCAGAACAACAATGCTATATACACACGCACCGCAGCAAATCGCATGCGGAATAGCCGGATGTAGCTTGGATTCAGGTAAAATCCGCTTGAGATCGCCGTCGTACTGCTTCCTCTCAGAACAGCTGTTTCGATTTCAGCATTAATTGTTTTAAAATAATTTCATAATTGATCAATTTGCCCACGTGCAGACGACTTTTCCTATGATATTCTGTTTTTATATAGTTATTATTATTATTATTATTATTATTATTGAAAAGACTTCAGTGAGTGATGTCAACAAAATCATAACAAACAGTCAACGTACTTGAGTCATTCTACGAAAATTGCGGGACACTATAAAGACACGCCTATCTCTTTGACAAACTTGCTTGAATTGCTACTAGGCAGCAGCAGTTTCGTTTAATCGCGACGCACCGTCCCGCTCCCGCATGCGGTTGCGATATCGCATCAAAAATGTCCATGTAAGTCCAGCTTAAGCTTTTCTGTTTCCATTGTGTCTGTTCTAACGAATTGGGATCACGCCGAAACAGATTGTTGATAGAGTCAAGTACAGGTAGGCCTACTACTCTTAGCACTCGACTGACTATAGGCCTACAAGTACAGACGGAACGATCGAGTACTTCTCGAAACTTTCAGACAGATCCTCCTCTCTTCCTCACTCTCTCTCTCTCTCTCTCCTCTCTCTCTCTCTCTCTCT